>CAJJDO010000103.1:45894-60361 GCA_905183005.1 Paramecium pentaurelia | reverse complement strand
AGTACGTTTTTTTGTTCTCTAAAATTGATGTCTTGGTCAAGAAGGTTTAGAGTTTTACTACCAAGAATTCTCATCCCTATGGATGATGTGTCTATAACCTATTTTTTCGCAGGCAGCATAGATTATGGATTGTTAATCAAGGGTTTTTGGGTCTAACATTCAAGATTGAGCCCAATATATAGTCTAACCAAGATTTTTGGTTAGATTCTTTAAGCAAAAAAGCCTCTCCAAAAAATTCAAAATCAGTAAGTCCATGTCCCCTTACCAAATATATTAGGATAGAGAGCAATGAATCTATTAGCCATAAGCCATCTTGATTAGATTCTTAACCTTTAGAATTACTGGACCTACTCCTATTAGGAGATTAGATTAAATTAATTTTTTTTCCATTAAAACATATGATATCTATATAAGACACTAAGTAGAAATTTATAAGATATATCAATATTAGACACTTCTTTAAATAACTTAAATTTGAACTTTTAACTATATTCATATGAGAAATAAAATGTTTTAAGGAACTTATATATAATATTGGCCTAACAAGCTCAAAGTAACAAAGTGTAAAAGATTTATGTATAAAAGTAAAATTTTAAGGAATTAATAAGAAAGTAACTCTCTTATAACCTTAGTTTTTAGTAAAATTATAGTTGTAAGAATTTTATAATTCAAAGTAACTGAGTTATATGTAAAAGGTTTACCTTAATAGTAGTAAAATATACAAAATTTTACATCGAATAAATTATAAAAGAAAGCCGAGCTTGAAAATTTTTAATTCTATGATGAAGTCATTAAGAGAGCTAGATGGAACTAAGCTCAAATAGATTGAAAAAGTGAGGATTCACAAAGACATAGAATGGTAACATTTATTGAAACCTGATGAATTCTTTATATTTTCAGATCATAAACCATTATCAATATATATCATATATATTAATAAGAAATTTTTCAAGAATCAATGAAATATGAAATTAATTAATGAACCCGTTGGTTTATTATTTGAAAACCCAAAAACATGTGTTAGTAAACTAAGATTTATAATTGATTTTTTTGGATTTAAACCTACAGCAAATGAGTCAACAAAAGAACAAATAGTTAGAAGCTATAGGTTCAATTATTCTCTAAGTAGTTATCTATTTAAGAATATTATATAAAATAAAATACAGGATTTTTTTTCAGAAGGTCAATGATGATATATGAATATCAAATTCTTTCCTTGTTCTATTGATATCAGCTACAGGTAAAATTTTTATTTCTATTTTTAAGATAATAATTATCCATAGACAAATAGTTTTAAATTAATATATTGATTACAATTTATTATTCCTTAATAAGCATTATATTAAACTATTTTTACTTTAATTTTTAATACAAAAAATTTTGATCGGATAATATTGACTTATATGTATTGAAAAAAGTAATAATAAACTTAAAGATATTGAATAAAAAGAATAATTAATTTATTATCAATTGAGATTTCATTTTATGTTACATTATTTTATATTAATAATTTACCTCATTATAATTGAAATTTATAAAAATCAATGATTATAAATAATTATATTAAGAAATTATAGAAAAATATATTATACTCTAAAAACTTGAAAAATAAGATGTGTGGAAGGAATTATTCAAGAATATTTGAGTGAACTATGATTAATTATTAAATAAATATTAATAATAATACAAAAGAATATAAAGTCGAAGAAGATTAAATAGAGAGTAGGTATATAGAAGCAGTTCTACATTTATAAACAACTATATTGATATACTTTATAAATCATTAAGTGGTTTTGGTAAGTGAAGTGGATGGAAAATGAATTGAGTTAAATATTTTCAATCAAAGCGCAAACATAGGAAAAAAAGCAAATTAAAATGCATCTAATTTCAATGAGTCTGATTATATAAGTTATAAAAATTAAATGAAAGAGTCTTTAGGAATAAAATCGAGAAAGAAATATTGAATAATATCCACTGATTAATTAATAAATTAAGCCACTATTCGCAAAAGAAAATTTTAGTCTAAATTATTTTTTAACAAAAAGAATTACTTAAATCTATTTAGCAGACTCATTGAATTGAAAACCCCAAATTATATGGGGAAAATAATTACAAAAACAATAAGCCTAAAATAGAAGTATTAAAAAAAGCTATGGCTTGAAAAATCAGGATTGCTAATAATATGAGAATATATAATGAAATTCATAAAATTGACCTATCTCATTTTTGAAAGACTTTAGAATGATTTATGATATCAATTATTTTATTTAATAAAGGAACTTTATTACTTTCTCATTTAAATAGGAATAGTATTGAATAATTTTTTAATTATTTTCATATAAATATAGTTTAATATAAAAAATATTAAATACCATTTTAAGAACTATTAAACTATTATAATTTTTGATAAGAATGAGCTTTTGATAAAATTAATAAATATAGATTGGATGCATATGGTAGATTTTGCAATAATATCCATTTTATTTTAGATGATTTCATAAATATCTTTTAAAAGGATTATCCAGAAAAAATTGATGAATAATGGCATAGGTAATGTGATTTCTGTTTTAAAAATCATAACTTAATTTAAAAAAGCTTTTTAATTTATTGATATGATGACTTGAATATTATTTAATAGGATTGTAATTATAATTAGAAGAAAATCTGTTAAGATTTCAAAACTACATCTATGAAATCAATCTTTTATTAAAATGCAATTTATACGTATAAAAATTCATTTGATAATTTATTAATTATTATTTATAAATTAACTCATTTTTAAATTTAACTTAAAGATACCATTCTCTTAAATTGAATAGAAGATTCCATATGTCTTATAATTAATACACTATTTTATGAGTTGAAAAAGTTTGTATTAATCTACAATTAGAACTTGTTAATCAAATATTTTTTAATTTACAAATCTTTTTAATTAAATCATTTTCTGTAAATTTAATTATTTTGTATAAGATCAGATGTATCTGCTTATATAAAACACTTTTTAATCCTATTTAGATGTATGTATTCTATTTATATTGAAATAAATAGATTTTTCAAGTTATTCATTCATTATTTTATTATTTAGTAAATTTAAGATTTTTTAAGACCTTAATCACATACAATTGATATATTTGAGTAATTTTTAATTCTTAATTTTGAGATGAAGTTAATATTTTTTAGACTCAAGCATAAGTTATCTCATTTTTAAAAACTAGATTAGAGTTTTTTCTAAATTTCTTTTTCTTTAAATAAATGAAGGTGAGTATTTTTCGTAATTCTTAATTTAAGTCTTCATAATACTTGATTGTGATTAATTTCTTATCCTATAACAGTTATCTCTTTGATACATTTTATAGGCATTGCAATTTAAAGTATTAATTTGAGCAATTTTATGAGGAACTTGCAATTGCTAGAACCTTACTCTTTGTGATTCAGTGAGAATTGTGAATTAAAATTACATAATTAAAATTAATAGAAAATAAAAAAAAAATGAAATGAGAGAAGTTCGATATCAAAAAATAGTGATTGTTTACTAAATCTAGATTTAGGAAGATACTTCTTTATTTAATCATAAAAAGGAACGTAAGAATTATTTTTGAAAATAATTTTTGAGCTTAGATTATATATTGAACTCGATTGTTTATACAGACAACAATAATTCAACCTTTAAATAAGCAAAGTGATAAAAATGGTTATTGTATGTATTGTTCAGTTGATAACCTGAAAACAAGATTTTTACATATTATTAGGATTGTTATGGTATTTTTGGATTGTCTAAAGATAGTTTGAAGAAAATTAGTAAATCATAATAGTCTGTTGAAATAGTTGGACATGTCTTTGGGTAAGCCCAAAAATAGTAAATTTTTCAAAAAGACTTCCGAACTACTTTATATAAAATGTATGGAATTAAGAAGTAAAAAAAATAGGACGGCAATATAATTGGTTTCTAAAAATAATTAGTAACTATAAAAACATTTGATGTTTAGAGGATAAATCAAAGGGGAAATGTAAAATCAATTTACTAAAACTTAATTAAAAAATTATAATTTCATTGCATAAAATAATAGAGAAGTGAAAAATATATTTGAAATGAAGATAAAATGATTATAAGAACGTTTACTATAGATATGGTTCAAAATTTATATTTTCAATATCAAATAATATCGCTTGCATATCTATGTTATTTAAATAAACTTAATCAGTAAATTCTAGTAATTTTAAATAGAATAGTTTTGTCTTTTACTAAACATTTACATAATAAAAATAATTTATAAAGTTATTAATAAGATTTTGATTAGTAAGAATATGAAGTTTAAGATCATTAATAGTATAATTTAAGTCAATTGATATATTAGCTAATTATTAGAGTATTCATCTATATTACTTTAATTTGGGATTCACTACTTAATTTAGTTCAGACTAAAAGTCTTATCATTTAAAATTTCACTAAATTTCTTCCAAATAATTCTAATTGTAATTATGCCTTTTAATTAGATTGGTAATTTATTTACAATACACTATCAAATAATCTCTAGGATAAATAGTTTATTTTGATGATAATTCCATAAATCTTACATGAATAATTAATATTTAATTTCTTCTAAATATGCAGATAAATTTTATCACTAGTTTAGTATTCATTATGAAGTGAAAAATATGTTATTTAAAGAGTATGGATTTTAGGTAAAATTTTTAAATGTAAAAATAAATTTCCATTAATTAACTTAAAATTCAAGTGATCTAAAGATGAAAGAATTATAGATTATAAAATCAAATATTAATTTAAATGCTTACATATCTATCGCAGTATGAGACAGTAAAGCGCAACATGTGAATATAAAAATCTATTCTTAAATGATGGATTTTAGTTTCAGATCTTCTATGATAATGGTAAGCAATTAATCAAGTAATTTGTAAATGAAGGTGACAAACAACCAAACAATTCAATTATATACTTTATACTATAAAAAGAAATATTTTACAAAATTGAATAAGACTTTTACAAATTGTTTTTTTTAGAAACAAATTTTGCAAATATTTCATTTTGTTATATTTTGTTGTAATTATTAATTTTTTACTTAAATTATAAATAATTTGTGAGTAAATGATTAATATATTAATAATTAAATAAAAAAATGTATAAACCAAAAATGATAGAAAATGAAAAAAATCTTCATTGTTTAATGAAACATGAATTACCTGTCACAATGGTTATTCTAGATTCTAAACTAACATAAAATTAAAGACTTTTGTGTTAGGAATGCATTGATAATTTTGAATCAGAGTAAACATAGAAGACAATAGGATTTAAAAAAATAGTTTAGAAGATTGAAGATAATAAATAGTAATAATTAAGTATTTTAGAAAATCTAATTATAAGTAATATTAAATAAGTTGAATCATTCTAAATTGAAATCAATAATTTAAAATCTATGATTATTTAATAATTAGATCAAATAATTAATAATACAAAAGATTGGATATTAAATTTAAAATAAATAGGATTTAAATATTCAGAATATAGTTTCTTTAAAGAATTAGATTTAATAATAATTAATTAATAAAATAATCAAAATGATTAAATTAATTGTTAAAATCAAATTAAAATACTTAATCAAAGTTAGATTACTAAAATCAATTCTAAATTAGAATAATTCAAATCATTTCAAGAATATTAATAATTAAAGAATATATTAAATAAATTAAATGAATAAACATAAAATATATTTATAATTTAATAACAATAAAAATAACAATTAAGTCCAAATCAATTATTATTTATTGATAATACTATTGAATAAAAAGAAATATGTAATGCAATTGTATTTGATTCAACAGGGAAGATTATGGTTTCAACTTGTGAAAATAAAATATTAATTTGGAATTTCAATAATGGAAAAATTTAAAAAGTTCAAACACTTTCAGAACATTAAAAAGATGTTATTTGCCTAATATATAGTAAAATTAAGAATTATTTTATTTCTGGATCAAATGATGGATCAATTATATTATGGAAATAATTGAATAACAATCAATGGTAAAGTTCTAAACCATAATGTGAGCATAAGAAATAAATCAATTGTATAATCTTAACATAAAATGAAAATTAATTAATTTCAGGTAGTTTAGATTCCTTGATAAATGTATGGAGAATAGATTTTATTAATAATCAATTAACATTTCTCTATTCTTTATAAAAACATACTAATTCTGTCACCTCATAAAGTTTAAATGAATCAGAAAGAGTATTGGTTTCATGTGGAGATGATAAATTAATTATAATTTGGTAAAAGGATGCAAATAATAAGTGGACTTTTTAGTAAGTTGTTAAATAATCAATTCAAGATGTTGGGACTCATGTTAAATTCATAAAGGAAGATTAATTCATATTGTTACCTTATAAATTCAATTGTTTATATGTATTTTAACAAAAAGATGGTCAATTTCAAGAAATAATAGAGAAGAAAGTTTAATTTAAAAAAATTAACTATGGATATTTAAATTAATCATTCTTCCCTATAATATTCATTAAGGATAAAAATTTAATATGCTTGAGACATAAAGACTACATTATCTTACTCAAAGAACAAAATGATGGATAATTGTAAATTGTTTAGGAATTAGATTGCCAACATTGGAATATATTTGGAACAGTAACAAACAATGGATAATATTTAATATATTGGGGAGAAAATAAGATGAAATATGAGATATATGAAATATAGTATAAATGAAATAAATGATTCATTATAAGTATTAGATTTCATTATTCTATTTCAATTTATTATTATCTTTTCTATTCTTTTCTTAATTAATAAAGGGTATTATTTACTCTTAGATTCTTAAAAAGAAAAGGATTTTTGATGATGATTCTTATATTAAAAAAAATTAATTTCCTTGAATTTAAATTCTTTAAAGAAAAAATCAATATAGTGATTTTCTTATTTAACTGCAATCATATATACCTATGTTTATCTTCGACTTGATTAATTGAGAATGTGTTAATAAAATGATTTTTCAATATAGACATTTTATTTTATAATTCTTTACAAATATAAAATTCAATTATAAAAATTAATTAAGAAACAATCATAGTGAATAGAAATCTTAAATGAAATTTCACTATTTCTTTTAGTTTCTCTGAGTGATTATTTACTTAATATAAATATTTAATTGCTTTGATTTATAATATTTAAGAGAATTGAAAGTAGTAAGTATTTAATAAAATATTTTTAGGTCTAAAAACATGCAAACAAACAAATAAATATGGAATCTGGTTGCTAATAAATTGTAGTCTAATTTATATCTAAATTTATAACTATAAGGACTATATCTAATTTTGAATACTTAAGAATAAAAACTTAAAGTTGTGAATTTAAAAATTTTCCAATCATATTTTTTATATGTTCATGAATTTTTTAAATATTTGAATTTGTATATTAAAATGGAAGAGAGAAGAAATTTCAAACTTGTAAATGAGCAAAAGATTTAACAGTAAGACATTTAATCACTTCTTAAATTTATAAGAAAAAGTATATTTATGGATAAGAAGATTCCAAAAATAAATAAGTATTTTTATTTGGGTGCATTCTTACAATAAATAGATAGATTATAATTATAGAAGATATTTGAATATTTTTGGGCTGTTGCAGATTTTATCTTATTTTAAAACAAATTGAATTATCTTAGTCAAAATGATAAATTGCCAAAAGGAATAGTTGGGCGTGTTAATGAATTGAATGATGAGATTGTGGCTTGTTAGTTAAATGTTGAAGTATCTACTTACAAGAGGTAATAAAATATAATTTGTTAAGAATGTTCTAATTATTTTATGACAGTCAGTCATTTAATTTAATATATGATGATATAAAGGCTACTTGATATATTCATTTATAATATTAATTTTTTCTCTTCTTTAACAAATAGTAAACTTATCCATAGTAAAATTAAATTTACAAAATTAATTTGAAGAGTTTAAATTCAATAGTCTTATGAATAATAAGGTGAAGAATTTTTATTTTTATTATTAATGAATGTTTATCATATTTAATCCCCTGAGTAAATATCACACAACATATGTAATTATATCATATAGAATTTAATTTAATTAATTAGGTATAATTTTGAATCTAGTGCATAAAAAGTTGTTATAACTCTGTTCTAAAATTATTAGATATTCTATTAAATACTTATTATTCAAATAAAAATAAAGATTTATAATACAATATTAATAAATATTTTTTATTATTTCAGGTTATAAATATTTTTATCTATGGAAGTATTAATAGCAGAAATGCAAGGAACATAATCTTCATATAACCCTAGACTATATTAAGGATCATTCATATCTGTCAACAGAAGATTGGTGCTCTAAAATTTATAATGTTATAAGTTATGTTGAAGATAAAATGGGCAAATTGTATAAGAAAGTACAAAAGTGTATAGTATGACCAAACAAATGAAATCCATTGCCAGCAGAATTCAAAAAATTATAGAGTTAGAGTGCGAGCCATACTATTAAATTAAAAAAAGAAACTTAATAAATTAATTGCTAACCATAACTAATAGATTTTAAATCAATTTTTATTTAATAATTTTACAAAAAATGGATTAAATTTATACATCGATGAATCATCAAATTAAGTATTAGATTAAGAATCATTAAAGTCATTAAAATTATCACTAGATATAAAATGAGGTTATGATTCATAGTAATTAAGAGATACCAAAATATGAATTATATAATCCAAAAATAAAAGAACTTCTATCTATTGTTAAAAAAATAGATTTATAGAAATATTGCTTAATCTTACTAATCCAAAATACCAAATCATAGATAAATATTTTTAGGAATTTTATTTGAGTTTGCTAGATTATCTATATCACATTTGTATGACATATATCCTTAATTAAACAAATTAAATTTGAACTTTGGCATAATAAGATCACTAAGTGTTAGCAAATATCTTGTAAATTTTTATTATCTGTATATGCTTTAGATTAGTTTTCCGTATCAGTTTGATATTATCTCTGATTATTATGATAGAAGAAAAAGCTTTTCATAATTATCATAATTATTCTAAAACATTAAAGCTTACTAGATTAATTTAGATATACATATGCCTAATAAAACCTAAATAAAAGAGTTATAGATTAAAGATAATAAAAAATTTTTGTTTCAACATTATCATTTAATAAAAGTGAGGAGTTCAAATCCAAACTTTGAATTTATGAAAAGGGAATCATAATAGTGAGATTCCCAATTGATTTAAATAAAATGTAATTCAAGAAAAATATCTATAATACATATCTCTAATACAGGAACCTATTAGCAGTCTACTTAATTGAATTATCACCTGCTTGATAATCTATTACATCATAATTTAAATGAACTAAGGGCTCACTAGAAAAATACAAACATGAATCAAATACTTTACAAAGCCAATGCTTATCATAAGTACATTTAAATTGTATAAATTTACCTTATTTATTAAAGAATCTCCCTTAAAAGAATCATGATTAAGAAGTTGACAGATGTTAAAAATAACAAAAGAGATTGTTATTTGCTTTTTATAGATCTTCCTTAATAGTTAAAAGTGAATTCAAGGCCTGTAGAATTTCTAGAAATACTACTAGAATTTAGAGGGCTCTATATTATTCAGACATTATCCAATAATGTCCAATGTAAAAATCAAAATTATATGACGATTATGTCATTAAGAATAAACTAAAATAATCCTATTCCTTATTTTTCTTATGTGTAAGATTTTTTACCTAAATTATTCCTGCTATGATTTATAATACAATGATTTAACAGATTAATCTTATTATCAAACAAAATTTTTTCTTCATAAAAACATGACATAGTTGAAACAATCAAAAAGATCTTCATTTTCCTCACACATTTATTTGAAAAATATTGATTTAACAGATATAATCAATTTATAATTAGTTTTTTACTCTTGCAATTTATACATTTAATATATTAGAATTAGTATTATTAAAAATTAATAGCAGAAATGTCAAGTTCCATTCATCGTCATTCAGAATGATGACCCTTTTTATTCTATTAATAAAATAAAACTACTTAATATCTTAAAAAACACTATTTTCAAAGTGCATTTGAAGACTTCAATCTATTTTATTTTATTTTTTGCATTTAAAATTGAAAAATGAATACGATCATTTTAATGTTAAATTTACTTTTTTTTATTTTCATATTGAATTCATTTGCGTGTCATGATTGAAAATATATTTTTTTATATCATCATCATTTAGAATGTGTTGTGGATTTATTAAGTGTAGTTTTGATTTTAAATAATTTTATTTTTTTTTAAAAGCAAATATCTTAGTATTTAGTTATATGATATTATTTAAATGAATATTGATGAATAATATTAAGTGTTATTTATAAGATTAAGTATCCTAGTTTCTATTGTTTATCCCTAGGCTTTTCACATTGAAAACTAATCTACTGAGATCTAAAATAGTTTCTATTTATTTTCTATTATATTATAAAACTATTTTAATTGCATTTATATTTCATTTTCTCTATATTATTGTTTTTAAATCTTAAGTTTAATTTATTAAAAGATATTGTAAAAATATTGTTAATTTTAATATTCCCCAAATTTTACATCAATAATACCCTTTATTAATTAAGAAAAGAATAGAAAAGATAATAATAAATTGAAATAGAATAATGAAATCTAATACTTATAATGAATCATTTATTTCATTTATACTATATTTCATATATCTCATATTTCATCTTATTTTCTCCCCAATATATTAAATATTATCCATTGTTTGTTACTGTTCCAAATATATTCCAATGTTGGCAATCTAATTCCTAAACAATTTACAATTATCCATCATTTTGTTCTTTGAGTAAGATAATGTAGTCTTTATGTCTCAAGCATATTAAATTTTTATCCTTAATGAATATTATAGGGAAGAATGATTAATTTAAATATCCATAGTTAATTTTTTTAAATTAAACTTTCTTCTCTATTATTTCTTGAAATTGACCATCTTTTTGTTAAAATACATATAAACAATTGAATTTATAAGGTAACAATATGAATTAATCTTCCTTTATGAATTTAACATGAGTCCCAACATCTTGAATTGATTATTTAACAACTTACTAAAAAGTCCACTTATTATTTGCATCCTTTTACCAAATTATAATTAATTTATCATCTCCACATGAAACCAATACTCTTTCTGATTCATTTAAACTTTATGAGGTGACAGAATTAGTATGTTTTTATAAAGAATAGAGAAATGTTAATTGATTATTAATAAAATCTATTCTCCATACATTTATCAAGGAATCTAAACTACCTGAAATTAATTAATTTTCATTTTATGTTAAGATTATACAATTGATTTATTTCTTATGCTCACATTATGGTTTAGAACTTTACCATTGATTGTTATTCAATTATTTCCATAATATAATTGATCCATCATTTGATCCAGAAATAAAATAATTCTTAATTTTACTATATATTAGGCAAATAACATCTTTTTAATGTTCTGAAAGTGTTTGAACTTTTTAAATTTTTCCATTATTGAAATTCCAAATTAATATTTTATTTTCACAAGTTGAAACCATAATCTTCCCTGTTGAATCAAATACAATTGCATTACATATTTCTTTTTATTCAATAGTATTATCAATAAATAATAATTGATTTGGACTTAATTGTTATTTTTATTGTTATTAAATTATAAATATATTTTATGTTTATTCATTTAATTTATTTAATATATTCTTTAATTATTAATATTCTTGAAATGATTTGAATTATTCTAATTTAGAATTGATTTTAGTAATCTAACTTTGATTAAGTATTTTAATTTGATTTTAACAATTAATTTAATCATTTTGATTATTTTATTAATTAATTATTATTAAATCTAATTCTTTAAAGAAACTATATTCTGAATATTTAAATCCTATTTATTTTAAATTTAATATCCAATCTTTTGTATTATTAATTATTTGATCTAATTATTAAATAATCATAGATTTTAAATTATTGATTTCAATTTAGAATGATTCAACTTATTTAATATTACTTATAATTAGATTTTCTAAAATACTTAATTATTACTATTTATTATCTTCAATCTTCTAAACTATTTTTTTAAATCCTATTNATATTGAAAAATCATTTTATTAACACATTCTCAATTAATCAAGTCGAAGATAAACATAGGTATATATGATTGCAGTTAAATAAGAAAATCACTATATTGATTTTTTCTTTAAAGAATTTAAATTCAAGGAAATTAATTTTTTTTAATATAAGAATCATCATCAAAAATCCTTTTCTTTTTAAGAATCTAAGAGTAAATAATACCCTTTATTAATTAAGAAAAGAATAGAAAAGATAATAATAAATTGAAATAGAATAATGAAATCTAATACTTATAATGAATCATTTATTTCATTTATACTATATTTCATATATCTCATATTTCATCTTATTTTCTCCCCAATATATTAAATATTATCCATTGTTTGTTACTGTTCCAAATATATTCCAATGTTGGCAATCTAATTCCTAAACAATTTACAATTATCCATCATTTTGTTCTTTGAGTAAGATAATGTAGTCTTTATGTCTCAAGCATATTAAATTTTTATCCTTAATGAATATTATAGGGAAGAATGATTAATTTAAATATCCATAGTTAATTTTTTTAAATTAAACTTTCTTCTCTATTATTTCTTGAAATTGACCATCTTTTTGTTAAAATACATATAAACAATTGAATTTATAAGGTAACAATATGAATTAATCTTCCTTTATGAATTTAACATGAGTCCCAACATCTTGAATTGATTATTTAACAACTTACTAAAAAGTCCACTTATTATTTGCATCCTTTTACCAAATTATAATTAATTTATCATCTCCACATGAAACCAATACTCTTTCTGATTCATTTAAACTTTATGAGGTGACAGAATTAGTATGTTTTTATAAAGAATAGAGAAATGTTAATTGATTATTAATAAAATCTATTCTCCATACATTTATCAAGGAATCTAAACTACCTGAAATTAATTAATTTTCATTTTATGTTAAGATTATACAATTGATTTATTTCTTATGCTCACATTATGGTTTAGAACTTTACCATTGATTGTTATTCAATTATTTCCATAATATAATTGATCCATCATTTGATCCAGAAATAAAATAATTCTTAATTTTACTATATATTAGGCAAATAACATCTTTTTAATGTTCTGAAAGTGTTTGAACTTTTTAAATTTTTCCATTATTGAAATTCCAAATTAATATTTTATTTTCACAAGTTGAAACCATAATCTTCCCTGTTGAATCAAATACAATTGCATTACATATTTCTTTTTATTCAATAGTATTATCAATAAATAATAATTGATTTGGACTTAATTGTTATTTTTATTGTTATTAAATTATAAATATATTTTATGTTTATTCATTTAATTTATTTAATATATTCTTTAATTATTAATATTCTTGAAATGATTTGAATTATTCTAATTTAGAATTGATTTTAGTAATCTAACTTTGATTAAGTATTTTAATTTGATTTTAACAATTAATTTAATCATTTTGATTATTTTATTAATTAATTATTATTAAATCTAATTCTTTAAAGAAACTATATTCTGAATATTTAAATCCTATTTATTTTAAATTTAATATCCAATCTTTTGTATTATTAATTATTTGATCTAATTATTAAATAATCATAGATTTTAAATTATTGATTTCAATTTAGAATGATTCAACTTATTTAATATTACTTATAATTAGATTTTCTAAAATACTTAATTATTACTATTTATTATCTTCAATCTTCTAAACTATTTTTTTAAATCCTATTGTCTTCTATGTTTACTCTGATTCAAAATTATCAATGCATTCCTAACACAAAAGTCTTTAATTTTATGTTAGTTTAGAATCTAGAATAACCATTGTGACAGGTAATTCATGTTTCATTAAACAATGAAGATTTTTTTCATTTTCTATCATTTTTGGTTTATACATTTTTTTATTTAATTATTAATATATTAATCATTTACTCACAAATTATTTATAATTTAAGTAAAAAATTAATAATTACAACAAAATATAACAAAATGAAATATTTGCAAAATTTGTTTCTAAAAAAAACAATTTGTAAAAGTCTTATTCAATTTTGTAAAATATTTCTTTTTATAGTATAAAGTATATAATTGAATTGTTTGGTTGTTTGTCACCTTCATTTACAAATTACTTGATTAATTGCTTACCATTATCATAGAAGATCTGAAACTAAAATCCATCATTTAAGAATAGATTTTTATATTCACATGTTGCGCTTTACTGTCTCATACTGCGATAGATATGTAAGCATTTAAATTAATATTTGATTTTATAATCTATAATTCTTTCATCTTTAGATCACTTGAATT
>CAJJDO010000103.1:32975-45872 GCA_905183005.1 Paramecium pentaurelia | reverse complement strand
TCCCTGTTGAATCAAATACAATTGCATTACATATTTCTTTTTATTCAATAGTATTATCAATAAATAATAATTGATTTGGACTTAATTGTTATTTTTATTGTTATTAAATTATAAATATATTTTATGTTTATTCATTTAATTTATTTAATATATTCTTTAATTATTAATATTCTTGAAATGATTTGAATTATTCTAATTTAGAATTGATTTTAGTAATCTAACTTTGATTAAGTATTTTAATTTGATTTTAACAATTAATTTAATCATTTTGATTATTTTATTAATTAATTATTATTAAATCTAATTCTTTAAAGAAACTATATTCTGAATATTTAAATCCTATTTATTTTAAATTTAATATCCAATCTTTTGTATTATTAATTATTTGATCTAATTATTAAATAATCATAGATTTTAAATTATTGATTTCAATTTAGAATGATTCAACTTATTTAATATTACTTATAATTAGATTTTCTAAAATACTTAATTATTACTATTTATTATCTTCAATCTTCTAAACTATTTTTTTAAATCCTATTGTCTTCTATGTTTACTCTGATTCAAAATTATCAATGCATTCCTAACACAAAAGTCTTTAATTTTATGTTAGTTTAGAATCTAGAATAACCATTGTGACAGGTAATTCATGTTTCATTAAACAATGAAGATTTTTTTCATTTTCTATCATTTTTGGTTTATACATTTTTTTATTTAATTATTAATATATTAATCATTTATTTAAAAGAAGAATGTATAATTAATATAAAGTTAATGATGCTAGCTATTTAAAAATTTTACAATTGGGTAAAACATAAGAACAATATCCCTAAATAAAAAACTCGTTATTTAATGAATCTAAATATTAAAATCATAAAAAATTGTTAATATAAAAAAATTGGAACAAAACAATTAAAATTGTGATTTGCTAACGATAAAAATATTGATAACATCTTTAGCAATTTAGATTCCTTTATAAATATTAGCATTTTGTATATAATTAATAGGCCTGGAAGAATTTAAGGAATTAGTAAATTAATCTACTTGTAAATATCTAATCATCAGATAAGTTTGTAAAAGGAAAAAATCAACAAAAATTTTGAATGATAATGAAAAATATAGAGTAGGTTTTAAAATAATTATACATAAAGACATACTAAACCTAATTAACATACAATAGGAATTAAAAAAGGATGAATATGATTATCACCCATATGGGCAATAAAAGATAAAATTCTGTTTTGAGAATGAAATGAATATTTTAACAATATAATAAAGAATGATTAGTAATCTAAAGTATACTTTTATCTTTTTATGTTAACAATGTTAAAATTTCAACTTAAAACCTTCTAAATATCATTAATAAAAATCGATTATAAATGAAAAGAAGTTTACTTAAAAAGTAAATATGTTTTTCTTTTTCAATATTCTTATCATACTTAATTATTTTTCTCACCTATTCGAATGCAAAATATTTATCTTCTTAATTTAATATTAATTTCAATCCCACATTTAATTTCACTTCTCATAATATTTCATCTGATATCAATAATAAATGAATATTGTTCAATTTACACTTTTACTGATCTTAAATATGCAGATTTCTAAATTGTTGGAATTAGTGATTCAACTTCAGATAGGTGAGGCTCATAACCTAAAAACTTGTTTATTAGACCTTATGGATTTTAAACTAAAGTGACTAAAAAGTTAACAAATGTTCCCCCTAATATTTTAATTGGATTATAGGTTGGTGTTTTGAAATTAGGCTCTTGTGATATAAAAGGATTTGTGACCTATCGAAATGATGTGTAAATACAAAATTTAATTTTGAATTACGATATTTGAACAATTGTAGAAGCCATTTTTGGTAAGATTTACTTAAGCCTCTTTTACTAAAGTCTTAAATAACAGGAACTGATTTAACTATTATGTTAACTATTATGTTAAAATACAATTTAAACTCTAATTCTTGGTCCAAAAGTTGTCTATCATGAATAATTATATAGAAAAATTATTAATAAGTCATTTGATTCGTATAAAATTATCATTTCAATTATTATAATTCATCATTTTGAAAATTAAACTCGGAGTTATTTTGATTCTAAAATATTGTCTTAATTTATATACTTTCTATTTGATTTTTAAAGCTAATTTTCAAATATAATTAGCATTTAAGGACTTTATTTCAGATTTTTCATATTTTCATGTTAGTCTTTAATGGTTTAGCTTCTTAACCCTGTACATTTTTAATTGCTTGAAAACTTTTAGGGAATCCTAAAAAAATTTAAAGTTTAATTTTTATCATAAACTAATTTATCTCTCAAAATTATGTATTTATCAATTATATTAAATTTTTTATTCATCATTTGGTATTTTCTTTTATTCTCTTTTGTAGCTTTATAATCTTTCATCACTTATTCCTTTATTATTAATATTTTAACAACTTCTAAAAGATGTTTATATTACGAGAGGATTACTAAAGTTTCATATATTGTATAGACATAATTTAATTCTATCCACATGTTCCTTTAAGTTTAAAACTTGCTTTTTAATCCAACTACTTTCCAAATTCTTCCAAATTGTTAGCTAGTTAATTCATTATCTATTAGATGAAATAGTTTATATTCATTTTTTAGAAATTTTGTTCTAATTATAGTTTAGCCATTGAATATAATGATTAATCTTTTATTAAAATATCATTTTGTAATATAAAAAAGTTAGATGTTAATAATCTTATCAATCTATTATTAATTAATTATTAATTATAAATTGGAATTGAATACTTAATTTTTATGTTCTTTCATAATCATTTTTAATTTGATAAACTTGTAAATTTAATTATATATATCTCTATTTATATCATGATTAATTATATATTTTATTTCTTACCATTATTTGTTTACCACTATATTTATTTTCACTTATCTTCCAATTTTTGTCATCCAAAAATACACTATCATTCCCAATCTTAATCTCAAAATCTCCAATCATATAATCCAATACTCCAAATATACTATGAAAGTAAAATTAAAAATTCTTTAATAAAAAATCCATTTTCGAAGTTCCATCCTGGTCAGAACGGATATGAGGTTGCAATGCCTCATAGAATGGAAAAGGATGGCACGCACCTTTAGTTTAGGAACTCAAACATAATACTAATATAATTCATTCTTTCCTAATTAATATACTCTTTTTGAACTTTCATTATATGTCGAAGTAGAAGTATTAATTAATTAGTTAGTATCAAATCGCCCTTCTATAAGAAGTGGACTAGCCTAAGGGTGAAGATAGATGGGATATTTAATTGAAATATAAGGCTTTCAAGAAGGAAAGAACAGGAATTCCTTTAGCTATCCTAGTGTCTAGGAGAATGTTAGCTGTAAGGAGAGAAGACCAAGAAACAAGGAATAAACAGGTTATTAAGGTAAACTTTTATAAAACACCTTTTTTTGGTTTATATACACGTGATTTAATTGTCAAAATTGATATTAAAATTTATCTCTAAAAATTCATTAACCTACCAGCCATAATAGGAGGAGACATAAATTATACTATAAGAAAGAAGAAAGCTTATCCTTACTATAATAAAGTTACTAAACTAATTATTATAAGGCATAAAAATGGCTTAATAGAAATGGCACTACAACTATTTTAATGAGATTTATATTATAAATAATTGAGTGTTAAACAAAATAGAGAATAAATATAAGACAATAAAGAAGTAATGCATTTATTGAGAAAATTTTTTCAATTTAAGGATTGGATCAAAGAAATAGGAATGATATCTAATTACTGTTATCTTCAATTTTCAAGAGAAAAGATTGATTTAATTCCGAAAAATAATAAAGTTATATATTAACAGAATTAAAATAATTAGCAACATATATACTTGGAGGATAATTAGATTTAAACTTTGAAAGTATAAATAAATTTGAATATTTATTTGCCATTAGATTATTACCATTAAATAAGGCACATGTCAAAATCTTATAAGCTTAATTATTGAGGAACTAAAAAACTAAACAAGAAAATAAAATAATCCAAATCGACCGCATTTTTGACTTTTCAAATGCTTATTATTGTGTTGATAGAATAAAACTGTTCTAAATGAATAAAACAAAAAATATTTTATGTATATAATTAGGATATTTTGGAATGGATCTAAGATAATTTTTATATTTATAATCCAATTTAAAAAATAGGATATACTTTAAAAAAGGAGTGCATTAAAGATTTTTATACTCTCCCAATTTATTTGATATTTATTTTGATGAGTTAATTAAAGAGATTAAAAAGGAATAGAAGAGATTAATTGAATAGGATAAAAACTTATAATTAAATATTCATAAGTGAAATTATTTGCATATGCAGATGACCTAGCATTTATTGGAAATATCAAGATTGTAAAATTGTTTATAGACTTTATAGTGAATGCTTCTCAAAAATGGAACTTTCAGGTTTATTTAAAAAAAAAAATATCTAACAGCATCAAGAAAATATATCTGTTAATATGGAAACAAAAAAAAGAGAGATATTTCAAATATATTTGTGTATATAATAGGAAAATTTACTTGAATAGTTTGAGCATGTTAAAAAAGTACTAAATTATTAAAATTATTCATTGTCTCCCATGAAAAAATGATACAACTGAGAGAATACTGATATTAGACCTCAACTTCAGTATGTGTCATCAATACTCTATAATTAATCAAATCATTTAATCGTAGCCTGGGAAGATTTAAGAAGATCCTTGCTTAAAACAGGTATTCGATTACCTAAGACAGTATCGCATAAAGTTATGGATAGAATATGGGAATTATTTGGTGTTAAACTTCATTGATTAATAAACTTAAAAGATATCAATATCTTTAGTATTTTATTGAAAAATACTGTTTACCTAAATTAAATTATGAAGGAAAAAAATAGAAAGAATATGAAATTTTATCCGAATTTTGAATATTTTAATATAGGTATTAGTATAGATGGATGATGACATATTATTAAGCAAAACTGAAAAACATAAGAATGAAGTCCTTCACAAATAATTTGGCATGACAGAAGTTTAGCAAGAGAGTTTGATTAATTAGAGGATTGGATATAAGACTCTATAAATGTAATAAAATAAATCTGAAGTTAGAGTTGCCAAATAGTGATTAAAAATAGTTTTGGAAAATCATTCTATGAAAAGAAATTGCTAACAAAAAAGAAGGATAATGAGAATGAGTTAAATTAAAAACATTAAATAACTGAATATATATTTATTGAAAATAATTTTAAATTTATTCAATTAATTCTGACTAATTATAAATATCCAATATACCAACCTTTATATTCAAAATTGTAAGCGATTAATTATGTTTACTTAATTCAATTACTGATTTCAACTAAACCAACTAGCCACTGTTCAAACCTATTCATTTTATGATCCAATGCGAACAGAAGAGAGTTATTTAATTAGAGAATTAATTTAATTATTAATTAAAATGGATTATAACTTTTTGTCTTATAAAAATCCAAACCTAACTGTTTTACTATTTTGATACAATCAATTATATATGATTTTTTTTATAATCTTATGAGTATTCTCGAAATACTCCATAATAACTCCTATAATTTGATTAACAAAAGATTGAATAAATTGATTATTAAAAAGAATAAGCACTTAAAAAAAAAGAAATCAAGATCCATTCATTATTCTAAATTCTTTCCATCTTAATATTATTCAATTAAAGTATCAAAAGTTTTTTCTTAAATACTTATAGTTAAGCAAAACAATTACTAATATTATATTGAAAATATTGAATAAATAATTATTTTATATCCTGATTATCACCTATGCCTATGTGGTAAACTTCCAATATATCATTTCGCAATTCTAATATTTTTCCTACTAGAGAATAGCTTCCTTTCCTGCTTTGTTTATTCTAATTTCTAAAGTATTTCAATATCTAAATTCTCTCTTAAAGGTTAATAAATCTTAGTAACTTAATTATAATTATATATAATTTAATTCCTATCTAATCACATAAATTAATTCAATTTCAGTTCTCTCTGTAGCAAATTACTAGATTCAGACCATCCTAGTTGCACTTTTTCCCTCTATAATTATAATTTATCTATGAATATAATACACAGAAAATATTAAGACTTCTTCATGTAGTATTTCTAATATTATTGTAAATATAATACAATCCTTCAAGTTGATAATAAAAAATGCATTTGAACATGTTAAAACCACATTATGGTGAAAAAATTTCAAAAAATAATTCAATTTTCGATTGCAAGTATTTCATAATTTTTAATTCTTGAGACAAAATTAATCTGCATATTCCTAAATATAATATGAAATAGCATTAATATATAAGAAAACAGTTAACTGAATTTTTAAGATTTTTCTTATATATTAAACTAGAATTGTATGTAACTTTATATAAACACAAAATACTCCTCAATTTGTAAAATATTTATCTGACTTATTCCCTGTTTAAAATCTTTTAATTTGATTTTTCATTTTCTTTATATTTAATGATTATATCATTCTTAATTATTTACATTTATCTATTTTATCAATGGATTATTCTATAGAGAAAAATAAATATTTATAATTATTATTTTACTTTTAAATATGAGAAACATTCTAGATTGGAAATTATATAATTCTTAATTATTAGTATATTTTGAATCAATTATGTTTTTAATTTTCATTTACTAACATTAAAGAAAAAATTAAAATAAATATAATAACATAAACCCAAATTTTAAATTACACCTAGAAAGTATTATATCTTTTAGACAGTACAGCTTGATTTTCCTGAGGTTATGAGGGTAAATTTAGGAATCTAGAATAGTAAATTAAAAAGAAATTATATATTCTCTATTAAAACGTAAAATAAAGTTATAATGATGATATCAAATTAAATGTTTTGAAAAAAATTAATTATAATAAATTTATTAAGGGGGCTTGTAAATAATGTTATCAAGTCACGTGTAACTAATCTGAAAGGGATGCCTTAGCATTAGCTAGACGGGGAATTCTAAAAACCCTAAGAAATTAAAAAAATAACCTTGATTTCTGCCCCTCTAGCCAACCGGGAGTGGAGTTCCCTCTTCGAGGCTCCAAGGTTTTCTTGTTTCTCAGGTACTTCGCTTCGGTATGCTGGCATGAGCAGGAGAAAGATTTCAACAGAACAATCCTTATGTCAAATCTTCAAAATGCAGGTAGATGCCTGAGTCAATTATAACATTGGCATTGTTCGTTCCTTCTAAACTCAATATCAGAAAAAAAAGCTCGAAAGGAAAAGAAGCCAGCGATGAGAAGAAAGCTGAGTTAGGACCTACGCCTAGTGCAGTGCTCTTTATATAAGATAGATAATAGAAGTAGATTGAAACTCGTAAATCAATCAATTTTCATCAAGTTAGTTAATTAAGATTCGATAAGATCTTTATTTAATGTTGGGGACCCTGTAAAATATTTCAATAATCAGTCATTGAAATTTAATGAAAATTATAGAGGCCCCTGAATAAATTTTTTGTTGGATTTAATAGGAATTTAATAGAACTTAATTGAGCAACAGCATGATTCGACATCTACAAAAAGATTTGATTTTAAAATTATGAGGTAGTGTCTCCTATGCTATAAAATATCCGACTTAATGGGATATTTGAAGCACATCCATAGAGTGGTTTACTTCAAGATCTGAAATCTAGAAATCAATCCTCCTCTTTATGACATTACCTTTCTATAAAAATTGAGTTTAATTTAAGTCAATAAAGGAGGCTTTTGTTTTTATTCTATATATTTCAAGCTTTTTCTATAAAGTATTCTATTTTTGAATTATTAAATTTTGAAAAATTTAACTTTCAATGTATTAAGACTGAATGTTTACTGTACTTATTAATAAAACTAAACATATTTTGAGATTTTGATCAAATAATAAGCACATTATAATATTTAATTTTCAACGATTGATATTTTATCTTTTTCTATAAAATACAAAGTATTGAAGAAATCCTAATTATGAAAAAGTTAATAGCAAAAATGTTATGTAACTAAAAGGGAGTTAAGCAATATTTAGAAAATGAATAGATTTGCCTGAGCAATCGAATATGATGATAAGGCTATTTTGAAGAATCTTTAAAATCTTATCTATTTCTATAATTAAGATATAAAAATTCTTTTATCATAAAGATTATTTGAAATTTTGTTCAATTAAAAATAATGCAAATCAGCAGTATCCTCCAAAACTTTTCCTTGTACTAGAAATACTAAGTGAAGGAATCAATTAATGTCATCATACAGATTCTTGAAGGAAAACTAAGGAAGAAAAGAAATAGACAAATAAACTAATGATTAGGATTTTGATGAATGCAAATAAAATAAGAATTAATAAGAATATATCAGCAAAACCTCAATTAATCGCAAAAGTTTACCAAAATTTTCCTTAATTTATAAAATAACAAAATTATTTATGAGTTTTGTAGTATGTTCTAACAATTAAACCCAAGAATTGAGAAATATAATTTATATTAATCAAGAAGATGAAAATTATCATTTAATTTCTAAATAAATAATATGTTTACATCAACTACTTTTTAGATATCAAAGCTATATAAGAATAATTCTTTTTAAAATGTAATTTAATCAAAAAATAATTAAAAATATACTATAAATGATTAAATTTAGGTAGGGATAAGTTTTTCGCTGATTTAGCTCAACAGATTAATTTCTCTGATTTTCACAAAGCTTTTATGAAAGTCTCTTGTTGTAACTAATTGATCAAAGTCCTAGTCAAATAGTAATGAGCTTTCTTTATTGCTCCAGTAATTTCTGAATTCTTACAATGATCCGATTTGGCTTTCTAGGATTAGATATCCTACTCTTTAAGGGTAGGCCCTTTACAATTATAATTC
Source organism: Paramecium pentaurelia (assembly GCA_905183005.1). NCBI lineage: Eukaryota > Ciliophora > Oligohymenophorea > Peniculida > Parameciidae > Paramecium > Paramecium pentaurelia. The sequence goes on along the minus strand of CAJJDO010000103.1, from coordinate 36,962 downwards.
TATTCACGATTAAATGAAATTACTTATGCTTTCTCGCTTTAGATCCGAGTTACAGGATTCTATTTTAAATTTTAAATAGTGAATTAAATTAAAATTGTGGCAACTGTTTCTAGAAAATATTAAATTAGAAAAAGAAATCAAATGAGTCAGAGAATTATTTATCAATATAAATTTATAAAATTAAGGGCGATTTAATAGCTATATATTTAATTAAATAACAGCATGAAAATTTTTAGAATTTTTTAATTTCTGATGTTCATCATAAAACTCTTTTAATTAATTTATCATGTTGAAATAAATTAAAAAATTTCTTTCAAGTAATTCTAAAAATCAATCTAATATGAATAAATTGGTCTAAATGAATAAATTGTTCTAAATGATATTCATTATTTTAGATGAATAAAATATGAAAATTTTATTAAAAATTAAGAATATGATATGATTAATAATAATTACTTTTTATCGTTAACATATTTTTTTTAATCCAACATTTTTAGATATTATTAGTAAAAAAGAACATCAATAGATAATATATTCATCATTATAGAATCTAAAACTTTAAGATAATTAATGTATATTTTTATAAACCCTCTATAAAATCCTTTATTTATTGTAGATTAGAATTAATACTAATAAATAGAATTAAAAATTCAAGTTTATATACTTTGATTCTAACTAGGGACTATAATTTATGTCTAATCTTCAAATAATACTTTTATTTTTGATTTATTTTGGAGATTATAAAAAAATAGGATTTTACTTATATGATATTGAATTATTTTATTCTTAACAGTTTTGAAGAAATTAAGAAAAATAATCAATTAAAAGAAGATGTATCTAATTATATATGATGTTCGTAAATTGATACGACTTCTATTATGTATCGAAAAATTATTGAATAAGTAAAAATCACAATTAATGTCTAATAATATAATATGATAAAAAATTGAATTTATAATTATCATTCATATTGAATCTACACCTGTTTTACTAAACATTATAAATTTACTCCTTTTCTAATGATTATTTCAGTTCATAAAATTGACCAATATTGACTTTTCTTTTTTTCTAGAATGCTAAGGTTCAACATTTCTAACGTAAAATTGGTCTTTTTGAAAACGAATTAAACAGATAAAGGTCTAAATCTATAGTGTTTTAATATAATTCAGAAGAAGTAGGATGATCAATGTGAATTAAAGATGGAGCTATATTATTAATATACAATACTTGTATTATGAGTTGAAAAGTTTATCAAATTTTACTCTTAGGGCTTTTAAACAATCTGCTTAGAAGATTTTATACAATCTCCTAAGAAGCATTTTGTGATTATGAAAGAGCTCTAAAAAAATTTCTTTTTAGAATCACTTTTATTATTGTATTTGTTCTTTTGGATTGATCTTTAAAGCTTTTCATGCCCTTCTAGAGTTGGCATTGATAAATTTAATCTAATACTCTATTTTGATGACCAATTTTGTAGTCTTTAAATAAAATATATAAAAATAATCAAATCTTTTTGATAACATTAATATATGAATTCTTAATAATCTGTCCTTTTAATTGTGAATTTAAAAACTATAACTATAACTTTGTATTCCTTATGTTATTTTACAGCTTGTTATTTAGTAGATTGATTTTTTAGCATTCTATTGTTCATTTAAAATATATTTATGAGTTAATTTTCTGAATTTTTCTTAATATTTTTTGGTTACATGTTTACATAAATTTATATTCTATTTTCAACATTATCAAATATATTTTAGATTTTTAGATTTTAATCTATACAGCATGTTGGAATTTTTTGTCAATGTTAATTAAAATATTCTAAGAGGACTAGAAATATAGATTATTAATAAGGATTAAAAAATAATAAAAATTTCAACACAATAACTTAAAGTATAAGAACTATTTGTCTGTTATAAGGAAAATTTAATTTAAGTATTGTCATACACTTAAGAAGCCAAGTTAAATCTAATTATAAAAATTCCTGATTTTGGATTTGTTTTCTCTACATCAACTGTTTAATAATTTTGATATGAAATTACAATATCTTCTTTTTATCTATCATATCTATTTTCTCATCTCATTCAACAGTATAAATATAACTAAATAATACTCATAATTGTGATTGAAATATCAATTAATAAGATTCCTAATTAATTCTATGGATCCCATATTTTTAAAGAATTGTGGAATTATTAAATTATATAGGAAAAATAATAAAAAGTTAGATTTAGTTTATAGTTCTTGCACAATAATTTTAATAATTAAATACTATGTTTATTAATCAAAAATTTTCGGGATTGAAAAAGGGGATGGTAATTTTATTTTTTTTCAATAAAAAAAATTGAAATTTTTTATTTTACCCATTATTTGATATTCCATTATACATAAATTTTATAATATGATCTTTTTAAATCAATCGAAATTTTTTTCAGACCTTCGAAATATATTTTGTTCGAAATACCATTGTTTAAAATCCGATAAGAAAGGAAAATATTGAAATTCTTTATCTCTTTATTATTCCTTAAAATCCTAATAATTGAGCTTTTTTTCTTTTTCAATTTATTAAAAAGCCTTCTAATATGTATAATTTTTAATTATAATTATTCATATTTCATATTTATATTTTGAAATTTTATTATAATCTACACAAAATTCAAAATTAGGCAAAAGTCATTAAACAATGAATAAAAAAGAAAAGGTAGATAAATATGATCTTAATCATTAATGCAGAGAAGGAAGCAATTAGAATTACAATTAGCAGAATTTATGAAAATTTATTAATTTTAACAATTAAGAATTAACAAATAGGAGTTTAAAATTATTAAAAAGAAATGAACACAATAATTTATATCTTAAGACCGAGAGTAATTTGGCTGATTGTTTAAATTTCAATAATATTCCTTTAATTAAAAAGAGTTTTTAATGCAAAAGATTTGTCAGATTATCTTAATCAAAGCAGTTTTTATTGAATAATAAATATTTAAAAATTTAAAATTATATAAAAAATATTAGAGTTTTGTATTTATAAGTTTTATTCTTTATAATAAAATGGATTAATCATTTTTTTTAATAATAATCAACTTCAGCTACCGAAAATCCTTATAATTGGTTAAAAAAATATTTTCTTTCCTCCTTTATCTTTTCCTTTTGTATCTTTAATTAGTAATTATGATATATTTTCAAGATTTGTTAAGATAAATCTATGAACAAATTGGAAGCCAAAATGGCACAAAACATACCAATATGAATCCAACCAATAATAATTAAATTATCTTAACTAAATTCAAAACTATATAGTAGAAAAGAGGCTGAAATGAGCATAAATAAAAATTCTCTGCATATTATTTTCAAATTTTCATATGTAGATTTCGTAGGCTTAAATTTAATTAAGTATATCAAAAAGAATGATGATTGCATTGAAAGGAAAATCGATTATGCTTCTGGATAATTGATTAATTTTACAATAATCAATATATAAAATATTATTTTGTAAATTTATAAGGTTTTAAATTAAACTGCCCAAAATGTAAGTTTAGATTCATAATAAAAATATTTCCATTTTTTTTCATTTTTTATTTAAGAAGTAGTTATTGTAAATAATGGATAAATTAGTTTGAATATATAAATTAATCCAAAAATAGCATTAATACTGTTGAATATTTCAAATGGAGTATTAAATGCATAATTTGGAAATTAAATTAATAGACTAAACATCAATTAATGTAAAATGGCTTAAAATACCTTATAAATTCCTAAAGAAAAATATTCAATTTTTAAATTCAAGCAATTCTTTTGAACTTTTTTTTAAAAAAAATTTATTATTTTTAAGATTTTAAAATTATACTTATGTTTCTTGGTTAACGTAGAAGCAAAACTATCTAAGATTTTTGAAACTAATAGACAACAAATTAAATAACTCAAAATGGAAGCAAAGACAGAAAAGTAGCAACTTTTTACATTGAATAAATAAAGCTAGTGTAAAAT
>CAJJDO010000103.1:9235-22213 GCA_905183005.1 Paramecium pentaurelia | reverse complement strand
ATTACTTGGTATCATATCTGCATAATCGATGCAATTAGCAGAATGCACTGGACAAGCGCTGACACAACTATTTTAAAATAAAACATAATTAATATCACACTATCGACATGTTGAAAAATCAGTACATACTGCACAATTTTCTTAACAATTACCACTATCAATTGTTATATTTCTGAATCCCCATGTTGAAGTGGCTTATGTTAACTATACTCCTTTTAAAATGAGTTTAGGAGTAACATAGTAAGTTCGAAGAATTGCTTCTATTCTAATTAGATCATAAGTATTAGTGCAAGTAATACTTGTACTTTAAATTTTTTTAACATTATTAAAACTATAATTAGATGAGGTCTTGATAATTTCCCCTTATACTTAATCATCCAATATTATTTAAATTCTATTATCAATTAAAAAGCCCTTTATATAAAATGTAATCCTTAGCCTAATAAATTTTAATGATTGTGAATTTGCAAATTATAAACTCATTCCCTCATTAAAAACTAAACTTCCTACATAGAAATTATTGGAACATAAGAAAATCAATTATGTAGAACTTCTTAAATTTACAGTATCCTAAATAAATTAAAAAGGTAAATAACCGAAGAAATATATAGAATCAAAATATGAAATATTTGATCTAATTCTTCTATCTGGAACACAAATATTATCTGATCTTGCTATATAATAATCTCTTTCACATTCTTATCTGCATCCAATCCCAGTTTAAGCAAATTAATGAGAAGGGTTACAAATACAAGATCCGCCTGATGAAAGAGTACCGTAATAACATGTTAGACAACTAGTCGAACTTGAACATGTTTTGCAAGTTGGTAAACAATATTTGACGTAGACAAATAAATTTCTAACCCCGATTTATTGATTGTCATCTTCTGCTTCAATACCTATTGAAATATTAAACTTTTCTTTATATAATGCAGGAGATGTACCTACATATGTCATGAAATCAAAATATTATGTTGTTGAACTATTGCATATTTATCTTGCATTCTGAGTTAAATCAGAGTTGAAATAGTTTCTTTATTGTAAAATATCTTTTGTAGATGAACTTTGGGTCAAGTTCAATGTGAAGTAAGCTTATTTATCAGAAGGACTTCCAGCATTATCAAAGAAAATATCAACTATTACCTCTGATTAGTAACTTTTTTAATTAAAAATCTTATCTATTCTTTAATTGTCTTTCTTAAGACGTGCATACCTTATGAAATTTTATACACAAGTATAATATTAATGATTAGCACCAGATTCAAAAATGTTGCATGTTTTTGAAATTTGCCAATCATTATTAGATGTAAATCCTTTCAAAAAATTTGAGTCTACCATTACCCAATCCCCTTGGGCTAGCCAAACATAAATTGCTGACACAATCAATAGCATAAATTTAATTAAATTTAATTTAATATTAATATATTTATTAAAATAAAATTAGTTATAAATAGAAAATTCGGGCCAAAAGTTAAATCTGATAGATTAACAATATAATTTTAGCTCTTTATATGTCTATAAAATTCTATTTTCAAAGAGTTTTTTTCAAAAATGGTATCCCTTTTTTTATGTTTTACACCTCTAACGACTGTTAATGTAATCCTACCTTTGAAATTAAAAAAATAGGTAATTATTTTTTTTTACTTTATTAATTCACCTTTATAGTTCGATTATTAAAGAGTTGCAATTAGACGAAATATTTGAAATTATTGTTTGCTTATTAATTATAAAAAAAATCAACAATTGTAAAATTTATAAAATCTCATATGAATAGAAAATTAAGTATATATAATTCCTAGCTCATTAAGATTGATATAATAAGAATTGTTGCGATGACTATTCAATCTAAATATAATTCTTCTTCTAAAATATATACGATTATAAGAATAGCTTGGAAAAAGCTGTGTAGATATAATTTCAAATAAGGAAAGTAATTTAAATCCTATTAGATAATAGATTTAACAAATTATATTTACAAATCCTTAATTAATTTATTCTTAAATAATTATGAATCTTCTTATCTACTTTTAGAGAATTTGTAAGTTAACCTTCAATAAACATATTATAGTTCTAGTTCAAATCAAACTTTTATTTCTCATTAATTTTCTGATATTTATTATTTTTTGCAATAGTTTATTTTATACTCTAATAATTATTCTTAATATTAAATATACTAAAATTTTTGAACTTATTCATATTTCATATTGCTCAATTATTGTTATTATTAATTCAAATATTAGATATAAATTAAAGATCTCTTTTATAAATCCTATTATAATCTTTTTTCAAGAAACCAAAATAATTAGAAATATTTGGTATTTATTGGAATTATTTTAATTATGGCTCTGTATTCAATCTAATAAAAATGTTATTGCTTATAAAAAGAATGCCATATAGTATTAGTAGTATAAGAAAAAGTCAATTTTCTTCTCCACTTTTAATAAATACGAATCATGTTTGTAAAGAATGAAAAATACTTTACAATCTTTTTAACTACCTAAGACTTCATTTAACATAAATAAAAATCAATTAAATAATATTTTATTGCTGTTTGCTAAAGCAATTCTTTAATATATTAACCTTCTCTTAATGTAAATTTACTTATGTATTTTCATTGAAAACTTATAAAAAAAAGTCTTCAAATATAGTGAATTATAATGTTTCAGATCTTTAAGATTTTATCTTAATTATTTTGATAAACAAGTTGAATTTGAAAGTTTTCCTTCTGTTCCATAAATTAGTATATCTTATTTAAAAAAAACAAATAATTAAAAACTTAATATAAACTCAGAGCACTAAAATATGAATCCAATAAAATTTTTAGATACTATTAGATTTGGCAAAGGTCCTATTAGAAATTTAAGTGCATCCTCATAAATCTACTTTAATTTTTATTTCATCATTATTCATTTTGTATTTATACGATATTTTTTTTAATTTAATATGTTTCTTATTTTGGATTCTTTCAATTAAGCTTCCAAATAATCTTTATTATTAATCAAACTACTTAATAATATTTATTTCAACAGAATATGAGATTACTAAAAAATATTTATTTTATATAAGCATAAATTATTTTTTAATATTATTAAATTTAAATCAATGATCCAAGGGAATGATTGCTATTATACTAGCCGAAAAGAAGGAATAAAGCAAATTAAGATAACTGTAGTATGTGTTTTTTATAATGATTTCAAAAATTAGACAAAAGAGATAAATTTGTTTATATAAAATTAATCTAAGAATAATTATTTAACTCGATAGGAGACTCCATGTTGTAAATGAGTTTGAATTTTATGGTTATTTTTATTGACATTTTAAAGTATTTATCATACTTAAGTTTTTTGATTAGATTGGAAAATATGTAAAATTATTATGTAGAATCATATATAATATAATTTTACCATATAGTCTCTAATTTAAAATCTGAAAAAAATAAAGAATTTTTTTCAATATTGACAACAGAGAAGATAAATTTATAAGCTAATTAAAACTCTTGATAGTAATATTGTTTTCTCAATTTATTTAATATAATATGAGAATTACTAAATTGATATTATATAAAATAGATAATTTCATGTTTTAATAATATTTATATGATTATTATCATTTCTGAGATTATTCATTTACATTACATAAAAAATCAATTAGATCCTTTAGAATGCACTCTAAGCTAATTTATTAAGTAAATTATATTTATATGATAATTTTTTAGACGGATTAAATCTATTTATATTAATAAAAGTTAATCGAAATTGGATTTGAAATCAATGGTTTGGTAGTTCATATTTTCATTGATGTTGCTGCTTTTTTATATCATCAAATATGAAAAATTATGATGATAATAAATAAGAATACCTTTAATTTATATATTTTGTTTTTTTCCTCAACTACATACTTTTTATTAATCATTGAATATCTTTTTTTAATTCTTGTTGAATAAACTAATATAATTTTCCAAAATGATATGAATTTTCTAGTCAAAAATGACTTTATTTTCAAAATTAATCAAACTAATTTCCATATTTAATCAATAATTAACTTGATAGTATAACATTAATCAAACTATATATATTTATCACTATTCATATGAAAAGACAATTAGTAATTGTTGGTAATTTTATGAAGATTGCGTTTATATTAATTTGTTTGTTGAAAGAATATTCTACATCATTATATGTGATTATATAAAAAATGATGAATAATTATTCATCATCTTATATTCTAAATTTGAATGTAAAATATTTTCCCTATCTAATAACTGTATATTAATTCTAAAATTATTCTACAACCTCAAATGCATAACATTAAATAAATTTAATTTATTATAAATAGCTCAAAATTATTTTATGAAAGAAATTTTGTAAATAAATCCCTGTTAAAGTTATTCTTAATCTTAAAAAAAAACTTTCTGTACTTTTAGAATAATTGTAATACAAATAACTTTGATAAATAAATGATATCTAGAATATTGAAAGATGGTAAACTAATTTTAAAAACTCTTTCAATTAAAATTGTGAAATAAAGAAAATTTTATACAATTTTATTTAAAGCTTATCCTTCAAACCATTATTTTTAAAAGTATTCCTTCCAAAGTATATGAATATTTATTTTGAGAAAGGAAGTATTGATACCGATAATTTTGAAATCTAGATAAATAATTATATTTTCATATTTATTGATATTTGAATCTTAGAAAAAGGATAGGAAATCCTTCTATCTACGAAAATCAAAAAGATATAAAAATACATATACTTATAATAAAAATTATACAAGAAAAGTATAGGTGTAAAAATTAGTATTATTAAGTGTAATGAAAAATCTAATTTAATTTATTCTCTAAAATTTATAAGACTTTATTAGATATTTTTTTAATAACCAATTAATAATTGTTTATGCAATGTCATACAAAAATCTTAATTACTATCCTAGTGTAAAAAAAAATCCATTTTTTAAATCCTATTATGATTATAAAAATTAATATTAATTAATTTAATGAGATTTGTAAATTATTTAATTGATTGATATTAATAATTGAAAATCTAATTGAATCATATCTAGCATAATTCAAGTCTAAATTTATTATAATCATAACATGGTAGTTATAAATAAAATTTATTATTATTATTAAACATCTTGTTTAATTACAATTATAATAATTTATTAGGATAAAAATAATATCCAAAAATAAATATGGAATAGTTTAATAATCAATATTTTTATTATTTTTAAGCTTTGAAGACAGATAAAATTTACTTAATATAATAATTATCTTTCATTTTCATGAACAATAACTTTAACAATTATTTGTTAAATTAGAATTCTTAACAACAATACCTAAATCCATAGTCATTTGAAACATAAAATGGAAAACCTTAGATAATGAATTAATTTGAATGTTTATAATTTACTATTTTCTTAGATCAAGGAGAGTTTTAGAATACTATAATAAGAGCTGAATTTATTCAGAATATGTATAGTTTTTTAACAATCGAATTCTTTTTAAATTTGGGAATGATTTCTTTAGGACTTTACACAAGAATGGACCTTTGGCTTGTGCGTTAGAAATATGAATGTTAGGGATATATAAAGGATTGTCTTACACCAACTTGGTTATTCTATGTTTCTTTAATTATTTCATTAATATTGTAATTCACACTATATTTTGGAGGAAACATTGCTAGAAAAGTAATAGTTATAGATATAATCATAGGCTCCTATAAATTACATAGTTTTANTTGAAATCTAGATAAATAATTATATTTTCATATTTATTGATATTTGAATCTTAGAAAAAGGATAGGAAATCCTTCTATCTACGAAAATCAAAAAGATATAAAAATACATATACTTATAATAAAAATTATACAAGAAAAGTATAGGTGTAAAAATTAGTATTATTAAGTGTAATGAAAAATCTAATTTAATTTATTCTCTAAAATTTATAAGACTTTATTAGATATTTTTTTAATAACCAATTAATAATTGTTTATGCAATGTCATACAAAAATCTTAATTACTATCCTAGTGTAAAAAAAAATCCATTTTTTAAATCCTATTATGATTATAAAAATTAATATTAATTAATTTAATGAGATTTGTAAATTATTTAATTGATTGATATTAATAATTGAAAATCTAATTGAATCATATCTAGCATAATTCAAGTCTAAATTTATTATAATCATAACATGGTAGTTATAAATAAAATTTATTATTATTATTAAACATCTTGTTTAATTACAATTATAATAATTTATTAGGATAAAAATAATATCCAAAAATAAATATGGAATAGTTTAATAATCAATATTTTTATTATTTTTAAGCTTTGAAGACAGATAAAATTTACTTAATATAATAATTATCTTTCATTTTCATGAACAATAACTTTAACAATTATTTGTTAAATTAGAATTCTTAACAACAATACCTAAATCCATAGTCATTTGAAACATAAAATGGAAAACCTTAGATAATGAATTAATTTGAATGTTTATAATTTACTATTTTCTTAGATCAAGGAGAGTTTTAGAATACTATAATAAGAGCTGAATTTATTCAGAATATGTATAGTTTTTTAACAATCGAATTCTTTTTAAATTTGGGAATGATTTCTTTAGGACTTTACACAAGAATGGACCTTTGGCTTGTGCGTTAGAAATATGAATGTTAGGGATATATAAAGGATTGTCTTACACCAACTTGGTTATTCTATGTTTCTTTAATTATTTCATTAATATTGTAATTCACACTATATTTTGGAGGAAACATTGCTAGAAAAGTAATAGTTATAGATATAATCATAGGCTCCTATAAATTACATAGTTTTAATATTATATTTAGTTTTCTTTGGATTTACATTTACAACTATATGCATTTTTATGGAATTAAGTCTGAGACAAATGGGTGTTTGGGTAACTTGGGGAATTACTTTTTTAATAATAGCTTCATTTATGATAATAGGTTTCGTAAACAAAAAAGAGGTTTCTGTGAAAAGTACAATTCATTCCATATTTTATAGTGGGGGCTATTATAATTTTTGGTATATCCATACCTTTCACATTATTTTTGATATTCTTTACTTTTGATTATATATGGGAAAAATGTGTATATGGATTAATCATAATCATATATGGATGCTATTTGATGTTAGAAACAAGATTGATTATGAGCAAAGGAGTAAGAATTTATTAATATATAAAAGAGATTAAATTTATAATCTAATGATTATTTAATTGGATCTTTATTGCTATATGGTCTTATGTTGTAACCTTTAGTAAGAATATTTGATATTTTATTAAAAATTTTTGGAAGGAGCAGTTAATGAAGAATATCATCAATAAAATTATATCATGATAATAAAATCATATTCATAATCTATAATTATAATAAATTAAGATTTAAGTTGAGTAAATTTGTTTACTTACAATATATATATATATATTTTATATCTCAAAATTTAGTATTTAGGAAAAAGAGAAATTTTTAATTATTTAAATACAAATAAATAAAATTCTCAAAATTTTTAAAATGAGTTTCTATTATATTTATTTACTAATTTTCAAAATGGCTAATGAAGTTCATTCCTATTTGCATTTTATTCTCATCCTTAACTACCTATTAATTCATCAAGAATTTAACAAAATGTTCACTGATTTTTTTAGATTTTCCTTTCCTAAAATCAAATTATTTTAGGTAGAGACTAAGTTATTACTAATTTGAAGCTACTTTATTAATTATAAAGCAATAGAAATATACTAATATATATATAGATGAATACAGACTGATAAAAAAAATAAGTTGGCCTTATTTCACAACAATGCCACTAAAAGACTGAGGTTCACTAAAATAATAATTTGTGAAAACTAATATTGAAGTCGTATTAAATTAAGATGATAATAGCAAATACTCATCATAAGAACATTTTTAAAGAAAGTAAATAATTTTTTATATTATTTTATTCAAAGGGAAATTCTGATAGATAATTCTATGGATCTTTAGGATTTGAAAAATATACAGAATAAATCTAAAATTCTTATTGGTATGGAGAATATTAAATAATTTGAGAAAAATTAGTAAGTGATTAACCAGTGGGTATGGATACATTCTTTTAGAAGTTGGTGGATAATACTATGATAATTGATTAAAGGAAGGTATATGGAAAGAGACAATTTAAAATTAAAGAAGGTAACATAAAAAAAAAAGAATTTTCAATAGTCATGTATAATTATTTGAGAATGGATTATATAATAGAGGAGGAAATAAGACGAAAACTGGTAGATGGATTGAAATGAGTGAGGATTTTATATAGAATTCCTAAATAATTTATTATGGGGATTATTAAATGATATTAAAGTTGGTGAATGGTTAAAATGAATGTTAATGAGATTGAAAACCTGTTGAACGAATTATTAAATTTGAAATTATTTTAATTTAATATTACTATAATAAATTTTAGTGTACTATTATATCTAATTTATTTATTGGATGTGTGTTAATTAATCTTATATACATTAGTTATCATCCAATAAGATATAATTTGCTTACATACATTTGATAAATTTGTTGAATTAAACTAAATTTAAAGGAAGATTTCTCTTTTAATTTGATTAAATTAAAATTTATGAGAGAAGAGGAAAGTAGTTATAAATATATTATTAACTTTCGAGAATTTATTAGGCAAAAGAAAAACAAATTTAAGAATTTTTATAATGAAAATCTGATAAAGATTGAACATAAGTAACTGATTATGGAAATAAATTCATTCTTTTTAAGATTCCCAATCAAATCTGTTTAATTTCATGTACATTCCTTAAAATATGATGCCATGTTTATGAAATATTATTGTGATTCCTAAATAATATAGATATTAGGTTTTCTATTAAGGATAACAATTAACTTAGTTCGGATATCTTTAATTAAAAAATATTTTTTTATATTCCTTCATCTTTAAATTATCAATTAAATTATAATTTGAACAAACCCATTAATTGGAAATTGACTTCATATGAACAAAATAATTATTAAATCAACCAAATTATTTGAGGTCATTTTTTAAATTTTCATATCTAAAACTATATTTTATAGGATTTAAAATAGCTAAAGATTTTAAGTAAGAAAACACAAAGTAATAATTATTATAGTATTTTTTATATTAAATTAATTAATACTTTTTGAATCAGGCTAAAATAATAATTGTTATTTGAATAATGTTGATAATTTGTTTTATTCACCTTTCAATCTAAGGATATCATCCTTGTGATCCATATTACGCTTATGATCCCTGCATCTCATCTTTCCAAATTTCCACAGGTTGAGAATAGTTAGTTTTTCTTAAAATATCATACTCTTTGTCCTAGTTTTTTTGCTATCTATATTTAAGTTTTTGTGCTCGATTGACTCCAGATCCATCCTCTTTTATTTGATTCCTTCATCTTTTATTCCCATCCCAGTTATTTTCCCATATATTCTTGATTTTAATGAAGAAAATTCTTAAGGAATTTACCATTTATTCCATGTATATTTTGAACATTCTTACTTATATATTCTGTTATATTCACCTTAATTTTATTTGTGCCTTCAAAATAGTTAAAGTTGTCTAACTTTTTTATTCCCATCTCCTCAAGTAATTCTTTTCTCCTATGCTATATAATTAATTGTCTTAATATTAAATATAAGATCTGGTATCTCTTTCTCCTAGTACACTTGTTTCATAACTTTAAATTACACTTTTTAGGTTGTTATCAATTATAAATAAGTAAAATCTAAAAATAGGTTTAACAGGAAGAGACTTAAGAGATATACTTAGGCCAGACCATTCTTAATTATACCCTTTTCGTTTTTATAGGGTATTATAAAAGAGATTAAATTTATAATCTAATGATTATTTAATTGGATCTTTATTGCTATATGGTCTTATGTTGTAACCTTTAGTAAGAATATTTGATATTTTATTAAAAATTTTTGGAAGGAGCAGTTAATGAAGAATATCATCAATAAAATTATATCATGATAATAAAATCATATTAATAATCTATAATTATAATAAATTAAGATTTAAGTTGAGTAAATTTGTTTACTTACAATATATATCTATATTTTGTATCTCAAAATTTAGTATTTAGGAAAAAGAGAAATTTTTAATTATTTAATTACAAATAAATATAATTCTCAAAATTTAATAAATGAGTTTCTATTATATTTACTTATTAATTTTCAAAATGGCTAATGAAGTTCATTCCTATTTGCATTTTATTCTCATCCTTAACTACCTATTAATTCATCAAGAATTTAACAAATGTTCACTGATTTTTTTAGATTTTCCTTTCCTAAAATCAAATTATTTTAGGTAGAGACTAAGTTATTACTAATTTGAAGCTACTTTATTAATTATAAAGCAATAGAAATATATTAAAATTTATTTAGATGAATTCAGACTTATAAAAAAAATAAGTTGGCCTTATTTCACAACAATACCACTAAAAGACTGAGGTTAACTAAAATAATAATTTGTGAAAACTAATATTGAAGTCGTATTAAATGAAGATGATAATAGCAAATACTCATCATAAGAAATATTTTTAAAGAAAGTAAATAATTTTTTATATTATTTTATTCAAAGGGAAATTCTGATAGATAATTCTATGGATCTTTAGGATTTGAAAAATATACAGAATAAATCTAAAATTCTTATTGGTATGGAGAATATTAAATAATTTGAGAAAAATTGGTAAGTGATTAACCAGTGGGTATGGATACATTCTTTTAGAATTTGGTGGATAATACTATGATAATGGATTAAAGGAAGGTATATGGAAAGAGACAATTTAAAATTAAAGAAGGTAACATAAAAGAAAAGAATTTTCAATAGTCATATATAATTATATGAGAATGGATCATACGATAGAGGAGGAAATGGGACTAAAACTGGGAGATAGATTGAAATGAGTGAGGAGTTTATATAGATTTCCTAAATAATTAATTATGGGGATTATTAAAGGATATTAAAGTTGGCGGATGGGTAAAATGAATGTTAATGAGATTGAAAACCTGTTGAACGAACTATTAAATTTGAAATTATTTAATTTAATATTACTATAATAAATTTTAGTGTATTATTATATCTAATTTATTTATTGGATGTGCGTTAATTAATCTTTTATACATTAGTTATCATCCAATAAGATATAATTTGCTTACATATAAATAAAATTAAAAAAATCGCTAGATTGTACATTTGATACATTTGTTGAATTAAATTAAAATTTAAAGGAAGATTTCTCTTTTAATTTGATTAAATTAAAATTTATGAGAGAAGAAATTGGTAAGGAAAGTAGTTATAAATATATTATTAACTTTCGAGAATTTATTAGGCAAAAGAAAAAAAAATTTAAGAATTATTATAATGAAAATCTGATAAAGAATGAACATAAGTAACTGATTATTACAATAAATTCATTCTTTTTAAGATTCCCAATTAAATCTGTTTAATATCATTTACATTCCTTATAATCTGATGTCATGTTTATCAAATATTATTGTGATTCCTAAATAATATAGATATTAGGTTTTCTATTAAGGATAAAAATTAACTTGTAGAAAATAGTTAGTATATCTTTAATTAAAAAATATTTTTTTATATTCCTTCATCTTTAAATTATCAATTAAATTATAATTTGAATAAATCTATTAATTGGAAATCGACTTCTTATGAAAAAATAATTATTAAATCAACCAAATTATTTTAGGTCATTTTTTTAATTTTCATATCTAAAACTATATTTTATAGGAATTAAAATGGCTAACGATTTTAAGGAAGAAAACAAAAATTAATAATTATAATAATTGTTATTTAAATAATGTTGATAATTTGTTTTATTCACCTTTCAATCTAAGGATATCATCCTTGTGATCCATATTATGCTTATGATCCCTGCATCTCATCTGTCCAAATTTCCATAGGTTGAGAATAGTTACTTTTTCTTTAAATATTATACTCTTTGTTATAGTTTGTTTGCTACTTCTATTTAAATTTTTGTGCTCGATTGACTCCAGATCCATCCTCTTTTATTTGATTCCTTCGTCTTTTATTCCCCTACCAGTTATTTTCCCATATATTCTTGATTTTAATGAAGAAAATTCTTAAGGAATTTACCATTCATTCCATGTATATTTTGAACATTCTTACTTACATATTCTGTTATATTCACCTTAATTTTAATTGTGCCTCCAAAATATTTAAAGTTATCTAACTTTTTTATTCCCATCTCCTCAAGTAATTCTTTTCTCCTATGCTATATAATTCATTGTCTTAAAATTAAATATAAGATCTGGTATCTCTTTCTCCTATTACACTTGTTTCATAACTTTAAATTACACTTTTTAGGTTGTCATCAAATATAAATAAGTAAAATCTAAAAATAGGTTTAACAGGAAGGGACTTAAGAGATATACTTAGGCCAGACCATTCTTAAATATACCCTTTTGGCTTTTATAGGGTCATAAGATTTTTGAAGCTTTCATAATCTACTCTGTATATGAATTTATCATCTTATATAGATCCAGTCTATCTACAGGTGTTGTAAGTGTTAGAAAGATCAAAAAATTATGACATTTTTCTTATCACCTTTTACTTCATCTCCAAAACTAATCTAGATAATTGAACTTGAATTCCTAGATGTGGAACAAATTCCTCAATAGTTATTATAGATTATTTCTATTAGAATCTCCTTGAATTTACTACATAGCCCATTCTATAAATTAGGCTATAATAGGTGCAAGATTTTTAATGCAATCAACCTCCATCATAAAGATACTAAATTTTTTTATTACAATTTCTCAATATTGAATAAGTCCACATCTAAATATATCTATTTCTCTATTTTCTCTTGATAATTAATCTTATTGTTTTAATAAGTGAATGAGATAGCTTTGTTATACTTAGAGATATTAGTAATCTCTTTTTAAAATTTAGTC
>CAJJDO010000102.1:90118-400617 GCA_905183005.1 Paramecium pentaurelia | reverse complement strand
AAGTTTAGAAGAATTAATTGATAAAATTAAAGACATTCAGAAATGAGATTGAAGGACTATGATATATGTGTGTGTTAAATTGAATAATAATAATAATAATAATACAAGTTGTGATACTAATTCTAAAAGATTTGATTAATCATTTATCCATAAATGTCCTTGCATTACTGGATTTTTTTCAGATGAAAATAAGATTTGTTAAAGTAAATTTGAAGATCTATATTAATAGAATGTCATATCAAATGTTAAGCTTGTGTAAACTAGAGTGACTAATGCTTAAGTTGTAAATTTTAATTAAATTCCAATCGAAAATCCCTATCTGAGTATTGTAATTGTAAAGATGGCTATTTTGATGATGGAATATAACTTTAATGCTAGCAATGTAATTTTAAATGTAAAATTTGTGTAAATGAATCAAATCATTGTCAAATTTGCTAAAATTCTATACGAATAAATCCACCAAAATGTGAATGCATGAATGGATACTATGAAGATGAGTAATCCACTTGTTAAAGTAATTTTTTATTATTATAAAAGTTTGTGCTACTCAATGTAATACATGTCTATTAGAGCCCACAAATTGTTTGACCTGTAAACCTGGAAGAATTGAATAGGATTGTAAATGTATTGATGGATATTTTGAAACCGGATAAACATTGTGCTCATGTATCAAATTCTAAAAGATATATAGAATGTGCATTTTAATGTGCTACTTGTGATTTCCATCAATTTAATTGTAAGAGTTGTAAAGGGGATAGATTTTAAGAGCCTTAATGTATTTGCTAATCCGGATATTTTGATGATCAATTTAATGAAAATTGCTAAAAATGTGATAGTACTTGTTTAGAATGCAATATTCATGGATGCTTATAGTGTGCTGCCAATAGATTACTTAATCAAGATATGGAATGTATTCCTCCGCCAAACTCGATTTGGTATGATAATACACCTTGGTGTTCAAGTAACATTTTTCTAATATATATTTAGCTTGCCAAGTTGCAGTTATTAAGGCTTATTTATCTGATGATATTGGAAAGATTATTTTACATTTTGATTTTCCTTTGAATCCTAAGGGCTTCAATTCATAAATCGAAATTAATAAATGTTTATAATTATTTGAAGAAGAAACTGTATTAAAATTTGGCTAAAATTCTGTTTGTTATATTAATTAGGAGAATAATTAGCAATTATTAATATCTTTTGGAGAATATTCAAAAATAAAAGTTGGCGAAGATATTTAATTTAAAAGTAATTCTATATCTCATATTAATTGCGAAACTTCTTTAGAAAAGTTTATTTTTGCTACATTAAAAATGCCAATTAACCCTTCTCCTCCATAAATTGAATATAATGTACCTCATCATAAACTGAATCCTTTTTCGGATAATTCAGTTTATTTAAAATCAATCAAAAATAATGGAAATAGAAAATTAGATAATATTATTTGGATTTGCCAAGTCTAAACAAGTGAAGATAGTTCAGCTCTTTGGCAATTTTTAGATTAAATTAATTTTGTTTAGGAATATAATTTATTTATACCCAAGTTTACTTTACCAGTTGGGGCAGAACTAAAATTTAAAATATAATATGAAAATTTCATCTTTATTTCCTCTTATTCAGAATTTACAATTTACACTCATAAAGGAGATCTTCCATAAATTAATATATATGTAAAACCTTCCTATTTTGTCTATGAGACAATTTAAATTGGGACTTCTGCTGGTAATTTAGATTAATAAATTTAAAAAGATAATACTAAGTACTAGATTTAAATGTTTGAAATAGATAGAATTCCATTAAAATCTTCTTCGTCGTAATTAAATATATCAGTTCAATCCTATTCTTTTGAATAAATTAATGCAAATATTTAAAAATACACCTTAAGTCCTAATTCAACTTATACATTTTAAGTTATTGCTACCAATTTAAATACTTAGTAAGTTCAATAATAAAACTTCACACTAGATATACCCTTTGGTGGATTAATATGTTATTTTAATAATCTAGGGGTATAGAATATAAGAAAAGATTTAAATCTCTTAATTTATTGTAAAGATTTAGACACAAAATATGAATGGAACGATGATCCTGATTTGTTGATACATGTAGACTGTAGGGATTTATCATTAAATAGCCCTTGTTAAACTGAATAAAAAAAAACCATCAAAGTTAATACTACAAATACTTATTAATTCATCAAAAGGAATACTATTTCCTCATATTCAGTATAAGAATGGACTGTTAAGGTATCAAAATTTCAACAAACTTCGAAATTTGTTTCTATAATCGTTTATCTTGATAATGATTTTCCTGTATTAGAACTAGAATTTAATAAGGGCTATTAAATGAGAAAAATCAATAATTATGAATAACTTAATTTTACATTTTTAATCCCTTTCCATCAAAAACCTTAATTATTAGAGCTTTCAATTGCAATAATATACAACTATGAAATAATTAAAATACTTCAGCCTAAATATGTTTCACATTAATTCAAGATATTTGATAGTATTAAAGAATTAAATTTTGGGGATAATGTCAATATAAAATTTTTAGCGTAATATACAAATAGTATAATGCCAAGTCTATATAATTTAAAATTATCTATAAATTAGCCTCCTTAATGTTCAAAACTGTTTGTTACTCGTTCAAGTGACCTAGCACTTACAGAAATCAATGTAACAACTACATGTGAGTAATCAAATGATTTTCCTTACAGATATTAACTTAGATTATTTTTGAGAGAATCAGATTTGACAGGGTTTTTGCAAGGATAATTGGACAATTCATTAACTTTTTATTCATTTTAGAATAAAAATTTCTTCTCTGTGTAAATTCCTTAATCTGTTGACTCCTCAACAGTGGGAGTCCTTATTTAAGTGCTTGATAGTGGAGGGTCAATGTCTCAAATTTTTGAAAGAATAACTTCGAAACCTGCTAAAATTAATTGTTCTTAATTTTAATATTAGAATAATAATTTATAATACAAGGTATCATTACTATTTGAAGCAATAAATCAGAATTGTAGTTAACTATATCTAAAACTTTATAGTGATTTGCTTTACGAATAAATTTTGCCAGATCCTAATGATAATAATCTCAAATTTTAAGCTATAAAGTTATATAACAAGTTTTAACACGCATTAATTAAACCTAAAAATCGTTTATTAGATGAAGAAAATCCATAAATATGTTATGATGTAAATACAACCCATTATTATGTTACATAACATTCATCTGAAATTCAGAACAATTTAACATAAAAAATTAAAGACTTAGAAAAAAATACTCTTAATTTAATGAGGGCTTTAAATTATTTAAGCTAAATTAAAAAATAATGTGAAGAGGAGCTTTTACGAAATTAATACATTTGGAATGAAGAGATATTTTAATAGTTATAAAACTCATAAGATAGTTTGATAAATCTGTTATACTTTCTTGATGATATATATTCAGATTTCTCAAACATTAACACTAAAAATGAAACAATTTATAAAATTATTTTTGATTTGTTAAATTATATTCCAAAGATTGTATAGGAAATATAAAACACAATACTTATTAATGATAAACCTATTGTTGTTTAAGGAGAGGAGATCCTTTGGTAGATTAAAAGAAGAACAAAATAAGATTTCAATAAAATTTTTGATATTGAAGCAACAGAAGAGGATTATCTTATAGATTTTATATAATTTGAATAAACATCTTTATTATCAAATCCTTTAAGATTTACTTCAGAACTTGATAATCAATTGTAGAAAGAATTTAATGACGAAACGTTAAAAATTTACTCTAAAAATTACTACTAAATTAAATTATAAAATGTTTATAAAAACAGATTTCTTTAATTTGAAAGTTTTCCTTCCAAGTTCAGTACAAAGTTAGGAACCTATTAACTTTGTTTAAATGATACTTAAATAATAAAAGTATATGAGATGTAGTGTGTACTTAGAACAAATTCTGGAGATTTTCATAAATGTATTTTAAATAGAATTCTTAACAATGACACAATGGAGTAAAATTGTGAGTGTAATAAATTTGGAGAAATTTTCCTTATCACCTCTTACAATTTTAGTCAAGTAATTGTAAATGATACTTTTTAATAACAATAAGGTATTGATAATGTTTTCTTATCATAATATTTTTTGATATTGCTTATTTGTGTAAGCTCTTTAATATTTATGCAAATGGCAATCTACATATTCTATCTAATCAAAGATTGCAAAAACTAACAAATAAATTTTATATAAGATAACATAGATCCGCAAATTAATTTGGATAAAAAATCTCTAATTTATGTTGGAAATTCTGCAGTTTTTAGAGATAAATTTAAAGTAATAATCCATTATATCAATAGTAAATCCATTAAACCATTTCATTATTATATTATAGAGACTAATACATTTAATTTAGTTATAGGATTTTAGAAGTACTCTCATAATTTAATATCTTATTATCTTTAACAATTCTCGAATGCTATGATTAAATTCATTCAATTCTGATTATTTGTGTACTAATTGTTGCAAACCCTGTTATCATTTTGATTTTGAGAATTTTTTATAAAATAGTTGAAGCTATTTATAGATTCCGAAGAATTGCTGCTTTTATTAGTAATTTTATACTAATAATTTTATTGATGACACCCAACCTTGCCTTACTTATATTTTACTAATAAAAGTAATTTATTATACTATTCTAGAATATAAATATAATTAGGATAATATCAAGTTGCCATAATCTTTTTTGGAACCATTGTAATTTGGCAACTTCTTATTGAACCAATTACAGTCTTTGCTAGAATCTTTGTTTATAGGTTGATAGCCTCCAGTATTAAAAATATGGAGATGAATTCTATCTACCATTTTATGCATTTTTTTGTAATGCATAGTAGTTTAGAAGAAATATTTGAAGAGTTCACAAAAATATGACAAATATATATAATATTTAGATATTAAAAATAATTATAGATTTGATATAATTTATGAAACTATTTGAAATTAAATAAAGTAATAGATTTTAATAGGATTAAAAAATAAAAATGAATAATAAAGTAATTTACTTAAATGGTTGAATTTTGTGATTATTTTCCCCTTCTATAACATCTTAAGAATCATGAAGAATATATGATTTATGTTAATAAGATCTTTAGTCAAGATCTTGCATTTGTATCTTCTTTGTAGTTTAAAATGTTGCAAGCATCCATGATATTGGTTTAGTTTTCTTATTAAAAATTATATTCGAATATAAGATTTTCATTGTTTGATTTATTTCATTGTAAACAAAAAAATTAATTTAAATAGCTTTATTTTGGTTTAGTTATATTTTATTTTTATTTATGCAAAAGTGAGGAATTTAATACTTTTAATATGATCCACTCTTTGCTATCAATCTTTAAAATAAAGGTGAAGTGATATAGAAATACATATTGATATACTTTTGAAACTTTGAAGGAATATTTACTTAGAGCTGTATCAAATATTTCAGAAATTTCGCTGCCATACAAACAATAAATTTTAAACTCATAGGTTCTTGCTGCGAACGAATTAGCTATAATATGCTTTGGTGATAATTGTATTAGTATTAACAATTAATTTATTGACTTTATCTAGGAGAAATAATCAGGTAAGTTAATTATAAAAACATCGCTATTTTTCGAAAAATTTTTATAATCAAAATGAAATATATTATTATATTAATTCAAAGTTCCTACAATTTTACATATTTAATTTTTTTAAACAATAATATTCAAAATTTGAAATTATCATCTTGTAAATTATGAGACCAAAATTTTAATATTAAATGAGTTTTAAAATTTGATTTTTTTTCTTTCTTCATAACGTGCTCTTTCATCTATAGCTCAGCTCACCATTACTTGTAGAATTTTCAAAAAATAAGAAATTATTCTATCCTTACAATAATGTAGAATTTTTTGTATTTTTAATGAATATATTGGATTTAAAGGAGGATTTAAAGTGATTAAATTAGATGAAAATGGAGAGATCAAATAACTTAAAAGATCAGATTAGACCATAATTTATTGATTATCGTTTCTACTTTTAGCACTATCAAATAAATATATTAGAAATACTTGCTAAACATCAAAACAAAGAAATCTAGCAATAAAATTAAAGAGGCAGGAATTAAATCGATGGATCCTTTTGGAATACCATGATAATGTGGTAAAATTATATTGATCTATTTTAAATCATAAAAGTAAAATATTTCCTCTTTTCATTTTTTTTATTCTTTAATAGTTCTCTTACTATAATAATAAAAGTTTCATACATAGCTTAAGAAATCTTTTTTTTTGCCTATTACTTGATAATCTTATAGTTTAAGAGAAAAAGTTCTCAGTAAAATATTTCTTCAAAATCATTTTTTTTAGAATTCACTTTCTATCCATAACACAACTCTGTTAAATAAGTAAATTAGTTTACTTTGAATTATGCATAAAAGTGTTAAGATTAATTTTTTGATTATGCTAAGAAATATTAAGTCAGACAAAAATTATTGAACTCCTTTTGAAAGTTCAAAACAACAAAATTTTCTAAAATTTACTCACCAAATGTATTTTTCCTTCAGATAATTAAATTATGAATGTTGTTTCATAATAATAATAAAATGATTTTTTGTAAGAAATTTTTAATTAAAATCTCAGCCAAAATAATAAAAGAAAACTTTAGTTTAAGGAAAAATTAATATGTATTATCTATCTTTAGACTTGATAATATAATAAAATATTCTTCAATTTATTATTAAATGAGAATAATAGTTTTTACTACATATTTATTTATAACAAAATTTTTTCTTAAATTTTGATATGACTACATTTCTAGAAACCCTATAATAGTTTGTTTATACAAAAGAAAGATCAAAAATACTTTATTCTTTCATTTTAATTAGAGATTTCAATATTAATTAATAATCAATATAAATAATGGAAAAAAATATTATTCTCAAATTAACCTATAATTTCATCACTAATATCATCTGTAATGATTAAAAGTATGAAATCAGCAAATTGGCTTTATATCTAATTGGTTTGATGGGATCACTTTTACCTTTTTCATATGCTGTAATACCTAAGATAAGCTAGAGTTAAGAAAATTATTTTGTTATGATAATTGCTAAATTTGCAAGACCATATTTATTTCTAAGTTAAGATTCTCTATTCTTTTCATATATCGATTATGGAATATATGCTCTATTTGGATTTTTAATTGTAAATTATAGTTTTCAAATATTCCAAGAACAATAATAAAATTAATGCTAATTTTTAAGAGTATTTTAAATAGTGAATTTTCATATCAATTAAATTCTTGATATTTGGCTAATAAATATAATTCTTGAATTAACTTTAATGAAACAATAAATACTTTCTTATATTGTATCAAGTTTTTTTANGGTAAAATTATATTGATCTATTTTAAATCATAAAAGTAAAATATTTCCTCTTTTCATTTTTTTTATTCTTTAATAGTTCTCTTACTATAATAATAAAAGTTTCATACATAGCTTAAGAAATCTTTTTTTTTGCCTATTACTTGATAATCTTATAGTTTAAGAGAAAAAGTTCTCAGTAAAATATTTCTTCAAAATCATTTTTTTTAGAATTCACTTTCTATCCATAACACAACTCTGTTAAATAAGTAAATTAGTTTACTTTGAATTATGCATAAAAGTGTTAAGATTAATTTTTTGATTATGCTAAGAAATATTAAGTCAGACAAAAATTATTGAACTCCTTTTGAAAGTTCAAAACAACAAAATTTTCTAAAATTTACTCACCAAATGTATTTTTCCTTCAGATAATTAAATTATGAATGTTGTTTCATAATAATAATAAAATGATTTTTTGTAAGAAATTTTTAATTAAAATCTCAGCCAAAATAATAAAAGAAAACTTTAGTTTAAGGAAAAATTAATATGTATTATCTATCTTTAGACTTGATAATATAATAAAATATTCTTCAATTTATTATTAAATGAGAATAATAGTTTTTACTACATATTTATTTATAACAAAATTTTTTCTTAAATTTTGATATGACTACATTTCTAGAAACCCTATAATAGTTTGTTTATACAAAAGAAAGATCAAAAATACTTTATTCTTTCATTTTAATTAGAGATTTCAATATTAATTAATAATCAATATAAATAATGGAAAAAAATATTATTCTCAAATTAACCTATAATTTCATCACTAATATCATCTGTAATGATTAAAAGTATGAAATCAGCAAATTGGCTTTATATCTAATTGGTTTGATGGGATCACTTTTACCTTTTTCATATGCTGTAATACCTAAGATAAGCTAGAGTTAAGAAAATTATTTTGTTATGATAATTGCTAAATTTGCAAGACCATATTTATTTCTAAGTTAAGATTCTCTATTCTTTTCATATATCGATTATGGAATATATGCTCTATTTGGATTTTTAATTGTAAATTATAGTTTTCAAATATTCCAAGAACAATAATAAAATTAATGCTAATTTTTAAGAGTATTTTAAATAGTGAATTTTCATATCAATTAAATTCTTGATATTTGGCTAATAAATATAATTCTTGAATTAACTTTAATGAAACAATAAATACTTTCTTATATTGTATCAAGTTTTTTTATTTTGTTACTTATCCAACGTTTGATTATAACAAAAGTTAGTATAGAGTTTAAATATTATAGCTTTAATAATTAAAATGATTCAATTTACATTTACATTTAATAGCTATTAAATTTGGCTTAGGTTATGATATTTTCATTTAATCCATCTTAAGAAGAATTTAGAAATGTTTAAGTTGTATTTTCAATTCTTATTTGCGCCTTAAGTAATATAAATATTTTGTTAAATATGCCCTAAGTCAATACAAATCTTTTATTTATGTAATTTTTTACACATTTTAACACAATATTATATTGTTTATCATTTCTTGGTTTCAATTATACTGGAAATACAAGTGGCCAGGAAGCATAAATATTATTTATTATTGCTTGGCCTTTTTGTCTTAAATTGACTACATTTTTTAAAGCAAGATTGTTTTGTAATTAATTTAGGTTTCTAAATTAAAAGTTCATATTTATCCATTATTTCTTTACTCATCAATAATAGTAATATAACTTAAAATCTGTGTATTTTAAATATTCTCTTTAAGAAACCTAGAGTTACAACCTTACGAAAACAGAACAAACTAAATTGCCTAATTAATAATTTCAATTTTAATTGTGCAAATTATTTGATCATGTTCCTGAAAAATAACTACATTTATCTTTATTGTTACTTTTAAAAGAATATTTTACAGCTTATTAATATCAATTAAGTAAACCTTCAAGATAATCTATAATTTCTCATGCTAGATCTAAAATATTGAAATAAATAGTTTTGAATGAATTAAGGAATTAGATGCTGACTAATAATTCAATCTAATTAAATAATATCTTGATTGATAGCTTAATCTCTGTTGAAACGTAGAGTATTTAATATTCAGAATAATTAATTCATTGCTGTTAGAAAAAAGTTGACTTTCATCAAATATGCTTGAGTAATAGGAGAAAAAGTGACATATAAAAGTAAGCAAATGAAATAGTTGAATTATTTGAAAATACAATTTTCTAAATTGAAGATTCCTACAAAAAATATCCTTTAATAAGATACTAAAGATGTCTGTCTTTTGGCTATGCTGAATTATGCAACGACATCTTGCTTGCAATAAGAATAATGAATTAATCTTCATTTCCAGATGAATTTATATATAATAAAATCTTAACTTTAAACTCAGATTTTTTATCCTATAAATCAATCTATTTAATCACTAACTTAGAGAATTAAAACGTTATTAAAGTATCTTCGAATTTTCATGAAAAAATTAAAGATAATATTTAAAATATTATGGAAATTGTTCCTAAAGGTATTTAAGAACATCATTAAGAAATGGTTTAATAATTCATAAAAACAGGAAAATCTAATTTTTTCTAAAAAGCCACTTAAACTATTTATTAGGATAATTTAATAATAAAGCCTATGATTTTAATGAATGATGTGATTATTTAAGATAATAGTTTTCATGCAATATCAATTGGAACTCTTTTAGATGAAGAATAAATAATATTGATTATTAATGATAAATCTAAAGTAAGTAGCTTCAGTTAAGGATTCTTGGATTAAATTAGTTTAGAATTTAAAGATTCTCCCTAAATTCTAGGAGTTGATATAGAATTAATTATTCCACAGTTTACGAATATTTCTTAGATATCATAACCATAATATATTGAAATTAAATTACCAAACTTTTGCTTACTTTAAACTTAATAAGTCTTTAATGGTAAAGAAAGCCATAAATAATCTCATCCTTTTATCCATAAAGATATCTGGTAGGATATATCACGATTGAATACATTTATATCATTATGTATAATTGAAAAATCTGCATATAATTATTATAAGATAAGATTCAGTTATATAAAATGTATAAATAAAACCATAATATTTCCTAATTCAATGAGAACCCAATAAAAACTATCAATCAATTGTTTTGAAGAGGTCGAAGAATAAGTAAACATAGCTGTTCCATATGATCAAATAGATTAAGAGTGTAATTTCGGTTAAAAATAAGATATGTTAAATACTGTTAGATATGAATAGACATTGACTTTGATAAAATATGATGATACAAAAACAGATGGAAACAAAAAGATAGTATAATCAACATAGAAATATGAGGAAAACTCTATTGATAGAGATATGAATTAAATTGCAAAAAGTTCAACTTTTAATAATGGAAAAATCAAATAGAATTATGAAATGAAATTTTATTAGAAATATTCTTTATTCGAAAAAATAAGACATAAAAATAACCTAGTTCAAACTGAAAAAATGTTAATAGTGGTGCTAACATTACATCAACTTTTATTTTTTCTTTAAATCTTATTAACTTTTATTGATTGTATAAATTTACTAAATTTCAACTTAAATGAATTAGAATTATTAAAAATAAAATATGATTTATTCTAACCAGTTGAAACATTTATTGTTACTAGATATACAATTATCAATTATAATAATCAATTTGCAGCAAAATAACTCACCAAACCTTAATTAGACTTTTATTTAAAATTTCCAAATTCTAATTTAAATCTAGGATTTGATGATGTATATTAAAATTAAGAAGCTATTCTTAATAAATTAGAATTACAATCATTTCTATCTGAAGTTTATGAAATTTATATTTATGTAAAAACAGATATTGGTGAGTTGTACAATATAACTATGAGATAAGCCCTAAGCATATTAATAAACTATTAATATACATTTAAAGCAGCATATGTCTATGATGGTAGAACAGTTACAGATTCTCCTTATATTTTTTATTCATATCGTAACTTACTAACTTTATACAATTCATTTGATTTATTAAATAAGAATTTATACTCTTAAGCAATACTTAGAATATCAGATGATTTTGAAAAAGAACTATTTTTATTCTATCCTTTTCTTATTTAATTCATTCTTATTTTTGGAATTGAATTGTATTATGATTTAAAAAATAATAAGATTTTAGGCAAATTTGTTTATTTAATTCTCTATAGTCATTCAGTACTCATTTTATAAGAAATAAGAAAATTGACATGTTATATTGATTATTACATTAATAATCCTGAAAAATTATTTAAATATAAATTTAATATTGAAGAAAAAGAAAAGGAATTATAAGATACTTAATAACTTAATTAAGAAATTATTTAATAAAAAAAATAATTAATCATTAGGAAATCATACTTTAAGAAATGGCATATCATAACTTTACTTCTTTAATTATTTTTTATAATAACATTTGGGATTATCAAACTAAATCTCACATCTACTTACCTTACTAAATACGAAAAAACATGTTAATTTACATTAGAAATATCGCATCTTGGGACTAATATTCCTACAATTTATGCTATGAGAGAAGTTCTATACTATAGATGGAGATATCCTTTTTATAAAGAAAAAGAATTATCTGAAATTTTATAATAAATCCAAGATTGCTTAGAATAAGTGCATAATGTTACAAATGATATCTCATAATTAAGGATGTATATAATGATTTTAATATAGAAATGATTATTTGCTAAGTGACTCATTCGGTTAATATCTACAAGAACTTTATTAAACTAGCTTATGTGAA
This sequence comes from Paramecium pentaurelia, assembly GCA_905183005.1. Lineage (NCBI taxonomy): Eukaryota > Ciliophora > Oligohymenophorea > Peniculida > Parameciidae > Paramecium > Paramecium pentaurelia. The sequence goes on along the minus strand of CAJJDO010000102.1, from coordinate 388,445 downwards.
TTACTTCCAGGGGATTTAAAAGAGAGAAGCGAATAATTATGCTAAACTACACTAGGAGGTAGTTTACGTAAAGGATTATATAGTGCTTTAGTTTACATTTACACAAGTATATAAAATGAGATGCAAATTAATTATTTTTTAAATAAAACTGAGAATACTGTGAATGAATTAGAGGGAGTTTTTATGGTTAGTTAAATTATTAAATAAATCAACTCAAAAATGTGGCTGGATATTGTCAATTAAACGGAATATCTTTAACAAAATATATCTGTAAGAAAATGATTTATCTTAGATAATATCTTTTATTTACATTATCGTTGTGATAATTAATCTCATAGCTATATTTATTTTAATAAATAACAAATTACAAAGACAATATTATTTGTCAAAAAGATATTTATATTTGGTACCATAAGCAATCTTATTTGGAAATGATTAATTTGAAAGGTTAGCAAAAGGATTACTTTAAATGAACTGATGATTAAAAATATAAAAATAATTATGTCATCAATGATTGTATAAATATAGATTTTAATTTTCAAGAAAAAAAATAAATATTTTAAAATTAAGTTGTTTTAATGAAAGAAATTCTTGGTTTGGCTACTGTGATACTTATGGGGATTACCCTTTACATGAATGGATAGAGTGAAATTTCTAATTAAAATTAATTTTAATAATGGCAATCACTTCACTCTAAATTTTATACACAAATTGAGGAATAATATCGTAGAATGGTCTTTGAACAAAACAAAAAAATGATTGATGAACATAATGCTAATCCTGAAAATACCTATACAATGGCAATTAATTAATTTGCTGATTTAACAAAGGAAGAATTTGTAGCCACTTATTTAAGTTCTGAATATTCATAAGGATTAAAAAAGAAATCAATTAAAGCTAAGTCTTAATCCATACCAAATGAATCTTATGATTGGAGAAACACAACAACAGTGAGAGACATGAAATCTGGGTGCATATCAAGTTGGGCTTTTTCAACTGTTGGAGCAGCCGAATCATATTTAACTGTGGTGAAATCTTAAAAATTATTACTTTCAGCCTAATAACTATTGGATTGTGATGCAACATCATTTTCTTGCAATGGAGGAGTTCCCTATAAAGGTTTAGATTATATTATTAACTATGGCATTACAGTAGAATCTGTTTATCCATATGTAAGAAATTAATATTAATTTATTAGACAGCTAGATTTTCACCATGCAAAAGAGAAGGAGGACCATATACTATTAATGGTTAAGAAGATGTTGATGATCTTAAAAGTGCTTTGAGATAATATGGAGTCTCAGTATTTGTTGATGCTACAAATTGGCAATTTTATTCAACAGGAATATTTAGTAATTGTGAAGATAATGTAAACTTTGCAGCAACAGCAGTTGGTTTCACTGATCAATATTGGATTGTTTAAAGTTCATATGGTACTGGTTGGGGATAAAATGGATATATTTATTTGGCACCTGGAGATACATGTGGAGTTGAATCATTTGGTGTTAGAGCTCTTTGATTATTTATCATATGAATAATAAAATATCATAACTTAGGTTTGCTTCTTATTTTCTAGACTATTTTTTATAAAACTTCATGTCCAGCATTAACTTCTTTTATTTATGTAACCCTTTACATCCAACTTAAAATGTTAGGATATTTGGAAAAATCCCAATTAACCATGTGTAATTACATGATTTCACAATAAGCACTTAAATCAGCAAGAGTTATTTCATTACCACAGATGTAATCTTAAGTTGAAAATTCTTTATTAAATATAAGACTTTTTACTTGTATCTAAAAATTTTAAAGCGAGTATAGCTTCCTTTTTAGCTTACTCTAAATTAACAGTAGTTTCTATTCCTAATTTTGGGGCCACCATCAAATTGAAAAAGTATTATGATAATTTTCTGGTACCTGAATGATGATAATCTAAATATTCATCAATCTTAGCTGATTTCTAAGGATCTTCAGGATATAAAGGAGTCTTAATATTTCTTGATTTTATAATATATTTGACAATAGTATGACTTTCAGCAAGTTGAAATCCATCTTTATCTACAATAGCAGGTACTAAAAAACATAAATTAATTGATGATGTACCCTTTCTATATGGATTTATTTTAGCATATTCAGGGGTTCGTTATTTTCCTTCTGCAATTCTGATCTCTACTACTTCATGAGGAACCTTTAGTATATTTAACACAATAGAAACAAATCTTGAAGGTTAAGACAACCAATCGATATACAATTTCAATGACATGTTATTTAATAATATGATGTAAATTATACAATCACAAAAAATATTATATAGTTTATAATACTGATGTATGATTTATCAATTAAAATACATTTTCTTAATATGGTTAATCTAAATCAATATTACTAAATTAGGAATAATTTGATATAAATTCTGATTCCCTATTTTAAAAACATCCTAAATTCTGTATGTAAAATGTCATATATTTATAATTGATATGTAATTATTTTATTATGAATTTTATTGATAAGAGCAATTAGTATAATTTAGTCTTATTTTTGATATTTATATATATGATAAAGTTCTTTTTATATGAAATTAATAAGGGAGGGATTTGGGAATTGATAAAAACTCAAATTAAATAAATATATAATGATAACTAATGATAATGTCAACTCTAGATCATATGATCCTCCAGTCATTCCTGATCCTTCTCAAATGCTTGAAGAATCGCAGTTCATCAATATTTCATAAAAGCATCTTCTATTTCCAAATAGTCCTTTTCAGATTGTCAAACCTTAAGATGTAAGTGATTATGAATTCCCTTTTGATCCATAACCATTGCAGATGATGTTTGATTATCCTTAATCAGAATAACTTTCACCAAAACTATAAATAAGGAAACCCTCCAAAAATTCGAATCTATAATTCACTACGCCATAAAAAGTATAGCCTTATAGAAGGTAATTAATTTAAACAATTTAATTAGATATCAATCAGAAAGAGTAGAACGAAGAACTTATAATTATGAATAGTAAAATTAACCCATGAGAAGCCAAAAGGGTAAATATGGACACATAATCAAGCACAGGACTTAGACATTTGTCAATAAAGGTCAAAGAAATCGTGTTTGAATTGAGATCAACTTCCTATAAAGATGTAGCAGAGAGATTAATTTAGGAGTTAAGTAAGGAAGAAGGCAGATTATTAGATTATGATAATGTATGACAATAATAAATTAGAGTAAAAAGATGAATAAAACATTAAGCGTAGAGTATATGATGCTTTGAATGTAATGATAGCATCCAAAGTATTAAGAAAAGAAGGTAAAAAAGTTAAATCAGATGTTTGTTCAGAATTATCTGGAAAGATAAAACTTTAAGATAGAGATGCATAAAGGGAAAAACTAGTAAATTTGCAATATATCATTAGATAATAAAATAAAAGATTGTCTAAGGAAAAAAGAAGCATTTATCAGATCTCATTTAAAAATGGAAAACGGCCAATTCTTTAATAGAAAGAAATAAAAATTTAGAAAAATAATCATAATAATCATTCTATTTTCCATTAATAATATTTTATGCAGATCAGAAACTTCCAAAATTTCTAAAAGATAAAAAAACTTTAAAAATTTAGATGAAAAATAAAATTGAAATTCTTTCAGATCTTGACATTGCAAAACAATTGTTTTTGTATCAATTATGAATTTATCTTAGTGAAACTGTTGACAATGATAAAATATAAGAAGAATGCTTAAAATTGTAATGAATAAATTATATATATTTTTATTATATGAGATTTTTTGTAAAATCATTATATGAATTTAACAGAATTTATAGACTTTTTCTAATTTTAAGATATAGAATAAATAAAATAAAAATGAATACATATTTGAATCTTTTTTCTATCACAAAAAAAGGTAAATCTAAATAAGAAAAACAAAATATATTTAATAATTATTTTTTTTGATTTTTATATCAATAAGAAAGATAAATTAATTATTAATTTTGTGAAAATTAGTTTTTTTTCCTTTCGTAAAGAAAATTATATATATTTATATATATTACTTTTGGAAGAGATTATAAAAAGAAAAATTATAGCAGAATAATTAACAGAAAATCTTAATTGTTATAATTACTAACATAACCAATTGGAAGATAAATAGAATGAAATGAATTCATTAATATTTGAAAAAAATAAATTATTATTATTTAAATGAAGCAGAGAAGATTTGTTCAAAAAAATTAGGCAACTTTTACTCATTTTGTTAGTGTACCCTTAATTTTATAACCTACTTAAGGGAAACTTTAAAAATTAATGGATGACATTCATAAAAAGTACAATTTTGATTAATCTATGAATCCTAATAACCCATTTTTATTTCATATCACAATATCAATGCTTGGATTATCTAATTAAGAAAAAATAAATAAAGCTAGATAAATATTCATAGATAATGAGCAAACAATTAAAAATTATTTAAAAAACTCTTCTATAAAACTTAAAGGTTTAGGATGCTTTCAAAATCGATTAAATTAATAAAATAAATATTACAAAAGAGGCCCTTATGAAGATTTAAATATTATTTATCTAAATGTAGATGAAACTCCTCTATTACCTGTTTCTGATTTTATAATTAGATAATTTTTGTAAGCAGAAATCTTTGATTCAGATGATTTAAAATCAATGAATTTGATAATGGATTAGTAATCAAAAATGTTTAGAGCAGAGAAATTCCATATAACTTTATTTCGATTAAAGGATTGTAAAATAAACTTTCAATAATTATTTGATGAATATAAAGATTACCAATTTGGTGATGTTCCTATACAATATTTTGATATCAGCACAAGATGGTAATATGATAAAGATAAGTTTTATCAACCTTTAGCAAGAATAGTTATTGATTGATTGTAGATTAGAATAATATTAATAAATATATAAATATATTCTGATAAATTGATAATTCTCATAATATCCATTTTTCAGGTGTTCCTATAATGAAGTTACAACTGTTTGTTACAGCATAAATTTTTCCTAAATGAATCAAACTACCATTCTGTACTTGACCAATTTAAGGAGGATTTGTTAGATTTTCAATTGTAAATTATAAATTTTATGAATCCATCATTTTCAATAATTAATATTATCCATTTCCAAAAATTAAGACATTAGAATTATTAATAGCAACTAATCCAACCCCTCTATTTATGTTAATATTAAAAGAGTTCCATTTTAATAATTTAGTATCAAATACTTCTAATGGAGTTGCTTTAATTACATATTGTCTAAAAGTACAAACTGATAAATTAGCACCACCTTAATTCATTTTTGGTAGATTTACTCTAGTATCGATAATAGATCTCACCTTACTCATTTATACTTCTAGACTTTCTATTGTATTTAAATCTTCGTTCTGATTTTATCCTCCAAGAACGTATAATTTATTTTATAAGAATACTCCAGATGAAGAATGTCGAGGATATTATAATTGATCAGTAGATATTAAGGTTTATTATTTCAGATCTAATTTAAAAATTTAAGAGCTTAATTAATTTCCAATATAACCACCGATCACAAATATATCTCCTGATTATGATCGTACAGAAGTACTTTTTAATGGTACTTAACAATTCAATCTAACTTCTTACCATCTTGGATTCTAAACCCATTCTAAATTTAAAAAAAATACTGATTTATCAGTAAAATAATGTAAATATTTTTAACTACATAGAGGATCATAAAAATCTGGTAAATTTATAGTAAAATTGGAGAGACTAGTCTATTAAACTAAAATATTAAATAATAGATTATACATTATTATTCTAATCTTTTATATGGTGATTGTTCTATTTATGCTGTTTAAATTTCACTTGTTAAATATGGATGATTATAAGCTGTATTTTTTGGAATTGATGAAGAAGGTTAAATTTATTAATTTTTATAATACTCTACATTTTTTATTGATGTATATTATGCCAATTGAATTTTAAGAAAGTATAATTCTTATTCATCTATTTAAATATCTAATGTATGTTTTGAGACTTCTTCAATAAATGCTTCACATTCAACTCTCTATTATTATGTTTATTATAGGAAATTTGTAGTTTATAATTGTATAATTTGTTTTAGATACTTAGGAGTTCTTAATTTTTAATCTATCTGTTAAATTTCTTGAATTTTTAAATTTAACGATCTTTCCATTTATTATAATTCAACATCTAAATTTGTTCTATCTAACTTTGTGACTTAATCTAATTCATTTAACAATTCATCAAAAAATTAATCCACCATTTATTATACTCTCAATTTAGCATTGTTAAGCTTTGTGTGTAATTATCCATGAGCATCTGTTTTTGAATCTTTGAATTACTATAATAATTATATGGCTTAATTCAAATTTTTTAATTAAGTATTTATTAGTTGTAATGTTTCTTCATGCATTTCATCAACTGTGACTAAATCTGCAAATTAACCTTATTATCTATGTTTGTCCAAATGTTAAGGAATACATTTTGGACAGAGAGGCATTAAACAACTAGGCTGTTTACAGAAATTAGTTATATTCTAACCTTAATGTGTTACACATGGTGCTTATAACTAAAAAGTTTAACTTAAACCTATTTCACTAGGATTAGGAGAATTTTGAATATTAAACATAAATATTTATGTATAATTAATTAATTGAACAGAAAACAATTGAATCACTGCTGAATATTTTTTTAAGATTATTAACTATTATATGATCATGATTATGAAACTGAAATTCAAAAAATAATACAAAATTATATTATTACAAAAAGAATGAAAAATAGAAAACATAAATTTCAACTAAATTTAATTCAATTTTTCTATCTACAGCTTCCTAAACTCCTAAACTTTTAATCGATTTAAATTTTAAAATCTAACAAAATCTAAAACAAGAGCAGGAAAATCAACTTTGTTTTTAAAAACCTTAAGGAAAATCTCAAGATAAATCTTAGAGAAATTATAATTATAAACATTAATTGTAATAAATATGAATATTAACATCCTTAAATAGTAACTTAAAAGAAATTACATTATATTCAAATATTTTTAATAAGATTATCACAATTATTATTTAATTATTCATTTACTTTATTATTATCTATTGTTATTACAATTATTTTATTTATATTAATCATAAAAATGTATAAAAAAACTTGATTATCATGCCATTATTTATTAATCTTACATTACTGATCTGGCTAGTCTTTCAAAAGCATCATCAAGAAACAAAGTCTATTAAGGTATTAAATAGAGATATCTCTTAGCAATATAATATTGTCGTTTAAGAAAGGGGTTTATGATATAAAATAGAAAAATGATTGATATTACAACAAAGACCAATGCGAAAACACACAAGTACTAAAAATTATAATATGTTTGTTACTATAATGCTTGATAAGATATTATTGGTTTAATTTGTTAAATCAGCCTTCATATAAGTATTTATTTATTTTATAACTTGACTAATAATAAAAACTCCTTCTAATTCATTTCTAGTATTTTCAGTTTTATTTAAAAATTAATTAATCTACATTTCATTTTAGATATTTGTATAAATATAAATTAAAGACCCAGTTAGACCGTTTAAAAAACTTCCACCTAAAGTTATCTAACATAAAGTCATTGATTTCTCTTTCATGCTATCATCTAAAAAGTTACAGATATTTGTTGAAGACATACTTTAAATATAATCACTAAAATCTGAACTTAATAAATATTAATTTCTAATATATATATAAATATATATACATTTATAGGTTTTATATATATGCAGTAACATTTTATACTTAAGCTAAACAATCTATAATTTGATCTAAAATTTATTCCAAATCATCATCATTATAAAATGGATATCTCCATCTGTAATAAAGCACTTCTCTCATAGCATATATTGTAGGTATATTAGTTCCAAGGTCTGTAATTTATTAATAAAAATATGCTGTTGGTTTAAATTGAGTAAAATAGTTTAGATTAACATAATATTTAGCAATCGAAAAGGAGATTAGTATGATAAATTATATTAGTATCAAACAGTATCCAGATTTATTAGAAAGTAATCTTTTCTAATATTATAATCTTTTTATTGAAGTTTCAATTTATAATTATTTTTATTATAATTTTAATTAATTCTCCTTTTTATCAATTTAGAATTAGTATTTAAATAAAGTATCACTACTTTTAGATATACTTTCAACATAATGATTGAATCTATCAACATCTTACTAAATAGTATAAGCTTCATTAAAAGTCATAAAGCCTAACAATGAAGCAATTCTACCTTAATTCTTCAAAAACCAAAAGATTTCAAAACTAATAATAATTAATATTAAAATAACAAAAGGATAAAATAATGTTAATTCTTTATCTAAATCTAATTCAATTCTTAAATTACTTTATATATATAATTCTGAATTTAATAAATCAAATGCATTATACAAAGTTAATAGATTTCTGTAAGAATAAAATATATAAGGTGAATCTGAAACAGTTCTACCATCATATTTATAGGCTGCTTTGAAAGTATATTAATAATTGATTAAAATACTTAATGATTATCTCATTGTAATATTATACAATTCACCTATATCAGTTTTAATATAAATATAGAAGTCATAATATTAAGCTAAGAAATCTTATAGAGTCAATCTATTTAAGATTGCAGCTTAATTTTATTAAACATCATCAAATCCTAAATTTAAATTTGAATTAGGAAAAACTAAATATTTATCTAATTCACTCTTTGTTATTGATTTTGCTGTGAATTATGCATTATAATTGATAATTGTATATCTTGTAACAATAAATGATTCAACAGGTTAAAATAAATAATATTTGATTTAAAGAAGATCTATATTAGTTAAATATTAATTTAAAGTTGATGAACTTTAAGTTAAAGAAACAACAATTTAAACTATAAAGACTATTAATTATAACATCACAAAAAATATAAGTATTTTTTAAATTTGATTTGTATTTGAAGATTATAACATTTTTTCCATAAGAATATATTTTTTATAATAAAATGCCTTTTTTTAACCACTTAATTAACTAACTTATGATGATTATCCTTCCATTTAAACATCTTATGAATCATCATCATTACTTTTTGAATATTATTAATTAATTTTAGATTTTTCAATGAAATATTTTTGTTATTATTATAGAGATTATAAAGGTTAATATGTTTTACTTTGTGATTCATTTTTGGCATGAAATTAATCATCTACTAAAAATCCAATTCCATCATTATTATGTGATTCTCTATTAGATAATAATAAATCTGGATTTTATAGAATAACTATATCATTAATATATTTAGGTTCAGATTCTTCATATGGAATTAACATTTCAATTTGTTCATCCATTTCAATTTCACTTAGATTATTACCATTTTATTAAAAATATGATTTTTATGTTAATGTTCTAGAAGCACTTTAACTACCTCTTCTGGTAGCATTTTTTAAATAATTAAATCTAACTATATAATATTTATCATCATTATTTTAAATACAACAATGAGTAGAATAAGTATCATAATTATATTGATCTAACCAACAACCATCCATAAGATCTGTTATATTTCTTTTTTATTTATAATGAATTAAGAGTGTAACAAAATCAAATAATTTTGGTTTTGTTAAAAATCTAAGTTATATTTACTAAACTTAATTATCTTCAACATAAAATTTAAATTTAGGAATAACATAATCAACTGGAATACCATAAATTAATTCAATTTAATCTGAACTTCCTCCAACTATTTCAAAAAATTCTTCACTTAATCCTACAATCTTATGTTAATTATCTACAACCATTATTATTTAATTTTCATCTTAAATAGATAATAAGATTAATGCATTAAGTTAATTTTTCTCAAATAAAATTTCAGTTACTATATTAACTCCTTCACAAAATCCTTTTTTAGCAATTAAACCTTCTTAAACATTTCTAAAAAATTTAGATTTTCCAGTTTTAATAAATGTTTTTATCATACTAGGATGATAATCTTTTATTCCATTAGGTATTAAATCATCTAATATTAATTAATCTACTTAAAAGAAATCATAAGCATTACTTGAATTTCTAATTATTTACATATTATCTAAATTTACCATTAAATATGTAGTTTTAGTTGAATAAAGATCAATTTTAAGATTTGAAACATTTTTATAAATTTTATCTTCTTATAATGCTGCTTAACAAAATACTTTCATTGCTGATAAATAATCATTAAGTAATTCAGCATAAATAAAAGCCAAAATATTTTACATTCTATTACTTGGATATTATCTATATAGATTTTAAACAAAATCCTTTAATTTATCTAATTCCAATACTAAAGTATTAGATTTTGAATATAATTTATCTATTTAATCATAATCAAAATCTTTAAAATATTCAATCTTCTTTTAACATAAAATAACAATTCTTTTACATAATTCTAAATTTTTAGATTCTATATCCATAAACTTTTTTATATTTAATTCAAAATCTTTATCAGTATCAAAATTATTCTTTTACATCATATGATAATTCAATTTTTGTCTACACTTTCTAGCACATATCAAAAATTTAATTTTATTCAATATTGTTTGTCCTTTCTTGTTTTCCCATTTTGATATGTATAAGAAAGCCTAAAAGTAGAATTCTAATTTCAAAAGGAGGGATAAATGAGATATGAAATCATCTTGAACCAACTAAACACAAATTTGAACGATTTACCTCTTAGTGTTTTAAGCTCAACCTAATATAAAAGTCATAAATATCCTCTTAATTTAGTACTGTTAGTCTCTATGGTTCAACATCAACTTTTTTAATTCCCTTGCTCACTATTGATTCAATCAAAATACGCTATTTTGAATATTAGAATTTAGATTTTAATTCTAAAATCAAATTAACAATTTAAGAAGGATTAGATTATTATGCAATAGTCAATAATTATTTTTTATAGTAATAATATGTTGCTATTTTAAAATTCATAGGCAACTAAAAAATAAAGAGTAATTCTATTTATCCCATACTTAATTCACTTTCTAAAGATATTAAAAAAAAAAGATTATATATTATTGAATTAAAATGAATAGCAAAAACAATAAAGAAAATATTCTTATTCAAATAAGGAAAGTAAATAATTGCATTTGTAAAGATAGCTATATTAATCAATAGGCCTATAATACCCAAATAAAATGTCATGATTCCATCTACTTGAGTATTAAAACAAAAGATTCCAATTTATACAAGATTTAATGTTTAGGATATATAAATTAGAAATGATTGATTAGATAGATTGAATGTATTCTATTATAAAAATAACTACACTTTTGTAATAACTAAGCGATAAAGCAAAAATATTAAATAAATTAGTAAAGTTAAAATTGATAATGCATCTGCTCTTTTTAGCAATATCTCCAAAATAATATTAATTAACCAAATATCATATATTTGATTACAAAAAGTAATAATCTAAAAATAGAGATTTTATTTTAAATCTTCAATATTGTTTTTCGATATAATAAAATTAATTATGTAATGCATAATTATCAGACCTGAAATTATAAACAAAAATATTGAATAACTTGAATCTGTATCTTCTATAAATAAATGAGGTCTTATTATTTTTCCTAAAATTTAAAAGTAAATATTATTATTTGATTAGCCCTCTGCAGGTATAATAGAATATGATATTGGTAGTAATGAACTAAGTGTAGTAAATATAATTAAAGCGAAATCATTAACCTAAAATTCTGTTTCTTAGAGCAGAGAAAACTCTAATATAAATGATATAAACTTCTAAATTTAATATCTGATATTCATAATAATAATAATTAAAATTATGAGTTCCGATTCATTTGAAAAACTAATGTAATTAATTCATGAATAAAATACTGCTTGTGAATAACATTATGATTAAAATAATAAATAGATAATGGATTTGATAGGCAATTTGGATAATAATATGAAGAATTTATAGAAATAAATAGAGTAACCAAGAATTGAACATCATCATACTTTATCAAAAGTAGAAGAAGTAGAGAATGAAGATTAAGAATAATCACAATTTTAAGTATTATAAGAAGACAAGGAAGAATTAGAATTATAAATCAATTAATAACAAGAATAAGAGTAAATTATAATATAAGATCAAATAATAAATGAAGAATGACTTATACTTTAAATTATATAATAATTTTCAATTGTTTTCTAATTAATACGAATAAGATAACACCAATGATTTGGCCATTAATTCTTAATTTTTAAATACTGCTGGTAATAAAATTATACATTCTTCTTTATTTTTAATGAATCCATCTATTGGATCATGTTTCTATTGATTAAAACTAATTTTTTATCCAATTGATTAGATATCAAATGTTAAGATAGGATCACTAATATAACAATTAAACATAATTTCTGATAATTTATTGAAAAATGCTTCGATTAAATCGTTGTTATTTAATTTTAAGTATTTTTATAATTCTAATCTTGTAGATGTTTAATTTCGCATACATTTTTCATAAATTGATTTATAATTTCCTTAAAATGATTTTCTCATCACATTTAGTATTGGACCATCTATATTATTGAAACATCCCACCTAAACAAATTTGTTTATAATATTACCTCCATAATATTTTTGAATAGTGGTTAAAAGTATTCTTGAATGATTTTGTCTATTCGAATCATTGAAGTTGAAAAAAAATATATAATACCTTTGAGATTTAATTCTTAAGTCAACACATCGAAAAATATATCAAAACATTCACATTTATAAAATTCCGCAATAGAATTACTTAATTCGTTTGCCATAGGAAATTATATACTAGTGTTTGAAAAACCAGAAACCATGCATCTAAGATGAGATTACATTTATAATATTTCATGTTATAGATTTTAATTTTCTTTTGTTAGATTCTCTTTTTCTTTTTTTGTTAATTACAATTTATTCATTAAAAGTTTTATTTTTCCTTTTAATTCTTCTTATGTTCCATCCAAATAATCTTAAGGTTTTTAGTAATTTTCTTTGGCATAATTATTCTTCATATTTAAATTATGCTGTTAAAACATTTATTTTTTATATTTTAAATTTAAATCACAATTTACAGTTAATAAAAATGGCTTTATTAAAAGACGATACTGCATTTACTCATGTAATTGCAATAGATTTTGGCACAGGAGCTTCAGGGTATAATATGAGACTAAATTTATTTTAGATTTGGATTAGCTCCAAGAATTTTAGATAAAGAAGGCAAACCTAGAATAGAAGTATTCAATCCATGTGATGATACAGATGATTAAAAAACACCTACTGCAATTCTATTTGATAATAATGGTTAATTTATTGAATTTGGATCTTAAGCACTTTAAAAATATGCAAGTATGTTAGATGATGGTGAAACAGCCCTTTTGTTTTAAAATGTAAATAAATAATTATAAAATTCTTAGTATAAAATGCATTTGTATCATATGCATAATCAAGCCAGATCATTGGATAATCGTGAATTATCATTAATGTAAATAATAAAGGAAACATTAAAATATATAAGCAATAAAGCAATATAGAAATTAAAAGAATAGGTAGGTAAAGTGATACATACAAAAATCAGATGGGTATTAACAGTTCCAGCTTTGTGGAATGAAGAACATAAATAATTTATGAGAAAGGCAGCTGTTGAAGCAGGTATAGTTGATCATATAAATTCTCCAAATTTATTACTTTGTTTAGAACCAGAAGGTGCATCTATTTAATGTAGAGAAGATGCAGAATAAACATTAAAGGAACAAATGGCAAAAAATTCTGTTGTAATGGTATTAGATTGTGGAGGTGGAACTGTTGATATTACAGTTCATAAATTATTATGTGAATCAAATGAAAAGTTCTTATGTAATGAATTAATACCATCATCTGGTGGTTGTGAATGGGGTTCAAAATATGTTGATTTATATTTTGAGGAATTTATGAAAGAATTTTTGGGAGATAAATTATTTAGATAATATTAATAAAATGCTATTGCACGTTTAGATATTTTAAGAGATTTTGAAATATTAAAAAGGAAATTTAAAGGAAATAAGGATGAAAAATGTATGATAAAATTCTCTTATTTGGGAGAAGAATTGAATACAAATAAATTATCATAATTAGTTAAAGATCATAATCAAAAACATCCACCTGAATATTAGGTTAAATTAAAAGGATTATCAAATGTTGAAATACCATCAGCTTTAATGGCTTCATTTTTTTAAACATTATTTGAAAATATAAAAAATAAAGTTGCTTAATTATTAGTACAAATTGAATAAAAAAAAGAAAAAGTAAACTTTATATTTATGGTTGGAGGTTTTAGTGAATCTCCATTCTTGAAGTAAGAAATAATTAAGAGATTCGAAAATAATACAATATAAATTTTGGTACCAAGAAGACCTTAAGTTTCTGTTATAAGAGGAGCTTGTTTATTTGGATTAAGTCCAAGATCAATTACAAGTAGAATAGCAAAGAAAACTTATGGTATTAATACTTTGACAACTTTTGATGCTGAAAGACATCCTATTAAAAAAAAAGTAATTATTGAAGGAGAAGAATTTAGTGAGGATGTATTTGATGCTTTTGTTAGAAAAGGAGATGCTGTTGGGTATATTAATTAAAATATAATTATATAGTTGTGATGAAATTCATACTAAAATATATTGTCCAGTTAGATCTAGATAAACAATAATGAGAATTATCTTTTATGTGACAGAAAAGAGGGAAGTAGACTTTGTAGATGAATAAGGTGTTTAATAATTAGGAGAATTGTGTATTGATATAGGGAAACCTTTATAGTCTGTTGAAGATAAGACTGTAAAAGTTACATTATTATTTGGCAATACTTGTATATATGCAACTGCCACTAATAAAGATGGAACTGAAATAAAAAATTGTGAATTCAAATTCGAATGTGGGTAATGATCATTTTAATTAATAAATGAATAATAATTATATACTTTTTCCAATATTAACTAAGTCTTAATAATATTAATAAAAAAACGAAAATAAAATGAAATATTTTCTTATATTTCTTACATTTTCAATATCTATATGCATCAAATTAGAACTTTTAGAAGTGTTTCATAAATCTATTGATTGGTAAGCTAATTATTAACCAACTTATGAAAAATAAATGAAAAAATTAGAAAGATAAATATCAATTATGAAAGAATAAAGAAGAGCAAAGAATCAATAATGTGATCGCATATAAAGAGGATTAGACTTTATTGTTAGTGAGTAAAAAGTTTATATTAATAAAGAAAGGAAAAAAATGAAAAGTTTACATCATGGTTGACATCTCGTATTGTATAAAACTAGAATAGAGTTGAAAAACTGAATTAAATAAAATGTTAAAGTAGTTCTTCATTTTATGAGACTATGAATGATTAAAATAGAGTTAATAAATTAAACTAATTTTTTGTTAGTTGGATAAGTAGAGATTAGAAATTACTTTAATTATAAGATACTCAAGCTTTCATTTAAGAGATGTAAATTGAAAATGAATATTAAGATGCATTATTAATTTTATCTGGTAATTATATATTTCAATAAATTATAGAATAAATTCGATCATGCAAATTATCACCTTTCAAATAATAGACTATTGATAGAAGTGAAAGTTCAAGAAGAGACTTTGAATAAAATATATTTGATTTAGAAAAGTTATTAAATCAAAATAATGATTAAATGGAACTAAATGAAGTGAGGGTTTAAGATAAAATTACTAAATTTATATAATAATTAGATAAAGAAACAGAATAATTATAAATTCATTATGAATCTATTATGAAGATAATTAATAAAAGTCCTGTTGAAACTACATCAAAATAAAGATTAGATTAATGTAAGAAAGATGTATTGAGTATTGATAAATTAATTGATGCTACATAAGAAGCAATAAAACGTATATAAACTTGTGCTCCAAGTGATGGTATATAATAATATTATTATATTTTTAGGATTGGCATTTAAGTAGAAGAGAATCTTAAGTTAGATTGCAAAAGAATATTCATAAGGTGTTGCTAAATTTGAATAAAAATGAATTCATAAATAAGTTCAATAAATAATACAATTTTCATTTTTTTTTTTGAAATATTATATATAAATTAGTAGTTATTTAAATTAATCGTTAATGGACACAACTCAATTAAAGACAAAAGTGATAAATGAATTTACTAAGAAAAATAAATAGTTATTAGATGAATGGTCTGAAAAAACAGTTTAGGCATATTTAGAGTAATGTAGAAAATTTACAGAAGAAATGTATTCAGGAAATTTAATCATGGTTGATGATGGATACAATTAAACTTAAGAAGAATTATTGATTTTGGAAAACCTTTTTAAAAGTATATTTATTTATATGAATTATAGATTATACAAAAACAAAAGGAGATATATAACATAAACTTCGTATAGGATACTCAATAGCAAGAAAACTTTATATGGAAAATCTTCAATAGAGAGTATTTAAAATATTCAAAGAATAAGTGAAATTTTAAAAATACATTAGAAGTATGAAGGTTTATGCAACAAAACATTATAAGTAAAAATTTATTTAAAAAAATATAGATAGAGACTTCCAAGATAAGTATTTAGTAAGTGGAGAAAATTAGCTCATAATTAAACTAGACATATCATTTTATAATAAGTAAATAGGAAAACTGATAGTGAAATAATGCAAATGCAAAAAGAATATGAGTAATTAATAGGATAATTGGAAACTGTATTAGAAAAAAAATTAATTGAATTAAAAGTCGAAGAAGAATAACATAAAGAATTAGTTTTAAGATATGATGGAATAGTTGAAAAAAGAACAGCAGTAAAGCATTGAATTATACAATTATTATATATTTCTAATTATATACAATTGCTATGCCAATTAGATATGTAGATGTACTAACAGTGGAGTAAGCATTAATTAAAGCTGGAAATGGACACAAATTCTAAATCAGAGCCATCGTTATAATGAGCTTGTAGTATATGGTTGCAGGAATGTTTCATATTGCTATAACGGAATTGTATTTCCATCAAACTTAATATAAATGTATTGACTAACAATATAACATATATTAATGTAATGAAGTGGAGTTTTGCAAATAATATTATAGAGATGATATAGACAAAGAGAAAATTACATTTGCATCTCAATTAGGAGATATAATATAATTCTTTTAATTAGTTTGTGATGACAAAATTATTATATTAATACTTATTACTTCTTATTATTTAGGTGGATGTATAGGATCTTTGTATTATGGAGAGTAGATGGAAATTCGATAAGGGAGATAGTAATTTATTGATAATTATATTAGATCAATTATGATTGAAACATTGGCTTTATTGGGATTTACTTGTTGTTTAACAATCTTAATACCAAATGCATATTTATTAAGTGTAGCATTATTTTTTGCTAATTTCTTTTTAAGAGGATTCTTGAATTCTTCTATGATTTTATTTTTTGAAATATCATCTGAAAATCTATAAAAATTAAGTCCTTCAATTTTATTGACAGCTTATGGAATTGGAACTATAATATCACCAGTGATTATTGATTCATTTTAATTAAATTGGTAATAGAGTATGTTAATTTTATTTGGTGGACCAGCTGTTATGTTTTCAGTTCTTATTAAGTTTATGTAAGAATCACCAAGAATGCTTGTCATTAAAAAGAAATATCATTAAGCAAAAATTGTTCTTCAAATAATAAGTTAATGTAATGGAAGGGAAATGCCTAAAGATTGGATGTTAGAAGATGAAGTAAGAGTAAAGGAACTTAAAGATAAAATGTAAGAAATTACTTAATAATTTGGTGTAAAGGAAGTTGCTAAAGGATACAATTTTTCGTAAATCTTAAATATTATAAATTTAGTTCAATTTTTCGTTATAATTCAACCAGAGTTAGAATGTTTTGTCTTCTTTATTTGTATTCAATTATTATAATTGGATAATTTTAAACTTCTAAAGAAATAGATGCATTTTCTAGATTAGATAGATAAAAGACTGAATTATTGTTATCTACTGTAGCAACAGTAGGATATCTTATAAGTGGTTATGCAAGTTTGAATTATAATAGAAAAGATGTTTTGAAGATTGTTTTAGGTGTAAGTGCTATGTTCAATTTTCTTTATGCAGTTTTTCCAATTTTTTAATTAAGTACAAATGCCATAGCATTAATGTCTTTTTATGATAGATTAATGCATACAATAATTATGATGATATTGATTATGAGTCGATTAATATTAAGTTTTGGATGTGCATTTATTAATGTAAAATAATTAATTTAAATATAGATTTATGCTTTAGAAGTATTTCCTACATCATTAAGACATTATGGTTTTTCTGGAATGGTATTTTTGACTGAATTTTTATTCATTTTTTAAGAAACTTATGTTGTATTTTGTCATACATTTGGATTGAATACATCTATTGGTATGTTCTTTTTATTGTTATTTGGAATTTTAACATTAAATAAATTGAGAGAAACATATGATTAACCATTAAAAGAGAATGTTGAAGAATTGAATGATGAATTACTTAACAATGTATATGTATTATGATATTTATAATACAATATTTTATATATCTCTTTAATAAAATAATAATAATAATAAATTTTATTTAATAAAAATGAGTGAACATTCTTATTTAGTATTCTTATTATTTATAAATATTAGATAGCTGAAAATTTAGAATTGAAAACATAGGTTCAAAATTTGAAATTAGAAATAAATTAATGGTAATCTCATTATGATGATTTGTCTATGAAATATTATTAATTACAATAATCTAAAATTAATCCAAATGATCTTTTAGAATATGAAGATTTAAAAATATAGCAATAAAGATATTAAGAATAAGAAATTCAATAAAGTTTTATCATAAAATAATAAAATTAATTTATTCTTAATTTATAATAAGAAAATAGAGATTTAATTGATAAAGTAGATTAATTAAAATAGAAGGCAAAAAATTATGATTGTTTAAAATAATAATATTAGAATTTAGAATAAGCTAGTCAAAAATATTTCGAAGAATTAGAAATGATTAAATAAAGACCTCCTACTATAATTGTTCCTAATCCAGATGTTACTGCACTTTATAGAGAAATTAATCGTTTAAATGCTATTATTTAATAAATGTGTAAAAATTCTATTGAATCAATTTGTAAGACTTCTTATGAATATAAGAATTACTAAAATGATGAATCTATAATTGAAAATTTTAATGAATAAAAGAAATTTTATGATTAAACAATTAAGAAATCTGATGAAAAGAAATAATTCTATTGATCATTTTTTATTTTCTAATTACGTGTATATAATAATAAAAAAATAATTTATAATGAGTTATGCTGATTTTGGGTAGAATATTATAGATAATGAAATGAAAGAAGTATAATAGAAAGCTCAAGATGGTTGGGATATCGAAGAAGAAGATTTTCCTTCTGATCATGGAAATTAAGATCAGCAGTAATAATTAAACAATTTTAGAGATTATCCAAATTAAAATTAAAAAAATAATGAATGGGAAATTGATGATGATATTGATGATCTTTCTTAAACACCAGCAGAAAGTTAATTAAAACAAGAATAATAAACTAAATTTTAATAAGATGAATAAAAATCTCCAGAATAAATAGATATGTGGGGAAAATTTACAAATACAGTCTAATAAACTTAAACAATTGAAAAACTAATTAAAGAAAGTGCACCATAAAAAATAAAGCAAACTTTTCAAAATCTATTTGGATCATAAAATAGTGGATCTAATAATATTATTATTACATCAGAGTAAACATAAAATAGTAAAGTTTTTGCTAGTGTTTAATAAGTAATTGATATGAAGAAATTATTTGAACTTGAAAAGTAAAGCATTATTATAATTTAGATCTGAACTTGAAGATTAAATGAAATTAAGAAGAATCTAAGAATAGAATGAATTAAATGAGTAAAAAGAGGAATTAGAAAATAAAATAAAACAATTCTAAATAGAGAAGGAATAATTCAATTAATAATTAAAGGAAGCTAAATAATTATTTAAATTAACTGAGCTCATAGAACCTTAAGATAATCATGAATAAATTATATGTAAATTAATCAAAGAGAATGAAAACCTTAATAATGATATAACTAAACTAATAGAAACATAAGAAAAATAAATAAATGATTATGAAGATAATATTGAATAAATGTAATAAGAGATTGAGTATTACAAAAACCAGTTCATAAAATATTAAACAAAATATTAAAATACAAAAGAAAAAATTAGAATAGAGATTCCAAAAATTTAAAATTAATTAATGACTATTAAAAAATTAGAATTACATACATAAGTTACTAATAAATTGACATAATTTTAGAAATATTATAATACAAAATAATAGGATTTATTATAATATGCATTATAAACAACTTCTAAATAATCTAAATAAATAAGTTCACTTAAAGAGGATAATATAAAATTGATGCAATAAATTGATGAATTAGATGAATTAAAAGATGAACATTAATCAAGTTTATATATAATCAAATAATTGAGAGTTTCAGAGGATAAATTAATAGAAGAAAATGAAAGACTTTAAAATCAAAATTAGGATAAAGAGAATTAGAACTTTGAACTTTAAAATAAATTAGATAATTTGAAAAGAGAATATGATTAAGAGAAGTTTAATTTAAATCAATTAATAACATAATTACAATCATAAATAGATTAAATCAATAGAAATTAAGTTGATAAATCAAGTATCAAAAAATTAGAAGATTCTTTGGCACTTATATAAGAGGAAAAAAAAACTTTATTAAGTAGTTTAGAAAATAAAGAAACACAAATAATAGTTTTAGAATAATAAATTTAAGAATTAAATGAAGAATTTACTAAGTAATAGAATATAGATTCTAATGATATATGGAAGTAAGAAGATAGAGGTTGGGAATTAGATGATTCTTTTTAGAGAAAATATGATGAATGTAATTTATATATTAATTTTATAGTGGAGTTATAAATGATTTAATATAGAAATGAAAATCATGAGTTAAAATATTAATTAAAAGAAATGGAAGTTAGAATGCTATAATAACAACATAAGTAAGAAGCATAAGTTGAATAAATGCATTAATTATAAATGTGTTTAGTAGACACAGAATATTAGAAAAACTTTTAAAATGCAGTATAGTATTAAATTAATTTAAATATTTAAGATAAGAAAGAATTTAAGAATTAGAAGAATAAATTTCAATTGAAAAAAGAAAGTTTTCAGATGAAGAAGAAAAGGTTAGTGAATAAAATTTATAAGGTGATGAAGATTCTTAAAGAGCAATAAATCAATTGAGATAGATTGATTATGAAGAAAATGAAGCATAAAGAGAAGATGGAGCATGGGAATTTGAAGATAGTCTTAATGTTGATATTTAAGAAGTATTTTATTTTATCAATTATTTTAGTAAGAAAATATTAATGAAGGTGCTGGTCAATATTAAAATATTTAATTAAGTTAAGGTTAAAATATTCAATAGGATCATTATGAAAAATAAGTAGATGAAAATTCTGATTTTTAAGATGAAATATAATAGAATGATTTCTATATATAGGATGATTCTAAATAAAATGATTAATCAGATAATAATATTCATCAATAAAATGATTTATCTCAAGAATAACAAGAATAAGAAGATAATCAAAATATAGATTAATAAATTCAATAAAATATAGAAAATGATTCAGAGGAACTCTCAGAAAAGGAAGGATTGTTATAAAATTATGATGAAGAAAATGAAGATAATTATGAAAAAATTGAAGAAAGTTAAGATTATGAAATAAATTAAAATAATTAATAAAATGAAGAATTTTATGATGAATATTAAGAATAATAATAAGAATAGTCAGTACATTCATCCTAAGATAATTAAGTAAATGTGTAGGAGATGAATTTGAATTAAAATAATTTAGATAATGAAAATATTTAAGATGATTATTCAGAAATAAAAGAAGGAAGTTAAAAATAAGAGGAAATTTAAAATGAAGAAGGTGATTCTGAATATTAAAATGTTGAATATGAAAGTTAAGAAAATAATGATGATTAAATTTAATAAGATCATTAAGATTAAATATCATCAAATGATTAGATTGAATTGCAACAAGAAGATAAAGAAGGAGATCAAAGGGAGTATAATTCTAATGAAGAATTAAATTAGGAATAGGAAGATTAAAAAGATGATGTTCCTTATGAAATATATTAAAAAAATAATGAAAATGCTGATTAAGTATAATAATAATATTAAGAGTAAAATGATAAAGTTGAATAAGAATAATAGTAAGATGATTAATAAGATGATGAATAAGATGAAGAATAAGAAGATGAATAAGATGATTAATAAGAAGATGAATAAGATGATTAATAAGAAGATGAATAAGATGATGAATTAGGAAATGAACAAAAATAAGAAGATGAATAATAATAAGAAATCAATTCAGATGAATTTAATTAAGAGGATCAATAAAATATATATGAAAATTAAGAAATAAATTCTTAAGAAAAAGATATGATCTCATAAGAATATGATCAGGAATAGAATAATAATTCAAATAAATCATTATAATAAATTGATGTAGAAATAGATAATTAAATAAATTAATATTAAATTAATGATAAAGGAGATATATAAAAATAGGAATAAATCGAAAATGAATTATCTAATGAAGAAATATATTTAAATTAACAAAACATTTAAAATAATTTATAAATAGAATCTAATAATTAAGTAATAAATAAAACTGATGAATTGATAATACAAGATAGTAATAATTAAGAAAATTAAGAAAATAATTAAAATAATGAAGAAATATAAATATAAAATGAGATTAATAAAGAATAAGAGTAACTAGAAATATAATACTAACTTGTTGTTGAGCCAATAAATAATTCTAATTTTGAAAATTAAGTAATAGAAAAGAGTTTAGGTGATTTGGATGTTCTAGATATTCATATTAATAATGATTAGAAGAAGGTTGTTATTAATTCTTCTAATTAAATAGAAAAAAATTATAATATTGAAATTCATTCTCAAAAGAATGCTTTATTATCATAAGATCCTTCTCCATCTTATCAAGAAATAGGTGTTTAAGAAATCATCTCAAAACCACTGTTATTTTCAGATCCAAGGTCTTAAGAGAAAAGTGCAAATGATCAAGAAGATGAAATATAAAATGATTAAGAACATTATGAGATTGATGTAGGTTTGAATGAACAAAAAATTGAAAATTTAGAGAACAAAGAAAATCTTATAGAGAATCCAGATGAAGAAGAAGGTAATTAATGGAATGTGGATGATGATATAGATTTTGAAAATGAATTAGAAAATCCATAAGTTCAAATAATTGAAGAGAAATAAAGTAATTAATAAATTATTGAACCGAAAATATGTGATTAATCATAAAATTAATAAGAGAATGAAAGAAGAAATTAGGAACCACTTGAAAATTGGAAAGTAAACTAATAATTTGAAGAAGAAACTCCTGATGTATAATTTGATGATGATCAAGAAAATTAAGAAGATTAAAGTAATAATAATAATAATCCACCAATTAAGAATGTAGAAAAATTAAGTTAAGGTTAGTTGGATTTAGATGATGAATTAGAAGAAATTGATCCATGGGCAGAATAATAAAAGTAAGGGGAGAATGCAGAATCAGGTTGGGATTTAGATGATATATGATTATTGTCTAATATATATTAAATGTTTATAATTGATACTCAAAAATACAACCCTAAAGCTAAAAATGTGAATACTGTTCCGGATGATAAAAATAATGCTGTAAAAAATCCAGCGATTAATTCCTTTGTTAATGCTCTTTATTCTTTTTATTTAGTAAATTAATAACTATCAATTAGCATATGAGTGTTTACATTACAAAATCTGATAAGAAACAAAACCCAATAAATGTTAGGACAATTGATAAATTGCTGTAATGTTTAGGGTCAATTAAAGGCTAATATGGAGAATATACCATAAATATTAATAATGTATTTATTATATTATTTTATAGTTAATAATTCAAATTTGAATGAGTTTTGTAAACGATTTGGATGATCTATGTGATTTTAGTAAATTAAGTCAAAAGTGGAAATAAAATAAAAATGAATAAGTAAAATAACCTTCTCCAAGTCCATCTAAAACTGAATCAGATATCACTTCTAGTAAATGTGTGTCTAATCCATGGAATAAAGGTTTTATTATTATAGTATTCTAGAAAATTTAATGCCAAATAATGAAGAAGCAAAAAAAATTAATAACAAAATTAGAAATCATGCTCCTTAAATAATTGATGAGGATACAGAATAATTTAAAATAAGATTAGAGCATATTTTAAATGTATTTAAAACAGAGGCAACAAGTGAATTTATGACTATGAAAAGATCTATGTTAGAAGATTAAAAATAAACAATAAAATAAGACACTGAAAAGTATTTATAGATGTATGAATTAAAAAATAATGAATTATAATAAATAAAAGAATAATTGGCAGAATAAATGAGAATTTGCAATTAGATTACTGAAAGATCAGAAAAAATGGCATAATATTGTGGTAAAATGAAGAATACAAAAAGAAAATTAACTGTTTTATCAAATGTATTAAAAAGTTTAAAAATGTATGCAAAATATTCATAAAAGAAGAAAAATGTAATAAAAAATAATATATTATAGAATTAAAAAAAAGGAATTAAACATTATAAATTATATTTATAAAGATGGATATTTAATTTATGGAAAAAGTAGTTTAATATTCAAATTAGAATTAATTAATCTGATAAATTAAAATTATCTCATTAAAATGATGTTGATTTATTGATGGCTAAATTTAAAAAAGAATAATAATTATTGGAATAGAAATTATTTGAAGCTACAACATAATTAGATGAAGCCAATAAAATTAAATTATCAATGTAAGAAAACTTAAAGAGAGCTTTTATGAGAGGAGTTTGTGCTCTTAATTTTGAAGCCATGAATGTATTAAATGGATCATCTCAATAAATGGAATTAGATTCTTTAGCAACTAATATATTGATGAATCCTTATTAATAATCAAGTATATAATAATAATAAATAATTCATTAACCTTAATAATTTAATTAATTAAATGATACATTAAATTTAAATGAAAGTAAAGATTAATGGTAAAGATAAAATTCACCACCTAAAAATATTATTTATCATTAATAAAATAGATTAGAAACGAATGATCATCGTTGGAAGGATGCCCCAATTATTGGTATAAAGTAATTGTCAGAAATTACTGAAAATTAAAGCATAAATATATCAATATCAAAATTAGTATAACAAGGTAATAATTTTAATTTAATTAGATGATTTATAGTTTGATAAAGATGATGAATAAAATGAAGGTAAAGTTATTAAAGTAACCTTTGATAATCCTTCAACTTTACCATCATAGACATAATCTATAAAAAAATAAACAGTTTAAACAAAATAAGCTTAAACTAAATAACCTCAAAAATAGACTATAACAACTAATTCATCAACATTTAAGAAGAAATGAATTTATTAATTATTTTACGATTAATAATCATCAATCTTATTAATATGGTACTTTCTCTATTTTAGCTTTGTTATCATAATTCTTTAAATATTTGGCAATTGATTATATATTATTATTTCCTCCTAATGGTTAGATTATATAATGGTCATTCTCTTATTATTTAATTTAAAATCCATTATGCTTAATAATACTCCTAAATTAATTAGGTAGAAAACCTTTCCCTTTTTATTCTATAACAATATCATAACCTGTAATCTCTTATTTAGGTATCTCTATTTAATTTAATTTAACATTTATTTCTTATTCTTATTTTGATTACCTTCTTGATTGACTTTAAGTAGAATTATATTATGATAAATAACTTTTTTATTTTTAATATTCTGCCTCTAATTATTTCTCTTTATATTCTAATTTCTTATCCCTTAAAGAATCATGTTTAAGAAATGTCAGATCAGAAGCCATAAAATTAGTTTTACCTGGATTTTTGTGCTCTACATAATATTTCCCTAAAGTATTAAATAATACACTTTATTAGGATTATTTATTTTCTACTTTTATATCATCTTTTCTGAATTCTTGATTCAAAGTACCTCTAACATATGAGGGTTATTAATATTAAGGTTCAGTTGTTACTCTGGATGAAAGGTTGGATGATTACTTTTTTTTATTATTTTAATATTGGAGTGCTTATTTATCATTTCTAATTTAAATTTTTGTATCATGGAAAATATTACTCTATAAATAACTTTGTTTATTTTTATTAGCTAAATATTAATTTTCTTCATAATCCTATTTAGAATTGATTGGTTTTGATGGTTTATATTTGATAGCTTCTCCTACTGAATTTGATAACAATTCTTTAATTGTAGATTCTTAATGATATGTTTATGACTTTTTTCTATTTTCAATAGGATAGCGACTTTCAGGGAATAATAACATTAAAAAAGAAATAAAATTTATATATTTTTAATAAAATTGAGATTTAATTCTTAAAATATTTAGACATTATGTTATGATTAAACTAAATTTAGATATTTAAAGATAAATAATATAAAATTAGATTATTTTAATGATAAATGTAATATCAATAAAACATTTTTTTTTCTATTAGAGAAGATCCATGTTCATCATAATCTGATTTATTTAAAGTCCATTGATCATAAATTTATGAACTTGCAACAATAGAAGCTCCTAACCAAGAAGCATGTTAACGATCAAAAAATTTTGGGAGGGTTTATACTTTACTTCTTGAAGATAATCCAAATATTTTAAGATTATTTATTGTTCTTTAAAATCTTTCGACCATATTAACTGTACAACTAGCTCCTCCTATCAATATAACATTTTGAACTAATTCCTTTCTATAATCAGAATCAATCTTTTCTAAACTTGTTTCTAATGCTTTATCCAATCCTTCAAAATTTTCTGTAGGTTCATATAAAAATTCTGGATACTTATACATTTCTTCAGATATTAATAATTTAGTTTAATCTGGTAATTCATATGCTTAATTATCAACAGTTGGATTGAATTTTCTTAAAATATGTTAAGGTATATAATTACAAATTCTCTATAGGTTAATCATATAGTTTAACACATTGATGTTTAATTTCTCTAACTATTTCCAAATCTCCATACATTTAAAGAGATGGAGAGAGTTGACTATAATTTTTAAATCTAGAAAATGCTAAACCTTATTATTTCCAAATTTCATATAATTTATTTGTAATATACTCTCCTCCTATATCACTTCTAAGAATACCTAAAATAAAGTAAATTTAGATTACCTTTTTCAATAACATTACCATCCAATATTGGAGTAATTGTAGTATGAGATGCTCCACAATCAACTACTAATACATTATCTTTTCCTACTATATATTAAGCTAACATAGTGTTTCTGTGAAAAAAAACAGAGGAAACATCTATTTCTTCAAAAAGCATTTCGATGATTTTATTTCTGGTTTCTTTTTTGACATTTCCATTTTCGACAAAAAAAAATGGGAAATGTCTTTCTTAAAATAAAAGATTATTTAGAATGTGTTCTACATATTCTTTCCATATATCGAAATCAACTATCTATCCTCCTAAAAGTATATTCTTAACATCAAATCCAACTGGTTGATATGTACTATTTTATTCAATAAATTTCATATTTCCCTCACTATCCATTAATAAATCAGATGGTAAAACAACTTCTGGACCATCAGTTCCTGCATATCCAACTCTTGTATTTTATTATCCAAACTCAAATATAACAGGGATTTTATATCCTTTATTTTTTTTATATGGTATGAACATAAAATTAATATAAAATTAATATAAAAACAAAAATTATTATTAATATAAAATATATATCATTTAAGTTTCTTTTTCTTTATAAGTTTCTTTGATTATATCTTTATTTAATTTACAACACAATCATAATTATTCTAAGGTTTAAACTATTAATATATTCCAATTTAATCAATATCAAAATTATCTTTAAGATCTTATTTATATAAGATATTATCTAAATCACTATAGTGTTAATTTTATCTAGAAGACAAAGCTGAATATGATCTAGAATTAGATGCTGAAATTGACTTTTTCTTTATATCAGGACTAATGACACTTGACACTGTATTAGTTTATTTTTAAGTTGCTCTCCTAACACCAGTATATGTATTATTTTATCCTTCTCTTCTTTGCACTTCATCAATGCTTGACATACCTACAGAACTAATAGACATGGCAGATTGATATGGATTATTTGCAATTGGGATATTTAATAAGGAATTGCTCTCTTCTGATACTATAGGCAATTGATTTTATACACTTGGTACATAATTAGTAGATGATCTATATTATGGTCTTGCCATTGCCTAATATTCAGGCTATGGAGCAGCTAATACTTATTTCTAATTTTATTCATGATAGAATGGATCATAAGAAAATGTTAATTTAGGTTAAGCATTTCTATTACTACTAACTAATAGTTGATTGGTTCCAAGAGGACTTTGAACATAAGTTTTAGATTAATATAATGATTATTGTGTTTATTATTAAGTTTATTATTATTATTATTATTATTTTAATTATTAACTTTTCTAACTTTAATAAGTATTTTATCCACTTGATGATCTGAAAGTATTACTATTTTAAGTAAATTATTTATGTTATAGTGGAATATTAATAGAATCTCCAAAATACAAATCATCATTTGTTTGAAATCCAGCAGTTTGTAAAGTTTATTTATTGATTTAATGTCTATTTATTTCTTATTATTATTATTATTACCATTATTATTAATAATATTATAATTATTCTTCATTATCAATATGATCATGATAGATAATGTCCCTTAATGTTTAACCTGAAACCATTTCAACACTTTTCTATTTATATATAAATTATATACTCTTGATGGATTAGTCAAATCTTTATATGATTATCTTCCTAATTATATTTCATCATCATTTTCATCTTCATCTTCCTCTTCTTCTTCTTCATCATAATAATCTATTCTATTATTAATTTCTGGTTCTTGAAACATAAATCCATAATTCCTTTTCAATCTCCTTCCACAACTTCTTACTAATTTAAAATTGTATAATGAATTCACTCTCCAATCCCATTTTCTTTCATATTTCTCTCTTTTTTATGGAATTGAATATAAATATCTACTTATAACAATACTATTGTTTAAAACTGAATGAACTTTATTACATCCAGAACTTAAATGATATTATGATCCACAAACATAACAATTTTATAATAATAATTCTATTTTATTCATAAATAAAACCTCATTTTTTATGGAATGAAGTGTTTCTAAATCATTATTAATCTTTTTTATAGTATCTAAAAATAATGAATGTTTTATTTAAATAAGTATAGAATTTCCCTTACTTCTCATTGTTAAATTATGTCCTTGACTCATAAGCAAATTTTCTATTCCAATAGCTTAATTGTTTGGTAAACATTACAAATAAATATTTTTATCATAAATTCCTATTTCACCTTAAAGTACTACATAAATATATTCATCTAATTGACCTTTTTCTACAATTATATCATTTGTTTTATAGAATTTTAGATTTGATTCATATCCAATTTCATCCAAAGATTATTTAGAAAAATATTATTTAAAAAAACTAATCTCTTATAATTTTTTACTCTTCATTAAAAAAAATAAAGGTTTCGTTAAATTTATTGGTAGTGATTACATCAAATTATTAACCTAATTTAAATTTAATTCTTAATTACAGTTGATAATGTATTTGAATATTAATTTTCCTTCAATACTTCCCTTGTATCTTATATAATTTTTAAATCAACCTTATTATTCTCTAAAAAGTCTATAAACATCTTCATTCTAAAATTAACTTACAATAATACTCATTTTTGGAGAATAGAAATTTAATGAATGAAGATAAAAATATCATTTAAAAATAGTAAGATGCAATTTAGAATATTATAGTATATATCTAATTAGATTAATTATGTGACTCAATATTATGAAATGGTAACTTTCTAATTATAGTTAATATTATACACAATTATTCATTGTCCAAATTACTGATTCAATGTAACTGAACTCATCATTTTATATTAATAACCAAATATTAGCAATGTAATTGATATAGATCAATAAAATTAATGAGAATGTAATTGTATTCCAATGGAATTAATATTTAATCCCACTCAATAATAAGAGTAATAATATTAATTTACCTGTATTGCTAAAATCAAAATTTATTAATAAAGTACTTGCAATATAAACAAAATTGCAAGTGATATTCAATTTCTCTAATTTTATTTTAAATATTTAATCAACTTATTCAATAAGTAAAAATAAGAGAATAAAACCTAAGACCCATAACTACACTGAATTTGTTCCAGCTTACAATGGAACTAAAATATATGAAATCAATCTTATATATTAAAAAAATTATCTCAAATGTAAAAGATAGGAAGGTTAGAATTACACCTCTTCCTTTAAGTAATTTTCTTTGAAATAAGTATTAGTAATTGGTTAGTCCATTATATTAGCATTTCTTTTCAGTTTCTATAGAAATGTTTTGATAATTTATTATAAATCAGTATGCTTTGGTAAACCATTTAATTCTTTCCATTTTAATTAATAATATTATTTTGTTGTACCTGTATATTATGGTAGGCTTGGGTTATGTTCACTTACATCTCTTTATCGATTGTTGATTTGAGAAAATTAAGAAAGTCTAGATTTTCGTTAACTATAAATTGTTGGATCTTTGACTTCTCCACTGTCACTCAATCTTTTTCTTGATAAGTCAGAGAATTCAATTTTAAAATTTCTCATTTGTTCATCTATTAAGATTGGGGAAGCATGACCTTGACTTTAACACTGACTTTAATCATTCTAATTAGTTCTTGATTTTCTTAAAAGTCTTTGAGACATTAAATTATATATAAATTAATAAAAAAGTTATTTTAACTGCTTCAAACAAAATATTTAAATTACAATACAATCATTATTTAGTTTTGCTATAAGATCTTTATTGTTCTAAATCAGCAATATCATTAATTTATTTCAATATTACACTACTATTAACTTTTGGATATCTATATTACATATAGTTCATCAATTTATCAGTTTTCTAAGAAAATAAATAAAAATTTCTTACATTTAGTTTTATTTGTGATTTTAAAAACATATATTCTGAATCTCCAATCCATTCGCTACATAATTACTTCTTACTATCTAATAGATTTTAAAAAATAGAGTCTAATTATTTTTCATAAGGTATTGAGAATCTAGGTGGTGCATCAATTTTATTTTATTATTATTATTATTATTATTTTTTATGATAATTTATAGGTTTAACAATTCCAACAAAATATTTATTTGTATAAGTTTATGTAAGAAGTTATTATTATAAAAATATATCTTCTTTTCTTTTTATTTCAGTTTTTAAATTTTCAGATTCAATTTTTTTTTCAGAAGAAGATTTTTTTGTTATTTATTTTTATTAAAATATTTCTGGTAATTTAGAATTTTAAAAATTCTTTTTTATTACAACTTCCTTTGATATTTATTTTGGTGAATGTAAATCAAATTCATTAAATGAATATTAAACTGGATAAGAAATAGTAGTTTCTGAACTATTAATCCAATACATTAAATGTCTTTTTTATTCTAAAGAAAATTCATAATAAGGTCTATTTATTGCTTCCTTTACTTCTCTCATTCTTAAAATCTAAAGAATATTAGGTCTCTAATTTTCTCTTATGGTTAAACAAACATTAATTAATTTTACTAAACCAGGTGAGTAAAAGTCAGAAATATTTATTTGAATTCTTCCTCTACGTAATTATTCCTTAATTTAGTTTTCTTAAGTAGATTATGGAAATAGTAATTTCTAAGAAACCATAAAATATAGAATATGTCCAATCTACCAAATGTGAGACTTTTATGTATATTAACCATCAAAAAAATATTCATGTGGCAAATAGATTGCTGGACAAGGCAATTAACATAATGTCTATCTAGAAGATTTATGAAAATCAGTTATTCTAATTTAATATCCCTCTGTTCTTGCCAATAAGAGTATATTTTCTGGTAACAGAACTCTATGTTGTATACCTAACTCATTAAGTTGTAATAATGCATAAGCCATTTAAAGAAAGAGTGACCATATAATACTCTCTTGCATTTTGTAACCGATATGTTATAAAGTGAATGTTTTTAGATCTCCTTAATCACAATATTCTTAAATGATTACTAATTATTATTCTTCATTCTCCATGTATTCAATAACTTACAATAAAAACTAATTTTTTATTTAAGCCAACATCTTTATAGCATTCAAACCTATTTGATAATCCATTTTAACATATACCTTCATTTTTATTAGAAAGGTATGTTTTCTAAATATATGTCTAATTGTCTGACATTGATCTCACTTTCTCAATTCTAACTCTACCACTTTAATATATTTCTTATAGTATTTCATAATTAAATTACATTTTTTTTAATAATAAAGAAATCAAATCAATAATTGTAAAATGTGCTATTATCTTCACCAAATTAAGCAGTCTTATTTTTTTAATACAACAATTATTATTTTATTTATTTATTGTTCTTTGGCAACTATTCCTCTAATTTTTCAGGCATATCCTAACTTAATGCTCCTAAAAGTGTACATAAAATTAACTATCATAATTAATTATTATATACTTTAAATATGAAAGAAACATAAAGTAAAATTAAGGCTAATCTATTGGGTCCATTTTCTATTGCATAATATTTATCAGTTTCAGTAGCTTCACTACCCCAAAATCCTCTTGAATATTTGATTGCCCATACTAAATCACATAATAATGAAATGCCAACACCTACAGAATAATAGATTAAACGTTATTTGTAAAGTCTATTGAATTCAAATTCAATAATAAAAAAGAAACATAAAATTAACTATTTTTATTAAATTATTTACATCTAAAAATTGAGTTTTTCCAAAACAAATAAATACACTAATTCCCATTACAATTAATATACTTAAACGTGTATATAATTTGTAATCATATTAAGAACTAATATTATTTATTGGTGTCATTACTAAAGTATTAGGAGGTTAATGATTTATAGCTAGATCTTCTTTTTCTATACAACGAATTAATTAAACATAATTTGGAAAAGGTTCATAGAGTGTAGCTAAATCTTTTTCAAAATCAATTAAATCATCTTAGGCTGTTTTTATTTATTCATTCCAAACTTCAATTTATTAACTTAATGATTTTGAATCATTAAATATCCATTATGATCTTAATTTAATTTTAGTTTATGTTTGTTATCCATTTTTATCAAATAATTGACAGCAATCTTCAATTTTAGTTTAATTAGTCAAATGTGATAAAGATAAAGTTACAGTTCCTAATAATTATGGTATATTGGGATGATTAATGGTGTAAAAAAATAATTATAATTCTTCTAAGCCAGTTGAAATTTTACTATAATAATATAATAATATACAAATTTAGATTTTTATTCCATTAAGGTGATGGTCCATTTTGTTATTAAATTTCTTATTTTTAATTTTCCAATTTTAAAATTACTGATACATTTTAAGCTGGAAAATTGATTCCTTCTAATAATTCAACAGTTAAATAACTATCCTCTTTAATTCCATATTAATTTACTCTTTCACTATCTTTTATTGACTTAATTATTTATTTACAATTCATACATCAAATTGATTTGATACATATTTTCTTTATTTATTATAATCTAAAATCTGCTTTTTACAACTTTCAATTTTATTCTTTAAAATCTCCTCTGCTTAGAGAAACACTTTAATAAATTCATCAATAGTTATTTTGTTATTAAAAGTTTTGTTCATTCTTTAATATAATTGATCTCCTAATTCTCTATCAAATTATCTTCTTAACTAAATTTTGATGCAGTTTATACTTTCTTATCTAGACATCTATAAAATTATTCTATCGATAACAATTCATCATGATTTATTTCGATTTCTAAAAATTCCTTTCTTAACACATTTGCCTTTTCAATTGTATTAACCGAAGTTTGCATTTTATTTATATTTTGAATAAATTAATTATGAAGTTAAAGAAATAATCATCTCAAAAAGAGACTTCTAAAAAAGAATAAAAAAAGAGTAATATCAAATTATAACATAGTGAGAAGAGGATTTAAAGCCTGTAAATCTTGTGGATTCGAACTTCATATACATTAAAAAATTTGTAAGAATTGTAATCATGAAAATACATTTGTGAATAAAGTTTCATTTACTTAATCCAAAAACAATACTATTGATTTTTTTAAAAAGATAACAGAAACATAAACTAAAGGTAATTTACAATACTTTATTAATTTAGAAAATATTGAAAAGAAAATAAAAAAAGTTCCTTAAAAATTAATGACACGCATTCATGTTTTTAAGAAATCATTCCTCTATAATAATGAAAGCAATTTAGATGAAAATTTAATCAAATCTATATATAATAATACAATCCAATAAGAAAGAATAGATCTAATATAAAGAAATGAATTTAAATTAAACAAAAAAGAAATTTTGGTAGATTCCCTTCCTGTTGAAAGTGGTCAATTTCATAAATTAGAAAAGGGTTACTTACTTTATTTTGGTTGTTCTTTATTGAATATAGTAATAAATAAAGGTGTTATTTTAGCGAGTATCTAAATGAATTAATATGAAAACTAATAGTTTAGCTAATTACATCTATATGGCAAAACCTATAATGGTTAAGGAGTATTGGGAATCATATAATAATAATAAATTAGATACATGCATCATAATGAAGGTGCAATAAGTTAAATCAAATTCTATCCATAATCAATAACTACAATTGGTACTATCAATTCAAATGGCAGCTTTACAATGCTTTCCTTCATAAACATAATATCTGATGAATTGAAAATATTATGTAAAATAAGTGTTCCTAATCAAATATTAAATTGCTTTGATTGGTGTCCTTGCAAAGAATCTAAAATATCTGTTGGAGATTAAGAAGGGAATATTTATATCATTGAAATTAAAGGTGAAAACTTTTTAATTATCAATTTTTTTGAATCATATCATATGGGAATTATTAAAGATCTTTAATTTTATATTCATAATGATAATAACTCTCCTTTATTATTAAGTGGAGGTTATGATGGTAATCTTAAAATAATTAATCCTTCTAATTCTTAAGAAATATTCAATAGACATATAACATCAAAGGGAATATCATAAGTTAAATGGGATAGAGGTGGAAAATTTATATTATGTATTAATGATGATCCAAATCAAAAAGCTTTAATGTTTTGTTTCTTTTCTATTATAAAAAAAGATTCAATTCAAGTTCTATAGAATGTTGAAAAAAGACTTATACAGCCATTAACTGGTGATGATGAGACTCAAGTAAATATTAAATTTTATTTAGAGCTGTGCATTTAATCCATTCCATCATAAGATCTATTTTGCATCATAGAATGGAACTATCTATGGAGCAGATATTGAATAAATTAGAAAATAAGCTATAAAAAAAGAGAAGAAATAAACATATTAATCAGCAGTAGTTCATTTTGGTTAAGTTCTTTTAGAAAATAACACAATTTCATACATAACATCGAAAACTTCAGGAAACTACAAGAAACCTATTTAGGTATTTCTAATATTCAAATTTAGTATTATGATTGGAGTTAAGGGTATCATTTTATAGATGTAGACGAATCAGGAAATTTAATTTTGGGAAACATTCTAGGAGTTTTAATTATGTTATGATGCTATATTCATTGAATATCTTAAAATGATTAAATGTTATATATACTTCAATTAGAAATACAGAAAAAATTAAACTACATTTATGAATCTTTGAATTTCTATTGACAATTTTAATTATAAATTATCATTGGTTATTGTTTAATCTAATTAGATATCTTATTATTATTTAATGTAGAAAAATTGGGGATTTAAAACAGGGTATTAGTGATATTAACTATTTACTTAGTTGTTTAACTATAGCATCTGGTATAATTATGGGAGCTGCTGGGGGACATAAACCTTGGCCTATTGAGCAAAAACTAATATTTGATAGAGGATTGATGTTCCATTTTTTAAACGGAATAGGAATGATTATATCATCAGTTCAAGGTGTTAACATATTGCCATTTTCCCTTTTTGGAACTGGTGTCTTGCTTTTCTGTGGTCCTCTTTATCACAAAAGCTTTACTGGGAAAAAGACATTGTCAGGTTACTTACCACCATTTGGAGGTTTTGCTATGATCTTTGGTTGGATATTGTTAGCTTTAAGAAAATGATTGAGATAATATTAAATATTTAGATGTTAATTATTGTTCTCTAAGTGTCTTTAGAATTAAACTCCAATAATTTGATATTTTATAATCTATGGAAAGTAGAAATTTAACTCAATTCTAACATTATTCTCATAATGGCACTAATCGATATTCTATTTAGAGAATCGTATATCCACAATATGCAAGTGGTTTAGTTTAAGAAGAAACAGTATCTCAGCATAGAGATTCAACTGATGAAGAATAATTTATAGAAGGTGAGTGTTTTATATATATTGGGGGTCAATAAATATTTACTATAGAGCTTAAGTAACCAGATTTTGTACATTAATAATTATGTATTGATTTAACAAAATGTCAATGTCCATTGGAATGCTTAACTGCTTTTCCATTACCAAACCAGTTTCAGAATCCTCAAAGAATATTACCTTTAAGTACTGGAATATTAGTTGTAAGTAGCGGAAAGAATGGATAACAAATTAACTTATTTGATGATCAATCTAAAGAGATTAATATCAATGTATAAATCAACAAGAGAATAATATGGATGAATTCAAGATATTTATAAGAAGTTATAATTTTAATAGTAGGATTTAATGATTCAAGTGTTGGACTATTTGAGATTGATATCAAAGATAAATAAATTAGATTGATACATGAATTCAATTTTGAACAATTGATTATATTCAATGACATTTCTACTCATAATTAAATTTATTACATAGCTTTAACTTCCTACAATGGAATTATTTCAATTTTATCTATTGATCTCTTTTTTAACATTTAACATCATGTTCATAATATTAATAGAATCACTTCACCACCTAAACTATATTTTTAACACAATAAAGCCAGCTTAATGGTTCCAATTCAAAATGGAGAAATGTTATAATATCTTGAAATAGGAAATCATGGATTATCTAAATGGAATGTAATAAAGTATCAAAATAATAACAAATCTATGATTACAGCATTTGATATAGAACCTAAAAAATGTGATGTATCTTAGAATTAAAGTGAAGAATTTGAGATTTGTATGATTCATTTTGATGGAACCCTCAGTTTTTATGATTATGCTGATAACAGTATTTATATTGAAATATCAAAATAATTGAATGGCTCTAGGTTTTTTGTGTCAAATATGCAACTTTAATTTAAGCAATTCATATTAATGGGATCTGATGATGAAATAGAAATATATCAAATGTCCTTTTATCATATCAATTGATTATATTTTTATTAACCAAAAGACAATTAAAATTGTATATAAATATAGATAAATTATCTTTTTGGTTATATCACCAATCTTCTTAGATTATAATCTGTAATCTTATTAATTTATATAATAAATTTTGAAGACAAACAAAGATTTGTTAGATCATTTTTCTGTAAGCTCTCTATAACCTTTCCAATCTTTGGGAGCTTTTCCACCACAAGAATGAATAACTTCTAAAAGTGTATTGGATGGCCCATCTTTATGTTCAGGTATCATAGTCTAAATTATAATATATATTATTTACTAAAGTCTTCTAGAATATAGATTATGCTTCTCCCCAATTTCCTTTAATGTATTAATCAAATCCCTATTTCCAAATCTCATAAAATTACTAAAAATAATCACAATTAATAATTTACTTAAGTATATGGTTCTCTTGCAGCTGATAATTCATCATCCTTTTCAAAGAGATCAGTTATATTAATTTAATTATTCATTACTTGTTTCATTTATTGATCTCTCTTAAATCTATTAACAACTCTAAATTTCTTTGATTCTTTTTAAGTCATTGATGAAACATCAAATTTATCTCTTAGAGTCTTGATTTTAGATTATAAATTTTTGATAGACATATCCACTGTATGTAATTCTAAAAATAAATTAAAATTCATACCTAAAGGCATAATACTTCCTTTCACTGTAACAATATCTATCATTCTCATCTACTTTTAACATTCCTCAGTCAAATATTACTTTAGAATACCACTAACGAGAATAAGTGATCCAAATTATTTAGTTGCAGCTTCTAATCTTGATGCCATATTAACATTAGGACTGAGATATGAGGCATCAATTTTAAATCCTGAACCAATAGCTCCTTCAATTCCCCAACCCATATGTAAACCAAAACCCATCTTAACAGAATAGTCTTTCATTCTAGCATTTAGTCCTTCGTGTTTCTTATACTTCTCTAGCTTTTTGGAGATAG
The DNA here is from genome assembly GCA_905183005.1 of Paramecium pentaurelia. NCBI lineage: Eukaryota > Ciliophora > Oligohymenophorea > Peniculida > Parameciidae > Paramecium > Paramecium pentaurelia. Next base: position 349,854 of record CAJJDO010000102.1, on the reverse strand, counting down.
ATATTGCTGTTATAATTTTGAGAAATCCCATCACTGCCATATCTCCTTTCTATTTAATGTATCTATCAGTTTTGAGTTTCAAATTTTTAGGATTGTCAGGGTCAGGATGATAATCATTAGGAGAATATTTCCATACAAGTAAGAAAGCATCACCAATATTTTTATTAGCAGATCCACTCATGGAATCAACAGTTGAATGAACAATCTCAGCTATTTCATTCACAAAAAGCATTACTCCTTATTATAATACTTCAGTGGCCTATAATTTTATATAATTTATTTTTACATCAGTAAAATTTCTAATGTCACAAAATCCAAAAATTGCCAATATCTTCTTACCAGGAATCATAGGATCAACACTACCACCCTTTCTAATATTTTCAGCTATAATCTCAGAACCTGCTTCACCAAACCCAACAGCTAACAAAGCACCTACCTTCATAATTAATCTTTAAAGAACATATGTTTCCATATGTTTTTCAATCTCTTTCTATTTTAATTTCTCAACATCCTAAGATTTTTCTAATTCTTCCATAATTAAATCTTCTTATTCTTCTATATTAACAGCTTCAAGTGGATTTGCTGCTATCATTTCTATCTTTTACATCATTCCTTCAATCGGATCTATAACCAAATCAGATACATCTTTATTGAACATTAAAGCTGATACTGCTAAAACTATGCACACAAAGACTGTTTAAAATATTGATAAAATTGCATTAGTTTAATTATAGGCTACCAAATCTGCTGAGGCATAAATCTGCAAATCTGATCCATCAGATTTAACATAATATTATAAATCTGAAAATCTATATTAGTCATTGTTTTCATAGGTAGGAACTTCAAAAATTTCTGGATTAGTATCATAATTCCATTCATCAAGATTCGTATTACTTCCTCCTTTTAAATTTACATTAACACTATAAATTGGATAAATTTCCCCAATATGAAATTAAGCATATTAATATAAAAGGGACTTCATTACTTCAGAATTGTCTTTAAATTAATAAATTCTGTAAATTCCTGAATCATAACTACTAATTGTTTCTTAATAAGTATCTAAGGAAAGAACAGGAATACTTATTAAGATAGCTAAAATAATTGTAATAACTCTTCTCATAACAAGATCTGATAATTATGCACCTACAATAGATTCTTTTATTTAGTTTTCTGCTTAAGAAGAGACTTAAGATGATTTATTTTAAGAGTTAGAATTTCTATCTGGTGTTTTGGCTGCTTCAATTTCATTTTAAGAATTATTTCTAGATTCATCATTTTATGGTATAATTTATTAAATAGTTAAATTTTATTCTTATTATTATTATTATTATTATTATTAATCTTAACTCTTACTTTATTAAGCTTATCTTAATAAATCTTATAGTAATTTTCTTTACTATTCTCTTTCCATTTACTAACGAGCATGTTTATATAATTTGACTAATCTTACAAGTCTTATAACTCTAATAACCCTAGCTGCCTTTCTTGCTGCTCTAGATGCAGTTCCAATAGATTTAATCTAGGATGCACTTGTTAAATCTCCAGAATACCATGTATCAGTTATCCAACCTAAATCTAAAATCATAGTTAATGTAGAAATAACATCTAAGATAAAATAAAACTAAAAAATTGATATTATTTACATTCAAAATATATTCTGGTTTAGCAATACTAGTAAGTGTAATTTCTACAATAAATGCAACCATGCATATAACAGTTAGTACAAAAAATACATCATCTCCTTACTTATCGACTGATAGTATTCGAACATCATCTCCAAATAATGCATATATAGTGACAATAGCCATAATTATTGAGAACACAGTGCTTTCTGTAATTTTTAGTATTCTTTTTGATAAATCTGATTATTGCTTTTATTAAGAGTGTCGACTCTTAACTCTACTGTTCATTCTTTTAATACGTTTCTATTAGGCTTCTGATAAATTAAATAACACAAGTACATTAATGATGAGGAGATTTAGTGCCTCCTCCTGAACTCTTAATGGAGACATCATCTTAACTATGATGAGCAGATCCTTACATAGGTTTGGGCTATTTTTTAGATTCATCAACTACTTGATCAGGCTTCTTAATTAAAGGTTAAGCTTGCTATTTATCAGTTAACTACATATATTGATATATGTACCAAAGGTGCTTAATTTTGACCATTATTTTCTGAAGGAGGCTTAACTGATCTATCAGATGGTAACTGTAGCTATATTATATAGTGAAAATACAGGATGAGGTTCAGCAACCATTTGATTAAAATTTTTTACAACTTATGATGGTACAAATACTTCTCCCAAACCTTAATCATCTATGCCCAATTTTTCTTGGTCATTTTATGAGTTCATATTTTAATAAAATAATAATATGTTTCATAATATGTCATATACTCACCCTTATTTCGACAGGATAAAAGAACTGAAAAGAAAGAGATAACCTATTATTAATATCTATCAAATTATTATTAATCAAGTGATACTAATGTAATTTTTAAGATTGCTAGTTTCATTATTTTTTAATAAAATATTAATATTCTTTGAAATATAATAAAATGATTACTTTAATTAATTAAACAAACTTCAAATAAAAATTGATTCATTCTTATCAAAATGATTGAAATAAAAATATATTTATTCTAATAGAAATCTTAAAAATGAGTGTTAATTAATAGTATAGATTGATGTTGATAATATTAAAAATAATTAAGTTTGTATTTATGCTATTCATAAATAACCAAATTTATCAAAATTTACTAATGTTACATGAAACTTAACCTTTACATATCCTACTGATTTAACTCTCGTAACTTCTCTTCCTTCACCTGAGGAAATAACTTTATCAAAGTTTTTGAGTTCAGCAGTATTTCCTAACAAATAACCTAAAAATCCTGTGAATCCTGAAATTGGAAGTGGTTTGAATATCCTAATTATTCTTTCATGACTAGAAGACTATTCAGAATTCATACTATCCTGGTTAAGTTGGAACATGAACAGATCCATATCCTTTAGCAACACTTCTTCCCATAAAATCAGGACCTGAAAGTCTTACGACAACTTAAGGCCATCCAAAAATGTTTTTAGTTTAAAAATTGCATTCAAAAGGAAAATTCCAAACAATATTTCTTGAATGCAAATTTCTGGAAGTACTTAATTAGGATATTCCACTTGGTTCTGCATCATCAGCATTATTCTAATTTTATTGTTAATCTTACACTAGTTTTCAAATATGTCCAATCATCACCCCCATATTTAATAGCATATTCAATTCTTAATGATTCTTCATCTTCGCACTTCATTATCAAAATAAGTTTTTACTTCACCACATTCAAGAACCCCACTAAAATTAACAAACATAGAATCAGGTTATATATTTCTTGGATCCATCATTTCTTCTTAAATACGTGAAATTCCATCTTAAAATTATTGAGGTTATGAATATCCAAAGTTTTAATTAGTCTATCCCTTCATTGATCCTTAATCTGATACATCTTTTTTATAATTTCTTGTATTCATCATTATCAATAGTTTTTATAAATAATTAAATGAATTAAAAATACTGAGTATAATTCTAAAATAAATTAATATAACTTATTTATTATGAATATTCAATTCTATTTTATTTATGTAGTTATATCATCATTTTAATATAATGAATTTTTAAAGATAATAGAGAATATATATATTATTTTATTTGATGAAACAACTTATTTGGATAAAATTTTGAAAATTATAGAAATTTGAAAATGCTCATAATTTGATGAATGTTTAGTATAACAACAAATATAATGGATAATCTTATTATTCAAATTAAAGTTTTAAAATAAAACTGATTTAATATTTGAAATCTCTTAAATATTATTAAATAATATACTACATATAGTTTCATTAATATGGTTTCATTCTTTATATTGAGAGTATGAGAGTAGATTATGAAATTAAATTAGAAATAATTTATAATTTTGATAATTTAAACAAATAATTACTATTAGAATAACATAAATTGAAAACTATGATTAAATACAATAATATTTTAAGATCTATTACACTTTTAAATATCAATATACATATTCTAGGTAATACATATTACAGAATTAGAAACTGTTTAAAATAATTAATTAGATCAATGTTACAATGAATGTTTGAAAGAGAAAGCTTCAATATTATTGAAGTGTAAATTTGCATCATCCTAAGCTAATAGATCTAAATCATTGAATGATTCAAACTCTTATTCTACTTATTCAATTGTTTTCATTCTTTCATGAAAATGTTTACTAGTCTCTTTGCAAAATGTTGATTATTATTTTTACATTACTGTTTGACTTTTATTTTAATTTCTTGGTAATTATTATTACATAAATCTTCTATATTTATCAACTTCAACAATATTTTTATGACTTTATTGATAATTTATCATTTTAGATGTTCCTTAAGTATGCATGCTTACTCCCTAATAAAATAAAAAGAAGTAATTTTTACATTTCGACTTCTATTTTCAAAATTTTCAGGTTCAGGAATGATTAAATGATTTGAAGGTTACTTTTTAGGATAATCAACAACAGCAGATGATCTTTTAATAGTACTTCTTACAACAGGTGGATTGGCTAATTAATTTTAGATAATTTATTTTTTGTTCTTAACTTCTGCTAATTTTTCCCAATCAAATTAATAAAATGATTCTTCACATTCTTTTTCATTTATAGCTTTTCTAAATTAATCTTTAAGAAATGCATAATTAGGAGATTCTGAAAATTCTCTTGATTTTGCATGTTATAATAATAATAAATAGCACTAATGAAGTTCTTCAGTCAATTCTTCTAATTTTGTATTTTTCTTCATTTCCAATATAGTTTAATATTTCTCATGTTTATCAGCAATTTAAAGATTCATCCATGGAAGTTTTCCCAAGTTTAAATAAATCAATACATATGCTAAACTCTCTAAATCATCTTTTCTAGATTATTCAAATCCTTAATGAGCTGCTATACTTGCATATCTAGCAGTTCCAATAATTCCTTTTTTATCAGATAGAGGTATATGTTATCCATTACTATCTTTAAAATATTTAGCTAATCCAAAATCAATCAAATATACAATGTGGGTATCAATATATCCAATAACCATGTTTTCAGGTTTTAAATCTCTATGAATAATATTTTTATTATGTAGAGATTCCAATCTCTCAATTAATTAAAGAGATAATTTAAGACATGATAATTATGAAAAGCCTTTACTTCTTCTAAGCAGGTATTCTAAATTATGACCTAAATATGTGATCATGCAATAATTATAATTTTCATCTCTTCCATAATATTGAATTTATGGGAAACCTTTATAATTATAATATTGTTATGATACCATCTACTCCACTTAATTCTAGTAATACTTTGATTTCTCTGACTAGCATGCTTGCTGTGCCATTACTGCGATTCTCTCTTTTCTCAAATTTAGTAGCCACTATTTCTTTTGTTTCAATATTCTCGGTTTTAAATATATATCCAAAGCTACCTTATCCCACTTTTTCCATCAATACAAACTTATCTGCAATAATAGTTCCTGAATGAAGATGTGAAGTAGCATTTGTTTAGAGCTGGGTTTAATGTTTTTTGGTATTCCGATTCATCATATACCAAATATAATATAATAATTTATTTCTTACTAAATAATAATTATAAGATTATAATTAATATGATGTAAGATTGTTTAAATACTTTATGTGCTATGAATTTATAATAAAATATAATATTAATAATATATCTTTTTTTAATTTGATAATTTATGTTATCAAAAGACTTCAGTAAATATTTGTAATTTTGATAAGTCAATTTCTATCTTGACAACTATGAAACAATATAATTACTAATTAATTTTTTATATATGCTTGTTTTAATCTAATCAAATCAAATCACATTTCAAAAGTCAAATTAAACTTAAAAGATCATACTCGTAAATTAATTAAATGAGTTAACATAGTTTTGTAATTGCTAATGCGTAAGAAGAAATGATTTAAAAAAGAGTCAAATCTCTTAAATTTCAACTAAAGGCTCTTGGCTAGAAGAACACTATTCTACATTAAAAAATAAAGGACGTTAACAGAGTAAACTTAGACCATTCTAAATCACCAGTTTCTTAATTGCAAGAGAATTTACACTTTGATAGAAGATAAGTCATTGAACTTTTCAAACCAATAATTGCCAAAGAAGCAATCTACATTAGAAATGAGAAATACAAGACAGAACAATTCATGATGCAATCAAAGATGAATGAAATTTAACAGAAAAAAATTAAGGCCCGATAAATTGAATAATTCGATGCTGACGCAATCAGAAGAGTAGCAGAGTTTAAAGAGAAAAAAGTTATTGAAATTCGTTAAAGAAACATTGCAGAAATAGAAATCAACAAGTCAACAGTTCAGAAAAAGCTTGAACATATCTCAATTTTGGAGAATGAAGAGAAGGAATTAATGAACATGATCTAACAGTATTTTTTATTTCATAAATTTAGAGCTAAACTAAATACTACTTAATTGAAGTAGAGATTCAATAGAGCCATAACATAAACAGATGAAAGCTCCGTGTTACCCAATATAAGAAAATTCAGTTGTAATTAGAGATTCGAATCACCATTTAAAAATCGAACACCTAATCATTATTCAGATAAGTTTTTGGATCATGGTAATACAAGTAATAAGAAACATTCATAATACTTTCTCTGTAGAAGATAATCAAAATCCACCAATAAATTAATTAACACCGATAATTATGAGACAAGTGGTACTCCCAAATGGGCAATTAATTATACATAATATTACAATATAAGTAATAAGGAAAATTTGGAAATTAAAGAGGATTTTTAAGAATAATCAACATAATAGTGATTTTTTATTTGTATATAATTTTCATTATTTATTCTTATTATTAAATCCTTTTAAGAATAAAGAAAAATTAAAATATTGATTATTTATATATAATATTCTAATCAGGTCAGAGGATGGAATGCAAATTCTATGTCTCTATCTTCTTTTAATTAGAGTATGGATTCTTTCAACCATTTCTCAATTGTAGTAAAAGCATCCATATTATGTTTGATGTCTTTAACCCATAAAGCCATTTAAATAAATCCTTTCTTTGTATGACAAACAATGCCATTTATAAATTCATCATAATCACAGTCTGCACCAACAAATGAAAGTAATAATTCTTCAAGAATTTAATTACCAAGACTTTTTCTTACTTTAAATATGAATCTCCCTCCAAATTTATTTTATGGATCTTCCCAAACAGGTGTAATGTTCTTTTTAAATAAAAATATTTAATTGCCCTCTGGTTATTATTCTGGTCTAACAATATGTTAGTAATATGCCCAAAAATCTTCTGCAGTAGAAAATGATCCTTAATTGTCAATTTGCAAACATACCAATAACTTCTTGAACATATTGTCCTTATTTAAAGGTTCCTAACCAAAAAGTGAAATCTGAAGCTAATTAAAGCATATTTGATTAATTATTATATAATTTAATCAAAAATAATGGATTTACATTTATTATATAGTCATGTGAATGTTTTAGTTTAATAATAAAATCATATCGATCATATAAATTCATTGAAAGGTAGGTAATGTTGAATCTTAAAAATTCCATATTAAGAATCTATCATAATAATTATTTATTATCAAAAATGATTATCTTCTAAAATGAAATTTAAAATATAATGATATCAGAAATGAAATCAAATATTTATAGAAATAAAATCAAATTTATACATATCTCCGAAAATGATTATATCTTTAATAGCAGAAATAATAATAAATTATTCTGACTTTTTAATCTTTTTTTTTTACAAAATATTATTAATATAAATGGAAAAATTCCTTATTCAATCTAAATGTGTATTCCTTAAAAGCTTCTATTTGCATTTAAGGAATAATAGATTAATTCCAAATATATTAGTGCCATTTTTATGTGGATTAATACTTTGGTTATCTTACTTCAATTCATTAGATTTTTTAAAATACTCATAAACATTGTAATTGATATTCATACTATTTTAAGTTATATGCCTTTAGCTATTTGTGGAGTTATTAGAAGTTATATGATGATGATAGTTAATGAGAAGAAAGAAAGATAGAAAGAAAATTAATTAATAATGGGATTGAAATTAAGTGCCTATTATACAGGATGGATAGTATCATGTGTAATGTGGACTTGCATATGTGCATCAATCTATATTATCATGATCTCAAGTTTTATAGCATTGAATTGGCATTACTTTGCATTTTATTAATATGCAATCTTTTATCTTCAATACATGTTTTATTCATATGCAGTTGTTGGATAAATGCTATTGATTAGTAGTCTATTTTCAGATGGTCGAAAGGCTACTGATGTATATGCTGTAATCTACATGATCATAGTCTATCTCTATTACTTTACAGATTGGTCAAAGCATAGTGAATACTCAGAATTACTTTTGTCTATTTTTCCATAAAACTTGATAGTTTATTTTTGGTTTCAAAAAATCACATCAAGTACTATTTCAATGAATTACATTTATACTTTAATTGTATTTTGTATTTAAGGGACAATAGGAATTCTGTTATATGTGTATTTAGATTAAGTGATTCCAGATGCAATAGGAATACACAAATCTCCTTTCTTTATTTTTTAATGTTTATTTAAAAAGAAGAAGAATCAAGTAGAATAATTCGAAATAGATTTAGAACTATAATAGTAAAATAGTTTAGGATCTGAATTGTTAAATCCTTAAGATCAAATTTAACCTATTGAAGCTAATGAAAATTAAGTAATAAAATTGACATAATTAACAAAAGTATATAATGGATAAGCAGTAGTAAGTAATCTTAGTTTAAATTTGAATAAAAATACTATTTTTAGTTTATTAGGACATAATGGTGCAGGTAAATCTACTACTGTTAATATGATATGTGGATTAATTGAAAAAACAACAGGATAAATTAATATAAATGGATATGATATTGATAAAAATTTAGATGATATTAGATAGATTTTAGGTTATTGTTCATAAAAAGATGTATTATATGGAGAGATGAGTGTTTATGATCATCTTTAATTTTATGGTCGTTTAAAATTAGTTAATCAATTATAATTGTCAGGATAGATTGAATATGTGTTGAATATGTGTCATCTTTAATAAGAACAACATCAACCTGCTATGTATTTAAGTGGTGGTGGTAAGAGAAAATTATGTTTGGCTATTGCATTGATAGGAAATTCTTAAGTTTTACTTTTAGATGAACCTACTACAGGTTTGGATCCAATAAGTAGATAATAGATATGGAATATATTGAAAGAAATCAAATAAGATAGATGTATTATATTGACAACTCATTATTTGGATGAAGCATAAGAACTTTCAGATTATGTTGGTATTATTTAATAGGGAAAAGTGACAGTTTTTGGAACAGTTGATTACATAAAAAGATAATTCTCTGTTGGTTATAATATTTTATTAGAATGTAAAAATGAATTACATTAAAAACAAATTTTAGATTAAATTTAATCAACTTTGTAATTAATATGTAAAAATGAAATTCATTTTATTCCTCAAAATAGAAATCTAAAGTTGAATATACCTTTAAGTAATAGTATGAATGTGGCTTCTGCTTTGGAATATTTGGAAACAGTATAAAATATTAATATATCATTTGAAATGACAACTCTTGAAGATGCTTATATTAAAATACATTCTTAATCAGATTGGGGTAATAATTAAATTGAAACAGATAATAATACTCTTTTTAATAAAATGTTTTTTGATTTTATTCCACATTTTAACTTTTTTAAATAAGTAAAAGGACTTTTTATGAGAAGATTATGGATATCTGGATAGAATAAATGGTAATATGCTATGTTTTTAATTGCTTGGATCTTATTATTAGGTTGTCTTTTTGGCTTTAACAATATAACTCCAGAAATTATAATCTACTTATATATTTTGATTAAAATAATATTCATTAGTTAACAATCCTATTATCCTATATATGAAAAATAACATAAGATTAAGGATTCTTATATAACACATGGTGCAAAAATAATTTCATATTGGACATCAGTATTTCTGTTTGATACAGTTGTTATAGCATTTGAGTAATTTATATTTTTAGTACTTCTTTTAATAGCTAAATAGATTGATGGAGAAAGAGAATATAGACAATATAATATTTTAGTTTATGTCAGGATTATATTAGTAAATACAATATTTTCATTTGCACTTAATTGTCAAACATATTTTGCAACCTACTTTTTTAAGAATACTTATACATCAAATGTTTAATTACCATTCTTTTTATTAACCTTTCAATTTTTAGGAATCATAATATTTACAATAATATTTCAATGGCATGAATATGTAGGAATCATTTTCCCACCTATTTCACTTGTTTATGGATATGATTGGATCTTTTCAGGTTTAACAAATAAGTATCTATTGCAAACATAAATAAATTCTATCATATCAATCATCTTCTTTTTCTCTATTATTAATTATTTAGAATATCGTTTAATTAGAAAAAATTCAAATATCTTAAATTATTAAGGAAATGTTGAAGTCAAGTAGGTGAATTATACAATAGGAAATAGACCTATTTTACAAAATCTTAATTTTTCAATTGAATCCAAAGAGATTTTTGGATTACTTGGACCGTAAATATATTTATATATATTATAGTAATGGAGCAGGCAAGACTAGTACTTTTAAGATCATCACAAGAGAAGAACAACCTACTTTAGGGTCTGTTGAAATAAAAAATGAATCTACTTAAGTTGGATTGGTTCCATCCTTTTCTCCTCTACATGAAGATCTATCATTAGAGTAACATCTTAAAATATATGGTTCATTAAAAGGTTTAGATTTTGTTTAAATTGATAATTTTATTGATAGCTACACTTCATATATGGATTTAAAAAAGATTAAAGATAAAAGGGTTAAAGTATTGAGTGGAGGAGAAAGAAGAAAAGTTTAGATGGGTATAGCATTAATAGGAAATTCATCAATATTACTTATGGATGAACCTACTAGTGGAGTAGATCCAGTTTTTCGTTAACAATTTCAATAATTAATGTTAAGAAATTGTTAATAAAATGAGAGTTCAATTTTAATTACTACTCATTCAATGAAAGAAGCTTAAAGAATGTGTGAAGTCTTAGGAATTATAATTAATGGTTAATTAAAGTTTAAAGGAAGTTTAAATTAATTAAGATAATAATATGATAATAGAATATAATTAAGTTTCCATTTAAAAAATGTAGAAGATAAGGATAAATTAAGAGAATTAATTGGATAAAATTTAACTAAAAATATTTTTGAACCTTAAGGATTAAGTGGAGATAATTTAACAGTGTTTGTAGATGATTAATCAATTAAATTTTCTTAACTTTTTAGATTTTGTTCTTTAAGGGCAGTAGAAAATATAATTAATGATTTTGAAATTTAGTAGGCTACTTTGGATTAAATATTTAAACACTATGTATAATAATAATAGGTGAATGATTATCCATAATAAATAGTAGAAGTTTAGTAAAGAAGTTTATTAGGCATTTGTTGCTGTCAGATTTGATTAAGTTATAAAAATAAATATATATCTATAAATTATTATTATTATTATTAGATAAACTTTATTATAATTAATATGGAAGAAGATGATTCAAAAGTAAATGATTGGATTATTGTTAAAAATGTTCTTTTAGGAAAAGGAACTTTTGGTAAAGTTCTTCGTTGCCATCGATAGGATAATCCAAATGAATTATTTTGTATTAAGATAATTTCAAAGTTTAACATTGCTTTAAGAGATGATGAAATAAATAAATCTATATCAAATGAAAAAAATGTAATTTAAATATTGGCCTAAGCAAAAGAGTAAGCTGAAAATATTGTATAAATTATAGAATTAATTGATAAACCATAAAACATTTATATAATTATGGAATTGTGTGATCATGATTTATAAAAAGAATTTGATTTAATCAAACCTAATTGGTTTACAATTTAAGAATAGATAGATATTATTCAATAAATTATAAAAGGAGCATGTTTTTTGAAAGACAATTAATTAATTCATAGAGATATAAAGCCCCAAAATATTCTTGTCAAAATTGTAACAGATATAGATCAAAAAAAAAGAAAAATTTTTAAAGTAAAATATGAAATATTGAATTTAGATTGCAGATTTTGGATTATCAAGAACTTTAGAAAATATGTATTAAAAAAGAAATCTTACTTTAGTTGGATCCAAGAATTACTATGCTCCAGAAATCTATTATCAGATATAATTTTCAGCAAAGTGTGATATATATTCATATGGTTTACTTTTCTATCAAATAGCATTTTAAGGAAAACTACCCTTTGATGAAAACGAAGGATAAATGGAACATTTTGATAGAATTAAAAACACAAATTTTAAATGTAATAAAATTTAAGAAAAATACGGAGACTTGATAACTGATCTTATAGAGAAAATGGTAGTTTTTTCAGAAGACAACAGAATTGGTTTTGAAGAATTATAGAAACATAATATAACAAATTTATAATTAAATACGGATAGAGACTCTATTTTCATTCCTATTTGTGATGTCAATACAGAATAAGATATTTAAGCCAAAGAAACTAGAAATTAAAAATAAATATCAGAAAACATATATAAAATAATGAATATCTATTATCGTAAATTTCTATTATGTTAACATATTAGAGATCATTTAAAATCAAAATTTTAAACTCTAGATTAATATCTAAAAATCCTTCTTCTATTAATTGGTTGGATTGGATTTATTTAGATCAAACATGCATTTTCTCTAATTAAATAAATTTTTACTGACTTTGAAGGAATTTTAGCTTAATCTATTTAATTACCTCTTTTATTATAATATTTAAAAACATATAGAGAATAAGTATAGAAAACTGAGTAATATTAGATGATCAATTAGACTATTTAATAAACATATTATCAATTTAATATTATATTAAAAAATGAATTTAATGCCCTTTTAATGTAAATTTATTAAGATACAAATAAGATGATTCTACAAAAATACTAAAAAAATTTAGAATAGAAAATATAATTAATAAAGAGATTAGAAATTTAAAATATAAACTGTAATATATTATATAATGAATTAAATGATTTGATGAACATTGAAATATATTAAAACAAATAAATATTTGATTAAAAAGGTAAATAATCTATAAATATATATATTAGATTTAGATTTAATTAAAAGTATTGAAAATCTCTAAAAAAAGTTTCAGATTGTAGATTATATTACAATTGATGTAAATTAAATTTTTGATCCAAACCAAAATTGATAAAAATTTAATTTAAATTAAAATCATAATATTTAAAACAATTCTGGTAAAAACTTACCATTAGAGTTTATGATTAGATTCACATCATCTACAATATCTGATAATCTTCCTTAATCTATAAAATCAGCTACTAAAAAATTAGGCAATTTCTTGCATTTTTCATAATATTATAAAAATCTCTCTCTGCCATGATTATATGAGTTATATTTCTTTCTATATGACGAATCTAACCTTATTATTATAATATCAAAAGTACTTTAATGAATTTTCTGGACAATAATGAATTTCTAAAAAAGGAGACAATATTTCACCAGTTTCTTAATTTGTTTTACCTCTTGCCACTTCACCATTTTGTACATCTTCTAAAGGATTTAATTCCCAATCTACTTATGCACTTAATATATATGAATAATAAGTATATTTTGATAATTCTCCAAATATTTACTCTTTTGGTTCTATACATATTAATATAGTCTATTGATTCTCTCTACACCATCCTAAAGTTGGAATTTCTCCTTCATTTTCAATTCTAATAGCTCTTTAATCTGCTCTTATTTAAACTAATAAACTATGCAACATAATGCTCATTAGTTAAGGATCCCAAAACTTAGTTCCATTTCTTTTACTTTTGCATAATAATTTGCTCTCTATTTTTAATATGATAATTTCATAAGGATATTAAAAAGATAAATCTACAATCTCTTTTAAACGTATATTTGCTTTTTCTGGTTTTTTGAAACCTCTTTACATTACTGTCAATTTACAATTAGAACGTCCATCAGGTTCATGAGCAACTGCTATCTCAGAATAATAAATTGATATACTTCAGGATTATGGCCTTCAAGATACCAATGCAAAGGTACTTTAAAATGACGAGCTCCATATAATTCAAATTACTCTGTAATAGTAACATTTTATTAGGCATAAGTCCAACCATACTTTTTTGACATTGCACAATTATGAGCACCCACATAAGCAACTTAATTTAATTTAAGATCATCATTAAGATGTCCATTACCTCCTGGTAATTACTTTTACATTTATTAATTTATTTCTATATGATGATAAAAATTTAACTTGATAAACTATTTTAATCATTTCTATATGATACAAAAATTATAAATTTAGTTTTATATACTTTACTCTATTTTAAATATCATTTAATTGTTTATGTTCATATTTCTTTATTTTTAATATGCTTTCAAGTGAAAATAGTTTCTGAATTATTATTTATTAAAATGCCAAAAGAAACAAAAGGCCAATAAAAAGGAGGAAGATCTAAATATGAAACTACAGAATAAACCGAAACATATAGACAATAAGATGCTGTAAATATAGAGACTTATATAATAGAAAGAAAAGAAAATTTTGGGACCTAAAACTAAATTAGATTTAGAGAAATTAGAACCTTACTTCTCTTAAAATAATAATTATGTTGGAATGTTCAAGAAGGATGCAGGAAAGACAGATAATAGTTCAGCTGTAGCATATTCTGTAAAATTTCATCATAACTGTTAGCATCCATTAGATAGATTGGGTATTGTAGAGAATGAATATTGTTAAAAATGTAAGAAAGATAAAGGATTCTGTCCACATAAGAAGGGTACTTAAAATATTGTTAAGGATCAATTCCAATTTCCAATAATTAGGTAAGAATATTTAAATAATTTGCAAGTTCAGCTGAAATTGGATGGAGAGAACCTATTGATAATGTTAATTGGGGATATGGAGTTAAGTAATCTTTCCCAATTTTCAATGCAGATTTCAGAAATACATCTAAAAAAGAGGAAAAGGAGAAGGAGAAGAAATGATTTGTTAGGTCTATCCTTTTTAATAAATATGAATAATTATATAATTTCTTAGATTAAATTAATATACTTAAATAAATTCTTTAAAGAGGAGACTATGTCTTATTTTTTTGTTCAAAAAATAAAAATTAAGACTATGTTTATATAATAAATTTATTTATCATAAATGCAGGAAATTGAAGCTAAAAAATAATTGAAAGCAAGTGAAGGAGCTCACTTCTTTTACACTTTGATCTTTCTTAGTGCATCAGGCATAATAGAGACATAATTTATTGATCAGAAATGTAATTAGAATTTGGCTTTATTTATACATTTGGTTTTCTATGGATTAATAATTTGGGGAACTTATATTTTGATAACTTTAATACCTAGGTTAATAGTTTTATTTATATAGATATAAAAATCCTGCAATAAACTTGTTCTTCAATTTCTTAGACATTTGTTTTGCAATTTACATAACCTTTTTGTTAATTTATGGATACAAACTTTATTCATAATAAAATGATTGTGCAGTTGAGGCTCCTGTACTTTATTTCTTTTTAGAAGTATTTATGCTGGTATAATATCATTAATGAATTAGGTTAATGGGATTATTTTCATCATTTTGGGTCTAGCCTTTATTTCTTACATCTTGAAGAGATTCTCCAAACATTAATAGTCATAAGCTCAAGGGGAGGATGAATACTTAGATGCATGATTTAAATACATAATGATAATCATAATGATAATAATAATAATAATAATAATAATAATAATAATAATAATAATAATCATCCTTTTTTCGAAACAAAACTATTATTTTTAATATAAAATCTCCAAGGTTTATCTTTATATTCTTCTGCATAATCAATATTTATTCGACTAGAAATTCCAATCTCATATTTTATTTAATTATCAATTAGATACATTCCACTATTCTTATCACATAAATTTAATCCATTATGACTTTTGTTAAGCTATAAACATTCTCCACATTTTCCTGGACCATTAGATAATTCTTACAATTTAAATGATTTTATCTTTCTTATATCTTGAACAATTTCAAACTTTAAAGGTTAAATCGCTCTAATAAGAACAGCTTGAGGATCATTTTTTGTAGCAGCTGTGATATTCAAACAATAATTATTTCCATAAATTGAATAGATATACAAATGTCCACCATCTTGCCAAAAATATTATGTTCTCTCAGTCTTTTTATTATTATATGCATGACAGGCTTTATCCTCAGGTGCTTGCTTTATTATCTAATTTACCTTTATAGGCTTCTGCTTCAACAATTAAAGCTCTTACTTCTCCCTATGGAAGTTATCTTACTATAATCTTACCAATTAATTTTTAGGCCAATTCAATAACATCCACCTTATAAAATGCAGAATCCAATATTGTTTCTATTGGCTCGAATTATTCAGCAGGATTATTTTATTTTTATCTTTTCTAATTCAAGTTTTTCTTTATAATTTCATTTTTTGTATTTACATCTTCATTTTTATTTTGAATCTATTTTTATGACTTCTCTAACATTAAAATAAATAATAAAATATGGTATTGTAAATCTATTTTTAATTATTTAAAAAGTTAAATCATTCTGTTATGAAGTAAATATTTTTATGCTATCTCTTGAAATATTTTTTATATTTATATGAATAAGATTTGAAATATCTTTTTACAATATTTATAATTATAGAGAATATTAGTATTTAAAAACAAAAATAATTTTAAGTTAAAATCTCTCATAATATTTAAATTAAATAAGTTTCATAGAAAAAACTTATATAACTTCAAATTTATAATCAATTAAATAAGAAACAAAATATTTTCTAAATTATTTTAGTTACTAAGTTATATCATAATTAGAAATACTTTATAGTTTTTTTTAAAATGATATAAATTGTTTAATTTATGATAAAATAAAATATTAATATTTATTTAGTAAGATATCAAATCATAATATCAATAAATACTATGATTTAATCATAGTATTTATTGACTTCTATATATATATCTTATTCAATAATATAGATTATCAAATTACAATATATAAATTTAATTTTATATTACAAAAATGATAATTGTGTAAAATAAGATGAATTTAAAAAACATTTATTAATATAAGATTTACATTCTTATAGTGTAACTTCTAATATAAAATTGTATATTATCAGAAATTATTGTTATTTCACAGAACTGATAGTTATTAGAATTAACTGTATTTATTTCATTTTATAATAAAAGTTTATTTTTAGAAATGAATGATCCAATGGTGTATTCATAATAAAGAGCTCAAACAGAAACTAATTCTTTAGGGTTCTCTCAATCACTTGAAAATTTAGATACAAATAGTTTGAAAGAAGACCTTAATAAAAGCATTGAATTAGGACGCAAAAAGCGAAAATAGTTGACTCTTGATAATCCTGAATTTAATATCAAATAAGAAATTGAAGATGAAAAATAGAACATTAAGGTACAAACCCTCATAAGGAGAGGAATAGCAGATGCTCTAAAGATATAAGAATTATGTACAATAATAATGTTTATTAATAAGTAAAGTTGAAAATTACAGCAAAAGACAATAATAACCAAATTCACAGTCTCTTTAGATGGTGCATGCTAATATTATATAAGGAAAATCCTGAAATTTATAATTGGTCAGAGTTTAGAGTAAGAACTAATCTTGATTTTGTTAGAAATAAGTTCTTGAAAAGAATAATGGTCAAGACCTTCGAAATCGTTTAGGATATCAAAGTGTTATTCATATAACTTCACTTGAAGGAGAGAAAACAAAATATTTGTTAAATTTAAAAAAACCAATTTTAGAACAAAATAGTAAACCAGAAGAAGTATAACATGTACTATTGAAAATATTTGATATTGTTGAAATAATCTATAAAACTCATGAACATGCAAAAAGAATTAATTAACTAGTTGATAATTTGTTGATGGTAATTGAATTTCTAATGTAATTTATAGCAAGAGAGCAAAATCAAGCAATACAAAGAAGAAATTGATAAAGTTAATTAGGAAATTCAGGTAGCCAAGTCTAGCTTGAAAAGTTTGGAAAGCAAGTCTTTGGATGATGAAATCATTCAAGAATGATATTATAATTAAAATAATTATAATTATTCTTAAAAAAAAAGAATTTTAATTCAAAAATATTGATAATCTAAAAGTAAAATCAAACTTAATATTGATTTGAGTTTACTAATTTCTTAATAATTATAAAAATCATTTTAAAAGATATTTTTATAAAATGAGAAGATGAATGCATAATTTTGACTGATTATTATAAAATTAAATATATATTAAAAAGATATATTATATATTATAAAGGAGGAATATAATATTTGTAGTTAGTTTGTAAATGTATTTATATGTTGAATAATAAATTATTATATATTGCATTGCTTAAAACGGATAATCATTAATTAATTTTTAGATGAAATAGGTAGTCGTATTAGCATTAATGCTAAGCTTGGCTTTGAGTACAAGCATAACATCTCCTTAACTATTGGTGGAATTGTAGGCAAGAACAGAAAATGTGATAGATGATGGTGTTGATCTATTAGAACAACTTCTTGCCACAACAGAATAGTAATATGAACAAGTCATTCAAGAAAATGAAACAGAATAATAACAATTAAAAGATTAAGTAGCTTCAAAAGAGTAATAACTTTATGATCTTTAAAACACTTGTATGGTGATGTCAGACGACTTGGCCTTGCTTAAATAATAAATTGAATTACATGGAGATGACACAGCATACTTTAGAAATGAAATTACAAAAGACAATCGTAGAATTGAAGTACTTGAAGAGCTTCGTTGCTAATAAAGCAAGAATTGGTTGAATTTTATAAAATCAAGCAAATACATTCTTAATTTAATTGAATTCTTAAGAAGAGCTATTTAGAATTATGGTTCATTTGCTGAGATTTAAAACTTCTCAGTAATGTTAGAAACACTAAGTAAAGAAGTAGATGATAATGAATTATTGAACTCTCTTTAAGCAGTTAGTAAATCAAGAGCAATTACACCAGTTAGATAAGAATTACTTTAATTACTTGATTAGATTGAAGAATCAATTAAAGCTAAAATCAATACAAGTTAAACTGATGAAGTAAATAATAAATTATATTTAGATTCTTTCAACATCAAGAATTGCTGATTATTTACATTAACTTAAATAAGAAATTGCATGGTATGAAAATGAAGTTGCAAAACTTAATGAAGCTTGGGGAGATTCACCAGAAGAAACAGTTAAACAAAGATAAAAAGAATTAGATGCATGTGAAAGTGGAATTAATGCTAAAATTGAAGAAGCTAAAGAATTCAGAAATCATGTTAGTGAATAAATTATTCATAATGAATCAAGATAAGCTCGTTTCTTAGAATAAAAAGACTTAGTAGCTTAATTGATTGTTGAATATTAAAATGCTTTCAATAAAATTGGAGAAACATATAAAATTAGAATTGATGATTATGTTGAAGATGGAGTCTTTGATA
Source organism: Paramecium pentaurelia (assembly GCA_905183005.1). Lineage (NCBI taxonomy): Eukaryota > Ciliophora > Oligohymenophorea > Peniculida > Parameciidae > Paramecium > Paramecium pentaurelia. Next base: position 330,207 of record CAJJDO010000102.1, on the reverse strand, counting down.
AGACAGCTGATTTTGATAAAAGGTATTTATTAAATCTAAATAGATCATTAACTGATTTATATGGTGATAAAGAGGATAACTTCTAATAATATGTGGATGATCTTGTGAATGGAGTTGCCACTCCTGTTGAAGTACCAGTAGTTGAAGAAGAACCTGAGTCAGGTGATTTAGATATTGGAAGTGAATCAGAAAGTGAAGAGGCAGAATCTACTGAAGAAGCAGTTGAGACTATTACTGAAGAAACAGTAGAGAATGTTACTGAAGATGTAGTTGAGACCACAACCGAAGAGACAGTTGAGACAACAACTTAATCAGAAGTAGAAACTACAAGTGAGGAAACCAATTATTTTGAATAAGGCGAAGTTCAACAATCTGTTTGATTCTATTAAAATAAATAAATATTTATGTCAAGACACTAAGGTGTTTATAATATGATTAAGCATGGAGCTTATAATGATGATGAATATGAGGATGTAGATGACGGTAACTAATAAGATGATGATGAATAATATGGAGATCATAATTTCACCAGAAGTAATTTTAAGTTAATTATATTTTAAAGGTGAATTGGAAGTCATTAACAATTTGTATGATATATTCCAACTTGATTTTACTCGTAAATAGATTATTGATGCATTATATGAAACTGATGGAGATCATGATGCTGCATTTGAATATTTAAGTAATAAGATTAAAAAGACCCAAAAATAATAATAGCCTCAGAAACCTTAAGCTCCTAAAAAATAACAATAACTAATTTAAGCAGTTAAGAAAGAGGAGTAACCTTAACCATTGCCTTAATTAATAAAATAATCAAATAGTACTGACAAATCAAAGAATCAATTTCATATTGAATACAATGTTGATGAATTCAATTCACCTTATCCAAGCATTAAATATAAGAATGTCATTTAAAGCAATCCTTCTACTAGCATTGTTATTTTAGGTCATGTAGACACAGGTAAAAGTACATTGACAGGAAAGTTACTCTAAATATTTAAAGCTCTGGATGAGAAAGAATTAAGGAAAAATTAAAAGGAAGCTAAGAATTTTGGAAAGGATTCTTCTGCTCTTGCCTATGCTACTGATATGACTAAAGAAGAGAAAGAAAAGGGTGTAACAATGGATATGGCTTATAAAACTATAGTAATTGGAGGCAGACAATATAATCTATTAGATTCACCAGGACATTAAGATTTTGCACCACATTTAATAGTAGGAGCAGCATAAGCAGATTATGCTATTTTAGTAATTGATACAACAAAAAATGCATTTGAAAATAGTATAAAGAGTGGTATGTTAAGAGAAAAATTACAATTAATAAATGCAATGTTAATTAAACAAATTATAGTTGCTTTGAATAAAATGGACTAGATTGATTGGGATTAAAAATAGTTTTAGGAAGCCAAAGAGTACATTAAAACATCAGCAGCTAAATTAGGTTATAATCAAAATCAAATCAAATTTATACCAATCTCTGCATTTCAAGGTTTAAATATATAAAATAAACATAATATTTAATGGTATTAAGGATAAACTTTAGTTTAAGAAATACTAAATTTATCTCCTATTTAAAGAAGAGAAGATTAAGTAATTCTTGTTTAAATTTTTATTAGCCAGTCAGATTCACTATTCTAAATAGATTTCAATAAAGTGAAGGTAAATTAAGAGGAACATGTTTATTAGGTAAATTACATTCAGGATAATTGGAGAAAAATATAAATTATGTAATATTACCATAAGGAATCTTCTGTGAAGTGAAGGATGTTGAAAGATAGAGTATGGAAGGAGATATTGTAGAAATAAAGATTAAAACACTTATTGATTCAGAATTCTAAAATATCACTATTGGATCTGTGTTGAGTTCAATTGAATATCATGTTCCAGTTGCAAATAAATTGGTATGTTAAATTAGTACTCTTGATCTTCAAACTCCAATTATAAGAGGATCTCAATATTTGATGCATTTAGGTGCTCAGAAAGTAATAATTATATTATATTTTAAGGTTGGAGTTGTTGTTAAAAAGTTAAATCATATTTATAATGATGATACTCAAACTATTAAGAAGAAATTCCCAAGGGCTATTGTATCTAATGAATTAGCTGAAGTTGAATTAGAATGTGATGGTTTAGTATGTGTAGAAACATATACAAATTTAGAACAATTAAGTCGAATAATAATGAGAGAAAAATTTAATATTGTAGCTATAGGAAAGGTTACTATTATTAATGTAAATTTAAATAAGTTGAAATAAGGAAAGATTATTCATGAATAGTAAATTTGATGTATATTAATTTAATTATTAATATAAATAATAATGGTATATGATGATTATCACATTGCACTTTATAAATTAAAATAAATAATATAAATATGGGATAGGCAAATCTTAAGTATTCTAAGGCTCCAGATGATATATTACAGATCACCTTACCCATCAGAAATAGTCTTGAAGTAAAATCCAAGTCTAATAATTTATTAGGCAGTTATAGTGAAACTGGATCCATCCGCTTAATATCCTCCTTTAGATTCAAAAGAATGGGTTTAATTCATGTATTAAGTTAACCTCTCCATCGATAAGAAAAATAAGTTGAATCTTCTTAATGATAGTACTAAAATTTAATAATATATAGATTTCAAAGCACAAATTCTATATTAGTATCTAAAATCAAAAAAGAAAAATGTTGAACCTGCCATTTTGGGAACAGAAGAAGGACTAGAAGATCTATTAGTTTATTTGAGATCATTATCAAAATAAGATTTAAATAAATATGTTGTAGAAAAAAATCTGATAGAAAAATTAACAAAGTTATGCCAAAGTGATTGTGAAGGTCATCATGATAAAGAAGTATCAAATAATATTATATATTTTAGTGTCTTATTTTAAATATCATATTATTGGCATTAGAATCTGATAACAATCTCGAAATCCCTACTTCTTCACTTAATGAATTTTGCATGATCTTGAATCCTATCCACATTGTAAATTTTTCATTAATTCTTGAAATTTATGTCTTGATTTGTAAATTTTAAACAGATGAACGCATGCTATAAATAGCATTAGCATGGTTGGATATGAAACGTCAAGGATATTGGAATTATCCCATTGAACCTTTCATATAACAGCTATAAAATAACAAAAGCGTGTTTGCAATAGCCAATATGTGCAGATTTCTCAATTATTTTATGGAAGCCCATGCCGATTAAACTTATAGTTATAAATTGAAAAAGAGTTTCATCTAATATGGATTAAGAATCTTATTATAAGATGTCAAGAATAAGATTCAAAGTGGAACTTATTAAATACAAGATTGTACATATGCAGCTATGGATTAGTAATTAATGGAATAATACTTGATGTTAAAAGATAATCCTACAAGAAAAAGAAAACTATTACCACCAGATGGAAAACCTGTAGAATTAAGTATTTGTGCCAAATTATGCCATGAATTATTTATTGATTTGAACAACCCTAATGCTTCCATTAAATTTTAAAAAGTATGCGAAGAAGCTACCGCATAAATCGATGCATTCTTATTTCTAACAGAAGAAATTAATGAAGAATTGAAAAATTAAAAGTTACCAAACAAGAATGACAATATTAGCTAATTTAGAAGACAACAATCTATCTCCAACATTTATGAAGTTGAAGATTCACAAGAAATAAGAATTCCTAATTTAGACTATAATTCACTAAATACTTAAGTAAGAGAAGCACTAACAATATAAGAAACAGTTAAAATACTTGATGATTATGTGACATAATAAGCTAATGTTGGTGTAAATCCAGTTTCTTAATTAATTTAAACAACTGCTCAAAAACTTTTAGAATTGAAAAAGAATGATCCTACTCAATTAGAATTAGTAGAAGCAGAAAAAAAATGTACATAATTAGAAGTTCAATTAAGAAAGATCTATGAATAAAAAGATAAATATTTTTAAGAAATGAAAGAACTAGAAAATAAATTAGAAGAATAATCTAAACTTATTCAATAATTACAATCAGCAGGCCCAGTTTTATCATTAACTATTACTAATCCTACTCCAACACCTTAAGTAGCACCTCCTCCGCCTCCTCCTCCACCACCTCCTCCTGGAGGTTTATTGACTGCACCTCCTCCTCCTCCACCACCTCCCCCTCCTGGTGGTTCGTTTTCTGCACCTCCTCCACCTCCACCTCCTCCTCCTGGTGGCAAATGTCCTCCTCCACCTCCACCTCCACCTCCTGGTGGTATGCCTCCTCCTCCACCTCCTCCTGGTGGTATGCCTGCTCCACCACCTCCTCCTGGAAGAGCTCCTCCTCCTCCACCAGGTGCAGTAAAGCCAGGTAAATAGAAATGTACTCCAACTAAACCAATGAAATAAGTTCCATGGGTTTTGATTAAAGAGGATAGAATTAAGGGAACAATTTGGGAGAAATTAGATGATTAAAAGATTAAATTAGATATAGAATTATTAGAAGAGAAATTTTCAAGACCAGAACCTGCTTAGAGACATTAATCTACAATAGTTCAACCTGTTAAACCATAAAAAGTATCATAGTTATCTGGTGAAAGATGTAAGAATGTAGAACTTGTAATTTCAAGATTAAAATTAAGTGCATTTACATTAAAAGAGGCACTTTTGACTATAGATTATGATGTATTAACAGAAGAGAAAGTTGGAATGTTAATAAATGCTGTTCCTGAGAAGGAAGAGTAAGAACTGTTTTTACATTATTAACCTGAAGATATGAATTTAGTGGCAGTTCCTGATTAATTTTTTATGGATTTAAGTCCAATTCCATAAATAAAATTGAGAGTGGAAGCAATAACAGTGGCATATGAATGGAAAGAATTAGCTTAAACAATAACTGCAAAATAGGAGAAGATAAAGGTAGGAATTAAAATGTAGAAAGAAGATTCGAAATTACCAATATTATTAGAATATTCATTAGCATATGGAAATTATTTGAATGGACAATCAGCAAAAGGAGGAGCTAGTGCATTTAAATTAGATATTATGTCTTAATTGGATGATGTTAAATCAAATGATAATAAAACAAATTTATTGATTGTGATTTTGGAGAAAATAGAAAAGGAAATAGGATGTCTTTATGATGTTGAATTTTTAGCCAAAATAGATTATGAATTTTTATCAAAGATTTCATTGTAAACAATAGGATAAGATTTAAATGAATTAAAAAGAATGTAAAGAGTAGTTGAAAGAGCTTAGAGATCATAAGGAGAAGATCCAAATGATAAGGCTGGAGAGAAGTAAATAAAAAATAAATATTATATTTAGATTCAAGATTTTATTTGATTAGTTAGATGAGGCTTGTGGTACAATAGAAAAAAATACAAAGGAATTGGATGTTGTTTATAAAGATTTATTGAATCATTATTGTGAAGATTAAAAAACATAGTCTGATGAATTTTTTTAGAAAATTGAGAGAATATGGACAGATTATAAAAATGTATTAATATATAATATATCATTAGGCCAAAGCATAGATGGATAGAACTAAATAAGCATAATAAAAAGAATAAGAAAAATTGATGAGATCATAATCTCATTAAATTTAACCTCAAATGTTAATGACTTAATCAGTGATTTCACCTAGTCAAAATGAATAAATAAAATAAGAAGAAAAGGTATCACCAGCTCCTGTAGTAGAAAAGAAGGATCCAAAGGAAGTATTGGCAGAATTGAAGATGTTATAATCAAAGAAAGCAGAATTGGCAGCAAAAAGATAATAACAAAAGTGAAAATTTATTAATTTTAATATATCCAAAATTATAATATTTATATATATATATATATAAGAATTAATGAATAGTTTATTTCCACTAAATTATTTAAATCATGATTTTTGGATTTTTTGCTTTGTTATCTACATTTATATCAGCAGAAACAACCACAAGTGAAGTAACAAGAGATTATTGCTCTCTTCCTGATCCAATATATGCAGATGGTGTTTCTGCAGCAGATTTTGGGGCTACTGGTTGGAGTTATACTAACGCCGCTAACTGGGCAGGTAATTACAAATAATCAATTAAGATTTTGTTGTAACATGTGGGGGTAGTTTCTAATCACCAATTGATATTATAACAAGTGGCACTACTCAGGAAGCTGTACAACCTCAAATAAATTATTAAAGTAAGGATGCGGCTGTTGGATATGAAGAAGCAAACAGTAATTTATTTGATGACATAATTTTAGAACCATATACCAAAGAATATGAAGGAGAGTATTCAGAGATAGAAGTAACTGATGCTTCTGGTTCAATTATACGTTATTATGCCAAATAATTCCACATTCATACACCATCAGAACATACCATCGATGGAAAATATTATGATTTGGAAATCCATTTTGTTCATTAAGTACATATATATCTTATCATTTAAGGCTATTTAAGATGATGAATAAGATTGTAATAAAGTGAAAAATAAATTAACTGTCTTTGGACTAATGTTTTAAGAATCTTAAAGTGCTGTTGATTATGATGTCTTTAAACCATGGTTTGATTCAAATGCTACTGGTGAAGTCGAATCCTTCGATTTAAAGTAATCCTTTTAAACTTAATTTAGTGATTTCTTTTAAAAAATGTCTGATACAACCTATTATCATTATAATGGAAGTTTAACTACACTTCCATGTTCATAAACTGTAAATTGGGTAGTATTCTAATAACCGTTACCAATTTCATCAACTTAATTAAAACAATTCTAAGATTTCCTAAGTGACTCTACTCTATTTCCAATAAAACATAACAATAGACCCATATAACATTTAAATGGTAGAAAGATTTTGAAAGGAGTAATTTATATTATCAAATATAATTAGACTGCTATTACAGCAAGTGTAAGTGAAATACCAGATGTCGAAGCATCTTTTGTTTAAACACTTTCTATGGCTATCATGATAATGAACATTTTGATTTAATGAACAATTTATAAATACATATATATTTAATCAAAAAAAATTATAAATATTTATTATAATAAAAGTCATAAACTATACTAATTTAAATTAAGAAAAAATAATCATTTTAATAAATGATGATATAATATATCAAATCCCTTTTTCTGTATTCACATGATTAGTTTTTTAAAATAAACATACACAAGAAGTCATAGCTACTCCAATAAAGAATCCTATAATTGCAAAAACTAAAGCATGATTGACATTAACTTTTGGCATTTTCTTTATTTAACTCAATTTACTATTCAATTCTGCTGTATATTATTATAAAGCATAGATTTCTTTTTCCATTCCTTTAATTGTATCAATAAAAGTATTAGCTTCTACAATTTATTATTAAATTGATTATGTAATTCTTATCTCTTCTTCCTTTTTTTTTTCTTATTCTTCAAATTCAATCTATTTCTATCTCTCTAATTCCATCATCTCTCTTAATCTTTATTCCTATTCTTCCTATTCTTTCAACATCTTCTCTAATTTCTATTATTATATTTCCTATTTAGTCTCTTCAGACATCTATGCCAAAGAATCTATCCATTAAACAAAAAAATCATATCTTCTATGATTTTGAAACTATGAAGTTGGTCTATCTTATCCAGGAGGAAAATATAATATTGTAGGAAATGAATGCACTCCAAAATGATGACAAATATGTTAGTTTTGTTACTCATCACAATTCATCTTAGCAATTAAGATATCTGGTCTAGTTGCTTAATAGTGTTCAAACACTTGATTGAATTCTCCTGCCATATGTTGACAATATATACACCAAGGAGTAAAGAAATCTAAAACAACCTGTTTCGTTAATTACTTACATGCTTCTCCTTTCCCAAATGTTATTGATAATTATTTGCAGCTAATGTAAATGCCAAAGTGCTATGGTACCAATCTGCATTAACATCAAATAGTAATATTAGCAATACAATAATCATAATTATTATTTTATCAACTCATCATAAAAATCCTGCTTGAAATGTCTGTCACTATCCAATCAATGCCTTCTAATAATCCATCTCCAGTTACTGCTGAACATGCAATAATACCCCAATGTCTGGTTTGAATTAGATCTAATTCTAAATACTCTCTTATTTATTATAGACTTAATGATTTTGGTACATCTTATTTATTACAAAAAATCAATAATGTTGCTCCTATCAATTTTTCTTATTTTAATAAATTTTATAATTCCTTTTTACAATCATCTAAACGAGCTTTATCAGTTGAATCTACAACCCATATTAATCCATCAGTTTGTTCAAAATAATTCTTCCAATATGATCTTATTGTTTATTATCCACCAACATCTAAAATTATATTAATATGTTACCCCAACAATTTAACTTATAACCATTATAAGTAAGTGTTTTAATATTGAAACCTAAAGTAGGAGAAATTTGAGAAATGTCTTCACCATTAAATTTCTTTAGTATTGTAGTCTTTCCTGCATTATCTAATCCCAAAATTAATAGTCTCATCTCTTTTTCTCTCTCCTTTGTTTTTTTGATAATTTTCAAAAGTCCCATTATAAAAGAAATTAATATTAAAAATATATATATAGATATGATTTATATAATAATCAAATCAAATGAAAATAATTTACAAATTTTAAACTTTTATCATTTATCCATAATTCAAATAATATTTTTATTATGGTTTCATCACTAGCCATATTCCATATGAACTATACTTCCATTCTCTATCGCTTTAATATCCGTCAATAATAATCCATTTTCTCCTTTTTTGAATGTATTATATCATTCCATGATAATTAGAAACTGCTGTAGATTTAAATTATATATCAGAGGATTTGTTTCTTCCAATAGTAAATTTATCTCTTGAGTTTCCAATTTCTAATGATTTTTTTAACTTATCAACTGAAAATGAATTTCTACATTTTTCATATGATTAGATATCTCTTAAATCTTTAGTTGATTAGATATTAATTTTATTTTTTGAGTTTTCCACAAGTAAATAACTTTAAACCTTTATATTATCATCTCTAACTTTTATATATAAGCAATCTTTAAAAGAAAATTCGTAAAATTCCTAATCGATAAATTAAAAATTTTACTTATTCCAATTCTTTTGAATATAAAGTCTTATAAAAGTCATTCTTTGAAATATTTCCTTCAAATGATTATTTAAAAAGCTTATCTAAGCCTGAACATAATCCTAAAACTATAGCCTTTTTTGTTATCTCAAATAATTCTTTGCTTACCAAAAAATCTCTAAAAAGTTGATTATTTTGTTCTACTTATATTTATGATGAAAGACCAATAATATATACGTTCTTTTTTTTTAGAACTTGATTTTCGCATTCTTTTGTTATGTTTATTAAACTTGGGTATCCTATTCTTCCAGAAATATCTTTAATTTATAATCTCTATTCAGAATTAATTGTAAATTATCCAATTTTATCAATTATATGCTGATCTATGTTTAAATTTTGGAAAACTTCCTTATATTCATCTAAAAATTCCTATTTGCTTTTCGGTAACAAAAGCAAAGAGAAATCAAGTTCAAAATGAAATTTACTTAAGCTATCTACAAAAGGTAAATCAACATATTTATGTAAAACAATTTAATCACCAATACTTTTAGAACACCCTATTGTATATGCTTTAATTTAAAAATAAAAATACTTTAAACATCTTCAGAAATAGGTAAACTTTTTTAAATTTGCTTTTTTGCTTGATTTTAAGCTCTAATAGTAATCGAACTAGTTTTCTAGAATCAAAATAAAGCAAATACTTGATGATTCATCTCAATAAAGAAATTTTATTTTTTAAAATTATTTATTATTTTCAAGTTCAGATAAACAACACCTTAATAATTTAGTACTAAAAATATAAATGAACACAATCTTAATGATAGATACATAGTTTATAATATTTATAAGTAATTTTATAAATTACATTTAATATAAAGAATTTTTTTTAAGAAAGATCCAGGTAGGACTTATAAATGCAATTGAGAATATAACTCTCCAAGTTATTTATTTAAAAAATACAATATCTTAGTTTAAGCTAGATAGAATTTTTTGAAAAATAATTATTATTTTTATTATGAATTATGATAAAAATTGAATATAATATATTTAAAAAGCTAGCATGATAAAAGTTCAAGATGGTATACAAACAATTTATGATCTATCTCATTTTCTTATTCACAGATTACAGATTCGAATTTCCATTTTTTATCTCATCTTACTCTAACATTTATTCAGATAAGCCTATATAATTGAATATATGTTAATAAGAGTTTATTCTAATTTTATCAAAAAATGTAAAAATTTAAATTAAATTATTTTTTTATCATTTTTCTAAACTCTAGTTTTAATTCATAATCTTAGAATAAATTAACTTTTGAATTCATAAAAAAAATAATTATGGCTACTTTCAGTCTTGTCTTTTGTAGTGTTGCAATTATTCTTGATTAAAATGATGTTAAAATTATATTATTAAATGATAATTATTATAATCATCAAATTATTTGATATTGATATTGATATCCACCATTTCTATTTTAAAATCCTTTAATGTAAATATTCTTAGAGTATTTATAAAAAATAAATTCAAATTTTTATAAAAATTTTGTAGATTGATTTAAATGTTTAATATTTCAATATATAAGTATCCAATATTTTTATAAAGAAAATAAATGTAAATAATTTTATAAGGTTACAATTCAATAAGTTTAAAAATAGTTGAACTATACTTAATTAATTTTATCAGAAAATACATTTATGTAAAGTTTAAAGATTTTTATCATAAATATTATATTAAAGAATTAATTTATTAAAATAAATGAAAGCGGAAAATGTTTCTGAAAAAAAGCAAAAGTTATTAGAAGAGGAATAAAGACTTATAACTTTAGGTTAAGACTTTTATGATCAATATGGTTTCCAATCAATAAATTTTATAACCAATTTTATACCACATTACTTCGAATATTATATTAATTCATAGAAGAGAGATAAATAAGGAAATTGGTTGCCATTAAAACTTGTATCAAATAGTCCAATCAGAAAAATGTTGGTTAGATTTGATTTAAATTTATTATTTCCAGAAAGAATTTGGGAATTTACAATGACACGTATTTATCTATAAAATGTTAAAAAGCAACTTTCTTATAACAACTAAGTCAAGATGAAGGACTCTCTAAAAATTTGCCATAAATTTTATATTTAATGAAATTGATTTTAAAAGGTGATTTTGAAATTCATCATCAACTTTCATAAGAGTTCTCTAATTAACATATATATAGATTTGCAAAGATTGAATTATATAGACATACTTTACCACATACATAAATTTATAAAGTCTATAATTAATTTAATTCTTCTGAATCAATTATTTTATAAATAATTCCAAAATAAATAGACAATTATAATTCAAAAAGTACAAATTCTAATTTATGGTATGTTGATACTATGGTATTTATCACTTATAATAATAATTAAATGCATAATCATCTTAATGATTATTTAAATGAATAATTAGAAGATCCTTTTATTTAAAATGATCTTTCTATAATATATGAAATCAAACAATCAATTTAATCAAAAGATAGGGTTATCAATCAAAATTTAAATTTCCCCAGAAGATTTGTACTGTTTAATTTTTAAGTAGATTAATATGTATTTCACAAAAAATGTTAAAGATGGATCAAAAAAATTTATATTCATAATTATTAAATAAGAATTTAAACATAAACTGAATTAGAATCTTAATTCTATATATTGAAAAAATACTTATTCACTCCAAATTTTGAATAATATAAAAATTTATTAAAAAATATTAAGAGTGAAAAATTTACAATAAATATGGAATAATTTCAAGCTATTTCCTAAGAAGGTGATACAATTTTAATTGGAAGAAGTGGAACTGGTAAAACTACTATATCATTATTAAAATTATTTATAACTGATGCAATATTTATGTTAAGATAGAATTTAGATTATTTTAAAGAATGTAATTCTAAAATTAATATGTAATATAATTAGTAATTATAAAATGGAATTTAATTAAAAACATTATTTTTAACATCTAGTCCTTTATTAGCTTAATAGATTAAATAGAAATATGAAAATATGGTTAAAGATGTTGAAGAGAATTTAAGATAAAAGAATAGAATTTAAAAGATTTCAGAATAAGAAAAATGCAATTTAGATGATAGTACTATATAAATTCTAGATTTATTGGGAGACTAAGATGAAAATGAAAGTTAATTTGAAATATAAGATGAAGATGAAGAAGATGTTGATTAATTTGAAAAAGAGATGGGATAGTTTTAAACTATTTAAGATATTAAATAATTTCCAGCATTTCTTACTATAAGAAAATTATTATTTCTATTAGATTCTTAATTATAAAATCCTTTTTTTAAAAAAACAGAATAAATACATAGATCAGCATAATGGCATAATGAATATTTTGGAGTTTTATCTTTGAATTAAAATGTTACTAATAATTTAACAGAGAAATTAGATTCTGAAATTAATGATCTGGACTCAAAAGAAATAATATATCACAATAATCAAATGAAGGAAGTTACTTTGGAATGTTTTAAAGAGTTTTTCTGGCCTAAAATTATGTAAGAATTCACATGGTATGAAAAATAATGCATTAGTTCATTAGATCCTATGATAATTTGGTCAGAGATCATCACAATTATAAAAGGAAATGAAACATCCTATAAATATCCAAACTTTCATCTTAATTTAAAAGAATATATGAAAAGATATAATTTTCAAAGTTAGTCACAACCTAATGAGGTTTTTCAAATATTTTTAATATACGAGAAATTAAAATCTAAATATGACTATTATGATATTCTTGATTTAATTAATCATATAAATTACTAATAAGTATATTGTAATGATGCTATTGAGTATATGCATTATATTATTCTTGATGAACTATAAGATGTTCCTAAAGCATTATTAATTCTTCTAAATAGAATAACACAAATTTAGTTATTTTTAGCTGGTGATAATGCTTAAAATATAGTAAAAGGTATAGGGATGAAATTCTTAGATATATAGAATTGTCTTGATATAGAAAGAACTTCTGACTAATCGATTAGATAAAATAATACTAAGACTACATTAATTAAATTATCATATAATTTCAGATCAAGCAATTAAATTTTATAATTAGGTAATACATTGATTAATTCAATTGAAATATTATTTCCAAGTTAACTTGATTGTCTATAAAAAGAGAAATCAAATTAATAAGGACCAAAACCAACTATTATTTAGAGTTGTTAAAATTAGGATCTATTGAATTATTTATTAAAATAATATAGAAATAAATAGAGTAATGTAGAATTTGGTTCTAATTCTGTAATTATTGTAAAAGATTAAGATTCTAAATTAAAAATTCCAATAGAATTATAGAATGCAATAATTTTAACTATTTATGAAGCTAAGGGATTAGAATTTGATGATGTTATTTTGTTTAACTTTTTCACTGATATAAATGAAGATGATAATATATGGAGTTAATTTCAATAATTAGAAATAATCAAAATAAAAATGGATAAACATGATTGGATTACTATATGTATAATTAATTATTTTATTTAGCTAATTAAAACTCTTTTTTACATCATAAAAATATTAGTTAATATGAAGTGGAATTGACAAAGTTATAATTAAGAGAAAAACATCAGAATAACAAGTAGAATGTAATAAAAAATCAAAAATAAATCAATCTTACATTATAACATGAATTGAAATAACTCTATGTAGCTATAACTAGACCAAAAAAGAAATTAATTATATTTGATTAATCATTATAAAATAGACTTCATATTCAGAAGATTTGGCAAGAATTAGATTTAGTAGAAATAATTTAAGAAACTTAATTATAATAAATCTAAGTTTAAAAGTTTGTATTATCATTTTCAATAGATAATAAGTCAAATTGGAAAAAGTAGGGATATAAAATGCTAAAATAGAATAATTATGAATAAGCTTATAAATGTTTTATGCTTGCTACTGAAATAGAATTAGCAAAGAAATGTATGGCTTATAATTTAGCAACATAAGCTACTCTTAATTAAAATAATATTTCATTATTTAATTAAGCAGCATAAATCTTTGAATAAATAAATCTACTAAAAAGAGCAGCTTCTTGTTATTTCTCTGCAAAAAGTTATTAGAAGGCAATGATATTATATTAATAATTAAATTGCAAAAATGAAATGGCTGAATCAGCATATTTTTTGGGATAATATTAATTAGCTGGTCAACTATTCTCAGAATTGGGTGAAATTAGAAGATCTATAGAATGTTTTAATAAATAAAAACTCTGGGATGCTTCTTTAGATTAATTAAATAAAGAATAATTCAATATTGAAGAAAAATTAATGTTCTTAAGTATGATAATTCCAAAATATTTGAAATCAATAATAGAGGATATTGAAAAGCATGAGTTATTAGAATAACAATAAGAAGAACTTAATAATCATAACAGTTAATCAGAATGCTTTTAAATTAATGAAATTTAAATTAGATAATAAAATAATAAGTAAATAATTAATATTGATGATGATTCTTAATCTTTTTAAGTTTTATTAGATGAATCACTAGATCATTTATCTTTTTATGATCCAGATGATGAATGGATTAAAATTCATAATAAATCTTTAATTAAATCTATTGCTACTTCAAGTATAGAATCATAATTTTCAAATGTTTTATTGATGAACTAACCTTTAAATACTCCACTTCTTAAATCTAAATCAAACATTTTTATAAAAAATAATGTAATGGTTCAAATAGGTGAAAGATTTAAATAGTTTTAGAATGAATTTAAACTTTTATTAGAAAAATAAAAAAGTTAAAGTGTATTATTGTCATTTAGAAAATAAGAAGAAAAAGAAATAGATTATATGATTAATTTTTTATATGATTTAGAGAAATATGATATAGAATGTGTTTATTTTGTATTGGATATATTAGAGCATTTTAAAAATTATAAACTTTGTATTTATGTTTGCAATCAATTCAAATTATCTTCACATTTAGGTAGATATTTAATTTCTTTGGCATCTTAATATACTCCTATAAATAAAAATAAATTTAAATTAGAAAATTGGATAATTGGTAACAATTTAAAAAGAAAACGTTTATTAGATCAATCAATTTTAGCTTAATTAACATTCAATAATATTTTAGAATCAATCAATCCAATTTATTTATAATTTAAAAATGAAGATATTCTTCACTCTTCTAATAGTTTTGGAATTGAATCTTATAAATCATTGATAGGATTAGGTTATTGGAAAACTATAATTTATTAATTGAATTATTAAAATGCTGTTAAATTATGTTAATCTTTTAATAACTATTAAGATTTAATAATTCTTATTCAAAAAATTAAAGAATAAAGAGAAACCAAATAGTTGACAGATGAAGAACATTATTAATTAATTAAATATAACTATTTTATTTAAGTGGAATAAAGTTTCTTATTAAATTCCTCTAATAAATGTAATATAAATATTGATAAATCATTCGAAATTACTATTTAATGTGCTTCCTAAAGAAAATTGACAAACAAAAATTTAATATAATTAATTAATAATGCAAAACTATATTAATAAAATTTAACAAATTAAGAGAAGCTCAAATAAATAGAATCTATAATTTTATGTATGTTATGTTGTATGGGAATATTAAAGTTTGAAATAGATTCTTATTCCTTAATTATTGATTTAGTTGTTCAATAATAATATTGTATAAATCAATTACCTTTTGCTCATAACAAAAATAATATAATTGAAGCACTCTAATTCTTATTCAAATTCTCTTTTCCCATAGGAGATATAATGATTGATTTTTCTTAATTTAGCATTATTCATATCACATCTAAACTAATTAGTAATGTAAATGAATAAATGATGTTTATAGATATAGCTTATGAATATATCTTAATACCTTTTGAAACTTTAGGTAAACTATTTAAATAATATATTTGTAATTTCAAATCAATCGTTACATTATCATAAACAATTGAAATTTAAGAAGATTAGCATGAAATTAAAAATATCTTTAATAGTTTAAAATAAAGGTTAAAATATTAATTTGAGAATATCCTTCCACATCTAACAATGAATTAAAAAGATTAAATAGATTATTATTCAAAACTTATATATGGGATTAAATAAAAGAATCTTGTAAATACAGTTGATGATCATGAAACATCCATTTTGCATTTTACTAAAAATGATGAAATGAGAATTTTTCATAAATGGCTATTATAGACAAATATCAGATTCAATATTATGGATAAATAAATTAAATATTATTTAAAAAATGAATGCATCATATTATTTGAATAAGGATTAAATAATCAAAAATAAAAACATGGCTTTTATATTTTAGCATTAAATATGTTACATTTATAAGATAATATCCCATTTGCAATATTTACTTTACTTAATATGAAAGAAAAGGAAGAATCAGAGTATTATTTAAAATATCTAGAATTTTTAGAGTGTTAACATTATGATATTATTGAAGATTCATATGAATGCTTTATTAATTATAGTTAATATTTTGAAGATAAAATATATTTAGATGAATGGATGAATCATTTAATCAGAATTGGCATAAAGTTACTTTTGGCTTAAGAAGGAATAACATAAATCTACATTCCATAAAAATATTAAGATATTATATCATATAAATTAAAGTTTGATTAACCTCTATTTAAAATAACTAAAACTGATATCATCTTAGATTTTATAGAATAACTATTTTATTATATAGATACATGTAATTCTGAGCATTATGAATATTTATCTAATTTATTTTTAATAGTCTTTATGATAAATTTATAGAAAATCACTTATGAAATAAAAGAGAGGTTATGCTAATTTTTTTCTAATGATTCTACATATCCATATTATAAAAAATTACATTAATGTGTGAATCAAAATAATCTAAATTTATAATCAGATTTAATTCATAAAATTGATGTATTATTTATCAAAGGATATTTTGAAGAAAAACTAATTACTTTATAAATTAATTAAAAAGTCTACAATCAAAACACTTATGTAATCTACTAAAATTGTTTAAACAAATGGGATAGTTACTTTATAGAAGCAGAACAAATTAAAAAGAATGGGATTAATTTATTAAAGAAATGGAGAAAATTTAAATCTCAACATAAAATTACATAAAAATTATAAAATAAATCAAATCCTTAAGTTATAAGATTTTATCAATTCCATAAATTATAAATAAAGGATATTTAATCATAATATAAAGACCTCTAATATGAGAGCCTGATAATCAATATTTATAATTTTTAAAAGTATTTATATTATATATAATTAGGGAACTCCTGAAATTGAGATAAAATACTTTAAGAGGAGCTGATCTTTAATTTGTCAATTAAATTTTAAACAATTCAACAAATATACTAAAAGAAATAAAGAATGGCAAAATATAATAGGAAACTTTTGATGAATTAAAATTATAATATTAAAGCTGGAGAGATAATATAAATAATTTTGAATAAAATGAATAAGAACTATTAGAAAGAAATAGATAAATTCTTAAATTGAAATGGTAGAAAGTATAAGCAGGAGTCAAAGTACAATGTAAATTTGATTCTCAACTCATTTAACCAGTATAGGAATATTTAGATGAAGACTCTTAAGATTGAGAATAATTTATAAATATATAAATTTTAAGATATTATTATTACATATCATCATTTATCCATTTTATAAAATATTATTATTAGTATGAATAATTAATTAGTTATTATTATATATATTGATGATTCAATAATAAATAAAACAAATATTAACTGAAGCCTTTTAATTTGGTAATAGATCTTAGATAATCAATCTAACATATCATGGAAAATATAGAGATTAAACTTCATAATAATTTAAATATTCTAATTAACTATTTATAAAAAGAGGACTTTATATATATAATACATTTAGAATAAGAATAGAAATGTAAAAATAATTAATTATAATTATAATAATTTGATTATTTTTACAATATTATATGCATCAGATTCTCAATTAACTGATAAAGAATTAGTTAAAGAATATATTTTATTATATTGTTATCTAGATGAAGAGTGGCATTTGATTTTGTTGTTAGAGTTTATATTTTTTGATTATGAATACTTTAGTCACAATTAAAATGGTTGGATAATTCAATCGAATAGTTCAACCTCTGTAATAAATGATTCAGGATCAAAATGTAAGAATAGGGTTTAAAGTTCTTTAAATTTCTCATCTCTTGTCATAGGGTTTTCAGGTCTTTCTTAATTTTCTTATTCAAATTTTGTAAGTCTATACGTGTTTATTCATTACAAAATACAAAATTTTTCTTGAACTTCGGGAATTTGTTAATGAAGATTCTTACTGTGAAGTACTTTCTTCAAGGATGTTAGAATTTGAACTTTACCAACTGGAACGAGAAGCACTAAATGATAGCTTCAATGGGATTGGTGTATATATGATGGAGGAGTTGTATGATTAAGTATGTTAATTAGACATATAATAATTAATTTATATAAATGTAAACGAATATTAAAAAATTTCTTTAATTCCTTAATCAACTATTATTCTCTAACTTATAACTATTTATTTCCAAATAGTATTGAAATTTTTGAAAGGAAACAAATATATAATTGATTTATTTACATTATTTATATATTATAATGTATGTTAATGTTAAATGGTAAATTCTTAGATCAAATTTAAATAATAAATTTAATTCATAAGCTTATAATCTTTGAACTGAGAGTTAATTTAAAAATAATTAAGATTAATTCTAAATTAGATATGTTAATTTAATGTGTGTAGAATCTGCATTTATATTATTAAATTATTATAAAAGAGAGTATTTTAAATAGCAAATTTGATAAGGAACTCTACTAATATGATATGATTTTATTTGGATATAAATTTATAAGCCTGTTTCTGATAAACAAAATATTAAATAAAGAAATTGAATTCAAACTAGTTTTCATTGATTTGGTTTAATCTATTTAAGAATTGATTTGAGGATTATTTCTTTTTGATATTCCTCTATTTTTTTATTGTTACTAGATTTGATGTGAAACTTCTCCTATTCTTGAATATTTGTACATTAAGAAATTGTGTCCTTTATTGACAACACTTCCTCATCAGGATTAAATACACATACGGTTACAAAATTATCAAATGCTATTCCATAACCAGTGCCTTTGAAAATTTGTCTACCTTTCACATCAAATCTGGGTTGATTGTATTTCATGACTTTTATTATTTTTTATTTAATTAAAATAGGAGAGGGTTCTTCAGGTACATCTTCATCATCATCTTGTTATCTAACTTAATTCTATTAGAGCAAGACTTTTGGACCAATATTTATACTTTTCATTTTATAAGTCTAAGTTTGTTTAGCAATTATTATAATAATAAACGATTTATTTAGAAATTTGAAATGACCATAAAATTCAATAAAATCTATATGTAGTATTAAAAAAACATTCTAGTATTCATGGCTCTTAATTAAATATTACTCTCTTTGCTCTTTTATATTAAAGCTATTTAACAATTTTAAGAGTGAACAATTCCAATTAAGATTAATTATACTCTTGTCCAAGTTTAAACTCTTTTATATCATATTCGATTAAGTAACATAAATGATAAAATTTACTGATTATTATTAATAATACTAATAATTCAATAATTATTAGTATTATTAATAAAATTAGATCCATATGTTCTAATTCAAACAATGCAATGACCATAATTTCTAGTGTAATCAATGAACACAAAAAAGAAAAACTCATTAAAAATACAAACTTTTCTTTTGTATTTAGATTTGAAATGCTCAGTCTTATAATTTATAAAAATATTATACTTTTCATTGATTTAAATTGGAAAGTAATCATTACAATTTTAACATCGAAATAAATTAAGTCCTAATTTAGGATGAAGATTAGCATAATCTAGGATACAAATTATATGGTAATATGTATCTAAACAATTGCATAATTTAATTGCTAAACTTCCTTTCTCACCTTTACATTTTATACATTCATTAGTATTTGTACATAAAGCATTTCTTGATTTACTAACTCTAGCAAGATCACCATCAAGAAAAGTTTTTGGTTTTAAGGTTCTAACTCTATATTTGTGTTATTCAAAAGATTCTACTTTTGGACTTAAAAATGGTGACTCATTATAATCAAAACAAGTTTAGAATTGTTATCTATTCTTAGAAGTTGATTTTGGACTCATTTAATATAATGACTGCATTAATTAAATTTTATTAAAAAATATCACTTTAATCATAAAGTTGAGAGTCTGATAAAATAAATAATTTCATACTTATGAGAAAATGACATTATAAAAAGGTTCTGAAATTTCTATTCATTAATTACTACTCATTATACTGTTTTTAGTAAAGTAATCAAAATAGCTGTTTTTATTATAAAAAATATATCAATTAATTAATTAAATATTATATATTCATTATTATTTTAACAATTCTAGTTTCTTTTAGGCTGCTAAGACTTTCAATTCTAATTAATTCAATTATTCTTTTAATTATTGATTTTCTTCTTTTAGATTGCAATATAGATTTGAAAAATGGTCATCAATATTAACAAATTTTTATCTTTATGTCTTAGCAGTCTAATTTTCTGCTTAGTACCTGGGTGTGTCAAATGGATTTGAATTCAATTTTCTTTAAAAATTTTATTATATCTAAAATACTAAATGAGCAATTTACTATTATTGGTTGAGATGAGAATTTATTACTGAGTAATACCTTTTAAGCTGGTTAATAGTACATAAATTAATTAAATTAATATTAAAAATAACTCACATATCAATAATAAAATTACAAAAAACTTAATATATTCATAATTTTTGCTGACCTTAATTCAAATTCTATATTTAGGTCTTAGAAGATCTTTATATTAAATCATTTAAGCAAATTTTTATTGAATATTTAAATCATATATTAAATCCTTTCTTAAATTTGATAATAAAAATAAGAATAATCTGTATATGAAATAAGAGTTTAAGTTATATATCATGTTGAATAAATCTATTAGACTTTAAAGAATTCGATAAAATAATTATAATATAAAAATAAATTAGAAAAATTACATTTTTTTTATCATAATTAAGAAGAAGGAAGATTGAAGGAGAACTTAATAAGTAAGTTAATTAATTTTAATTAATTCAGCTAGAATATCTTATTAAGAATATTTTTTTATCAAAATAATCTTTCTGAAAATATATCTTAACTATCTTATAATTTTAGAATGGCTTATATAATTCAACAAATATAAATTACTTTTTGTTAATCAACTTATCCATTTTATTCACAAATAAAGTTTTTAAGAGGAAATTACAAAAAAATAAATAACTCTTTTAAGCAACATTTAAGTTTGAAATTTTATTAAATAGTTTTGGAAGAAGTAAAAGTTACTTTTATAATTACACTACATCATATTAAATTATATTTATATTGTCATTATCTCAATAATAGAACAGTAGATAGTGAAACAATTAAACCAATTTGAAATGATAATTAAAAAGGATTTAAATATGAATTGAAATAAAATCCAATTTAAAAACATAGAATTAGAAAAAAATGAAAAGCATATAAGAAATCAACAAAAATGTTATTTATCAAAGGTTTTTATTATATAAAACAAAATTATGTTAAATTAACTAATTAAAAGAAGAATTTAAATTAGAGGATATTGTTTTTATGCTGTTAATTGTTATTTAATTTAAAATGTGAATTAATTAGAAAAGATTTATATTCATTTATTATAATTTATAATATTATGTTGATTATAATTTCTTAAGACTTATTATTCAATAGATCATAACTATTTATTTGAGATATCTAAAATGTAAATAGAATTAAATTGATACAATATTTATTATAATCTACAAATGTTATTTTGTATTTTATATTGAAGATAATTGTAGTTAGAATTTAAGAATATATTTAATATATATTAATTTTATTATAATTTTTTGATTATATGATTCTAGGAACCGTAACTAAGATACACAAAGTAAATTCTACAGTATTAGGCCAAGATAGAATGATAAGGTAATGTAAATTTTATCAATTAGGACTTATACTTTTCTGTTACGGTTCTTCAAATTACATTTATTAAGGAAAATGAAAAGTGGTGAATGCCTTAAGATGTGGTAAAACAAAGTTGATATTATATGTTCACACTTTTCTATGACTAGAAGAGTATTGCAAATCAATATTTTAAGATACTACGATGGTCACGAACAGCATTCTATATACAGATTCTATTGAATAAACTCAAATAGTAATGGAGCAAAAATGAATTAAGATATTATAGAAATCTAAATGATGTTTTATTTTATGCTTACCTAATACTTACGGATATAAATGATTTAATCTTTTGGATGTGTTAAATTGGATTATGTAGAAATGTTAAATTATTGTTAATAACAAAAGAAATTAGTCCAAAATTTTATTTTGTTGAATGCATAGGATGGTTTATAACTTTATGTCTTGAATATAGAGTTAATTAATAAGAAATCTATAAATCACAATTACAAAAGGATCCCAAGAATAAAATAAGAGTTAGATAGATTCAGATCATATAAAATTTAGTAAAATATAGTCTAGATATACCAGTTTCTTATTCTTATGTGAATACAAAAGTCATTTCATAAGAAAAAGCAGTTATTTTAGGAACTATATCAAGTTTCATAAGTTTATATCAGACTTTTCAATAACATTCTGGTGGCTATTAGTGATTAAAAATTGTAACATATTATTTATATAAATTATTATTACATATATATATATAAATATAGATAAATATTGTATATAAAAATCCTGTAATTACATATTCACTTAAATATTTTAAAATATAAGCCAATATTCTATTATAGTATAATTATTGATTTTAAATCAGATTAAATTACATATTTATTTTAAATTTCTGGTACTAAAATTAACAAAATAAGCTATTATATTTTAATAATTTACATTAAAATAATTATTTATCTATTAATTCTTAAAAGAAATTCTTTTTAAATTAATATAGTAATATACGAATATACTGTTAAATGGTGTAATATATATATATATATATATAAACAATTTCAAAATAAAATAATACAATCTTATTTTAAAAACAATAATAATTCATTATAAAAAAGGATACTAATTTTATAAAATATGAAATTTTACTAAATAATGAATTAATTATTAAAAATTATCAATTTTAATTTGAGTCATATAATTACATCGATTAATGGTTTTATTTTTTCTTATCTTAACTATTTATTTTATTATAACAACACATTTATAGACAATTATTACAAGATATATTTGATTAATTATTAGACTTCTTTATTGATTATGAATATCTAATGATTATAAATTATTAATATTACTTTTCATAAGTTGTTTATCCTGTTAATAAATTCATTGTTTAAATGTATAATAAAAGCCAAAGAGGGAAGAGAAATAAAAGCATAATTATAATGGAAAATAAGGATAGAATAAAAAGAATAATAAATGAATCTGTTATGCCTCCATGGTTTTGAATTTATTAAATGACAAAATAAAACTAAGTTGCTAAATTAAAAGTAATATCCAAACAAAGAAGTAATACAAATATGTAAAACTAAAAATGATTGTTTTATCCTATCTTATAATAGAATTAATTATTACACAATTATCAACCCAAGGACAATGATGATCATATACTAATACACAAGATTAACAAATATCACAATGTTTAGATCTTGGAGCTTTAACACAAACACATTCAGGACATATGTCTTTGGCATCATATCTTTATAATATCTCATATAAATTTTTCAGTAGTTCTTATTCATTATTTTCTTATTTTAAGATTTATTTACCAGGATCACTTAACCAAATTATCATAAATAATAACCAAACAAATAATTATGAGACTCCATAATAAATCAAATTATTAATTGAATCATTTGCATAAAAATTATAATAAATAGTAATTCCTTAACAATATATTAACATAGCAGCAAATTTAAACATTTTACTTTTACTTCTATTAACCTTTTAGAATCCTTAACTAATACTAAAATAAGTAATAAAAAAGTTTTATGATTCTGTAAGCATTTTATAAATGGATTAAAAAGAATTTGCTTTAGCAATATCAGCAGCAATTTATCCTTCATTATTTTTAATTGTTCTATCAGCTCCTTGAAGCAATAATTTTTTAACTATTCTACTATTGCCACTCATAGTAGCTAAATGAAGTGCAGTTAAACCTTCTACATCTTTAATATCTAATAATTAATCTGTAAAGGATAATAAATAATTGACTGCCAATTCACAACCATAATAAGATGCCCAATGTAATGCTGTCCCTCCTTTTGAATCTTTTTATGCAAAATCGAAACCAATTTTCTTAAAATAAACAACTGATTTTGGTTAATCACCTTAAGCTGCCAAATGTAATCCATTCATTCCTTAAGCATTTCTAATATATAAATTAGCACCACATTTTTCAAATTCATTTATCATTTCTATATTACCTCTATATGCTGCAAAATGAAATGCCACAAATCCATCTTCTGTTTATTAATTAACCCATTCTGTAAGTATTTTCATATATTTATGTTTATGTTATTTTTTGACATGATTAATCAACAACCTAAATGTAGATAATAGTGTATAAATACTTAACAGTATCTAAGTTGTTATTATATGCAGCTAAATGAAGGAGAGTGTATTTTTTATGATCAATAATTGTATAAATATTGATATTCTCTGCCTCATCTAATAAATTTGATATTTCTGCTAAATCATTGTTCTATATGACTTTTATAAGATATTATTCAGCTCCTTTTGATTCAATTAATCCATGTGTATGTGATTTAGCCTTAGATCTTTCAACAACAATTTCAGATTAAATCTTGGCTGGTGGAGGAGACAGCAACTTTTTAATATCTGTATATGATAAAGCAATTAAACGAGGTTAATCTTCATTAATCTCTTCATTTAAGATTGAAATATTTGGGAACATAAATAAATATATATTTATTTTAATGTAATAAATGTCCATTCAGATTTTTTCTATAGGTTCAATTCCAACCAAATAAAATGATTGTAACAATACCATTCTAATTGCTTCACACAATAACAACCTTGTTTAAGTGTGTTCATCATTCAATATACGATACTAAATTTCATATTTTATAATATATTACTTAATTATAAGCTTCGGCTATCTTAACACAAATGTCATAAATATAATCACATAACCAATTTATTGCTAATTAATCAGTTACTGATTATAGAACATCAACAAATCGTAATAATTATGTAGCTAAATGTCTTTCATGTGGATGTGTTATTTTGAATTTATTTTCTGTTTTATAAACCTCAAAGTCTTAAATTCCACTTTTTCGTAAAATAGATAACATTCGAACATAAGAATACATTAAATATACAGCAGTATTACCCTTTGGATCAAGCATTTTATCATAATCGAAATTATAATCAGATATACGACTCTACTTTAAGTCATAATATTTAATGGCAGCTATTCCCATTCTTTCTGCAGCAGTATCAAATTCTTCTGGAGAAAGAGCAGTTCCAGTTGCAAATTCTTTTCCTTATTAATTTTCTTAAACCCTTTATTTAATTTGTTTTAAAGCTCTCTCTTTAGCTTAATCCAATAGATCAATCAACTTAACTGTATCACCTGATCTTGTCTTAAACTTTTTACCATCAGGACCCAATACTAAACCAAATCCCATATGTTCCATTGATGTAATTGGTGGTTAATGCCATCCCATTAATTTTGCACCTTCAAAAATAAGTTTAAAGTGACTCGATTATCCTACATCAGTTAAATAAAGTAATCTATCACATTTCCATTCTAAAATACGAGTCTTAGCTGCTGCCATATCAGTAGTATCATAATTATAACCACCATCACTCTTAACAATCATTAGAGGTACCTCCTTTTCACCCTTCACTCTTATAATTTTGGCTCCCTTATCTAATTCCACAATTCCTTTTGCTTCACATTCTTTGACTATTTCAGGTAGAATTGGATTATAATAACTTTCTCCATATTCTGTTATTTTAACATTCAACCTTTGATAAATTTTATTATATTCTTATCGACTTAATTCACATATCATTTTCCAAGCATCTATACATACAGGATCCAATGCTTATAATTTTACAACATATTATTAAGATTTAACTTTAAATTCTTCATTTGAATCAAATTTCTTTTTTGCTTCCTTATATAAATCTTCTAATTCTTTAAGAGCAGGTCTATTAGTCTAATAATCTGGATATTCTTCTAATAAATGATTAATCAACATTCCAAATTAGGTACCCCAATCACCAATATGATTAACTCTTACTACTTCTTATCCTTAGAATTCTAATATTCTGCATAACGATTCTCCTAAAATAGTTGATCGTAAATGACCGACATGCATCTCTTTTGCAATATTAGGACTTGAGAAGTCAACAACTACTTTCTAAATTATTGTAAAATACAATATATACTTATTTCTTTTCTAATGGGAACTTTAATCCATTTATTAAGATTGCATTTATTTCATCTTCAATAAATTAATTATTTAATTGAATTGTTAAATATCCTTTCTCAATTGCCTCGACTTTTTAAATAACATTATCTTAACATTCTGTAGATGCTATTTTCTATGCCACTTCAACTTCTGATTTCAAATCTATATTCCATAGTAATACGTGTGATTACCTCCAAATAAATTTTATTTTTTAAATTGATTGAAGATTCTTATAACAGTAGGTGTTTTGTATTCATAATTTAGATTGTTTGATATTGTTTCCAACTATATCTCAAAATTATTCTATGGGAGATTTGGAAATGCTGTTAAAACCCTTGTTTTAATTGCTGATTTAATTAGCTTTTGTACACTTCGCATTGTATTTACACCAATCTAATCCATAAACTATTTAAATTAAAAAATAATGTAAATATTCAAGAATAATTCTTTTATTAATATATAAATTTTATTATATACTAATAAATACAATTGTTAATTCTTTCATAAAAATTAAAAATTGAAATATCAATTTACATAATATAAAATAATAATCAATCTTCAATGTTAATTTATAGAGTATATACAATAATTTTATCTATTTAAAAATTAAAAATAAGGATAATCTATAAAATTATCATGATTAATATTATCTTAACCAACTAATTAATTTGCAATACTTCTATTCTAAGTTTTTCTTACTTCTAGATAAAGGAAATTATATTCAGTCTTCCTACTTATTTTACAAACTTTAGATATTATCTTATTTGTAAAAGTAGTTGGCAAGATAAGGTTTAAGTCAAAAATGAGATGAAAATGAGTTTTATCCCATAAGGTTAAGGACTTAAGAGGATTGAGTTTAA
Organism: Paramecium pentaurelia; assembly: GCA_905183005.1. Taxonomy (NCBI): domain Eukaryota; phylum Ciliophora; class Oligohymenophorea; order Peniculida; family Parameciidae; genus Paramecium; species Paramecium pentaurelia. The sequence continues at coordinate 302,778 of CAJJDO010000102.1, read as the reverse complement.
TTTTTAATGACATCATATTTCAATAATTACACATTATTTAATGTATACTTTATGCAGAATGAATGTTGTCATTATTTATGCAACACAGATTTAAAAAATAAATCATTTATTTCACCAATGTCGATATAAGAAGTTTAGAATTCTCATCTATTAGGAACTTATTTGAATTCTTAATCTTCCCTATTAGTTTTCTTATGTGTTACAGATGCTCAGATAGAAGATGTCGAATAATTAGCTCAATCTATTTATAAAATTTCATTCAAGTAATTTCGTCATTAATACTTTTTAGAAATACCAATAAAAAGATCGTGCTCTATACTAAATCCCATTAAAACAATGCAACTGTATATAATAAAGTAGTATTAAATAGGCACATCAACTAGAAAAGGATTATGTGATAGTTTAAAAATTATCAGCTGTAAATTATCCAGTTTTTAGAACTTTATTTTATTGTGCTGATCAATCTATAATAGGTGTTCCCTTTTATGCAACCTAATATATGGAAGGAAGAATCTTTTCAGATCAGAAATTTATTGGAATGCCATTAAAAGAAAAAATTATTATATATTAAGAAGTAGCTAAGGCCTTAGCTCATTTACATTCAATTAGCCTAACCTATTTAGGACTCGAATAATTAGATTAGAGGACTTGCAACTATTAAATCGTAAATAAAAAATTTTATAATACTTATAAATTAAATGAAACTAAAATTTCAAAAAATATTGAGGATTTATTATATTGGTTGCCATTGAATTTACCTGAGAATTCTGAATTAGATACACTATGTTTAATTCATGGAGATTTCTCTTTATCAAAAGTACTATTTCATCCAACAGAACCAAGGATTCTAGCTATCTTAGATTGGTAAGCAGCATAATTAGGAAATGCATTTACTGATCTTGCCAATCTTTTATCTCCATATTATATTCCTTATTCTAATGGAATACATTAAATAGATGGATGGTAAGGAGTTGAAATGTTAGTAGATGCTCCCAATTTATAAGATGTCATTAAATCATATTTCGCTGTTAGATCAACTAAAACAATCCCAGACATTAGATATTAAATAATACAGGCAATATTGAAAAAATCAATTGATCAATAAATTTTATTTAAACAAACAAAAAATACTCAGTATTTAGCTAATTCAGAATTTTTATCAGAAGCTGGATACTAAATAATATTAGAATTAACAGAAGGAGATCCATTTGGTATCAAGTTGAGAGCAGAAAAGGATTGTGCATTATGGTCTAATTGGCCAGTTACAGATAGATGCAAAAGCTACTATTATAGAATAAAGGATTTCTTGAAGTAAGAGGTGTTTCCTATTGAAAAGGAAATTTTAGATAAGTCAAGAGCAATGCCAACTACTACTTTAAATAAAGGTATTCCAGAAATAGAAATTTTGTAAAGGAAGGCCAAATCACTTGGATTATGGAATTTATTCATTTCTGATCCAATTTATGGAAAAGGTCTAACAAATTTAGAATATGTATTTTTGTCAGAATTGATGGGACTTAGTTATTTGGCTCATGAAATTTTTAATTGTTTCGCTCCTGAAACTGGTAACATGAAACTTTTGATTGGTTATGGTACACCATATTAAAAGGAGAAATATTTGAAACCATTATTGGAAGGAGAATGTAAGTCTTTCTTTGCAATGACAGAGAAAAATGTTTCATCATCAGATCCAAATAATTTCTAATTTACAATTACTCCTACAAATGGAGGTTATATAATAAATGGAGGTAAATGGTTTGTTTCAAGTGCTCCAGACGAGAGGGCAAAATTTGGAATAGTAATGGGTAAATCATCTTAGGATATGTCAAATCCTATGGAATCATAATCAATGATTATCGTAGATATGCCAAATCCTAAGATATAGATTATAAGATAACTAGGATTATTTAGTTTCTATGATCTTCCACATAGCTATGCTGAAGTTAATTTTGATAATGTTTTTGTACCTAAGGAGAATTTGTTAGGATAATTGGGTGGAGCATTTAAAATGGCATAGGGTAGATTATTAGGTGGAAGATTACATCATTGTGTTAAATAGATTGGATTAACAAGAAGATGTTTAGATTTAATGATTAGTAGAGCATCATAGAGAGTAATTTTTAATTAAAAATTGAAAGATAATGATGCATTTTAAGAGAAATTAGGTTTAACTGAAATTGCTATAGAAAATTGTAGATTATTAAGTCGTAATGCTGGTTTGTTATTGGATTCAGCAGGATCCAGACATCTAAGTACATTTATGGCTGTAAGTTAATGTAAAGCACATATTCCTAAAGCATGTCAAAAGATGATTGACTAATGTATTTAAGCTTTTGGTGCTGAAGGAGTAACTGATGATTAACCTTTGGCTGTATCATTCCGATTTGCAAGAGCAATCAGATTTATGGATGGCCCTTGTGAAGTTCATTTACGATAGATCGCTAGATTTGCTTTTGGTAATCACCTATTCAATGATCTGAATAATGCTTAAGGCTATGGATTAGCTAAATTATGAGTTATTCAGTTTGTAACAAATATTATATATATAACAATTTTTTTATTTAAAGAAATGTAAAATGGAATTCATTCTTTAACTTTTTTTGAGGGTTACTTTTCTTAGTCTGAATCATTTGGCTATTCTTCTTGTTAAGTTAATTTAACTTTAGTTTTTTCAAATCGTTTTTTGTATGGTTCTCTTTAATCATCTGGTAAGAATTTCCATTTCTGTAAGACTAAATCATCAATATCCCTTTGAGATAATGTTTTATCTTTCTTTAACTTTTTGGAATATCTCTCCTTGAAGATCTGGAAAGCATTTTAATATGTTTTTGATTTTTCATTCATGTTTAAAGTAATTTAATTCTGATTAATGATTAAATTATATAGTAATTAGAATTCAATATCGATTAGTTATTTAGTGTATTTTCATTAATAATAATCATATTCAAAAGAGTGTTTGATTAAATAATAGTTGTAAATGCTGAGTATTTCAGAATTAGATAATTTGCTTAAAATAATTTATTTTAAATCTTTAAATTGATGAGTACAGGACTTGCTAAACCAAAAAAACTGAAACTCACAGATTATGAAGTGTTTTAGACCTTGGGTACTGGTATTGTATTGGTGTAATGCTGAACTTTAGGCTCTTTTGGTAGAGTGAAACTGGCAAGGAATAAACAAACAAATAAATATGTTGCTTTGAAAAGTTTAAAGAAAGCTGAGATCATTAGACTTAAGCAAGTTGATCATGTGATTAATGAAAACACAATATTGGGAAATTTGCAACATCCATTTATTGTATTAATTATTCTCATCACATTAGGTAACCTTTGAAGGTTTCTGCTAGGACCCAAGATATATCTATTTAGTCTTAGAATTTGTTTCTGGTGGAGAATTGTTTACCTATTTAAGAAGTATTGGAAGACTTGACACATAACATGCTGCGTATTGCAATCATTCGAGTTTATTATAGGTTTTATGGTGCTTAAGTGGCTTCTATGTTTGAATATCTTCATACCAAGAACATCATATATAGAGATCTTAAGCCAGAAAACTTATTGATTGCAGATGATGGATATCTCAAGTTAACAGATTTCGGTTTTGCAAAAGTGGTTGAAGGAAGAACATATACTTTATGTGGTACTCCTGAATATTTGGCTCCAGAGATTTTATTGAATAAAGGACATGGTAAAGCTGTTGATTGGTGGACTTTGGGAATTTTAATTTATGAGATGAATGCAGGAATCGACCCTTTCTCTGATGAAGATCCTATGGCTATTTATCAAAAAATATTAAAGGGCAAAGTCAAATTCCCCAAGAGCTTTGACAAGTACGAATTTCTTTTACTATCCAAGAAACGCTAAATCTTTGGTAAAGCATTTGCTTGTTGCCGATCTTTCGAAACGATATGGAAATTTAAAAAATGGTATTGTTATACATATTATCTATAACAGGAGCTGCTGATGTAAAAAATCATAGATGGTTTGGAAACTTAGATTGGAATTTACTCACTCAAAAGAAGTTGCCTGTTCCTTACAAACCAGTAGTCAAGTATTATTTCAATATAATATTTTTATAGAGCACCAAATGACACTTCTAATTTTTCATCATATCCAGAATCCGATACACAAAGTCCAGCTCTAAAACCAGCAGACGATCCCTTCTTAGAATGGTGATTAAATAGAGAAATATATATTTAGATTATCATATATTTTAACTTTATTTTTCATTAATGTTTTTTATTCAAGTAATTCTACTATTCTAAACTTAAATTCAATTCAAAACAAGTATTTTTTGCAATGATATATCATTAACATTCACAAAATGATAATATAATTTTTATTTTTTTTATAATTATTTTACTGGGTTTATCAAATATATATTTATATCAGAATTTATTGATGAAACTAATTTGAATATTAGAAATTATTGTTTAGGTATAAGAATTTGGATATGTTTAACAAATATTTTTGAAATTCATATAACTAATGATTTTTTTAATATAAATAATGGTCAGAATTGATTAATTATTTAAATAAAATTTTATTTTTTATAAAATGAAGAATAGTCTTAAATAGTCTTTTTTAATTAAAAAAAACTTAATTAATTTCATAATAGTTTTTATTTGCTTCTTTAATTGACCTTCAATTTATATTTATTGGAGGATTTAAGAACTTTTAAACTATACATTTTGCTTAAAAAAAGATGACGGTCAATTTAGATTAAATAAAAAATTATATCTTAGAAATTTAATCTACATAAGAAGGTCCAAGTCACTAATTTTCAGATGCAAGAAAATAATATATTTATATGACAAAAGCACATAAAACCAATGTATTAGTGAGGTTATTAATTGAATTATTTAAAAAACATAATTTTAAAAGATTTAAATTTAATTTTTTTTTATTTAAGAATAGTCATTAAATTTTGAATACGACTTTATAAGAAAATTTTGCCACAAAATAAAAAGCAAAGAATAATTTCTTAAAAATGCCAAAAGATAAACTTCACGTAAATCTTGTCGTTATTGGACACGTCGATTCAGGAAAATCAACCACCACCGGTCACTTGATCTACAAACTCGGAGGTATTGACGAAAGAACCATCAAGAAGTTCGAAGATGAAGCCAACAAATTAGGTAAGGGATCCTTCAAATATGCTTGGGTGTTGGATAACCTCAAGGCTGAAAGAGAAAGAGGTATCACCATTGATATTTCCCTCTGGAAATTTGAAACCAATAAGTATTACTACACAGTCATTGATGCCCCAGGACACAGAGATTTCATCAAGAATATGATTACAGGAACATCATAAGCCGATGTTGCTTTGTTGATGATTGCATCACCTGCAGGAGAATTCGAAGCTGGTATTTCAAAGGAAGGATAAACCAGAGAACACGTTCTTTTGGCTTACACTTTGGGTGTCAAATAAATGATTTGCGCTACAAACAAGATGGACGAAAAGACAGTCAACTATGCTTAAGCTAGATATGACGAAATCGTCAAGGAAATGAGAGATTATTTAAAGAAGGTCGGATATAACCCAGACAATGTTCCCTTCGTCCCAATTTCAGGATGGGTCGGTGATAACATGTTGGAAAAATCACCAAACTTCGGATGGTACAAGGGACCAACTCTCCTTGAAGCTTTGGATGCAGTTACCCCACCAAAGAGACCAACTGAAAAACCACTCAGATTACCATTACAAGACGTATACAAGATCGGAGGTATTGGTACAGTCCCAGTCGGAAGAGTTGAAACTGGTGTCTTGAAACCAGGTATGGTCGTCTAATTTGCTCCATCAGCCATCACAACTGAAGTTAAATCAGTTGAAATGCATCATGAAGCTCTCCCAGAAGCCGTTCCAGGAGATAACGTCGGATTCAACGTCAAGAACATTGCCGTCAAAGATTTGAAGAGAGGATTCGTCTGCTCAGACTCAAAGAGTGACCCAGCAAGAGAATGCAACTCATTCAATGCTTAAGTCATCATCATCAACCATCCAGGATAAATCCAAAACGGATATTGCCCAGTATTGGATTGCCACACAGCCCACATTGCTTGCAAATTCTAAGAAATTCTTTCAAAGAATGACAGAAGAACAGGTAAAGTCATTGAAGAAGAACCAAAATTCGTTAAATCAGGAGATGCTGCTATGGTCAAGTTAGTCCCAACCAAACCAATGTGCGTTGAAATCTTCTCTGAATATCCCCCACTTGGTAGATTCGCCGTCAGAGATATGAAATAAACCGTTGCCGTCGGTGTCATCAAAGTTGTTGAAAAGAAGGAATTAAAGAAGAAATGATTTATTAAGTGCATGTACATTTAGTAGGAAATTTAAACATATAAATATTATATTTTTTGATTAATTTTTATCATCATTCTATCTTATTATAAATGAATGATGTTAATGATTAAGTTTAAGTTTAAGTTTCAATTTTTAGATGCTTAATAAAATAAAGATAATAAACCATTTAATCTTTATTAAGTATTCTAATGATCTTATGTTAACCTCATTTAAAGGAAATAATGTTACTGAAGTAATATTAAATTATTTAATCAATCCTCTCATATTTAAACCTCAATTTTACAATATATATGAGCAAGAAAGAAAGCCTTTTTGAAGTATTTTAAATAAATATTAGCTCTTCCTAATTAAAATTAATTATTATATAATAAAGATTAGAACCTATTTTTTATTTAATTCAATCATACTTAATTTATGATAAGATACTTAAATTATGTTTTTAGAAAAAGGCATGATCAAAAATGTTAAGAATAATTAAAAAAAATAAATAATCTATATTTCAGCGTAAGATCAATTAAATATTAATATCATTCATTAATGACAAAATATTATATATCGGATTTATTTTAATTACTTTCATAAAACCTAATAATAATTATAATAAATCTGAAAACTTGAAGTCTAAATTATATATAATATGTTGTCATAAGTTCTAAAATCCTAATTTATTTAAGTCTGAGAATGTCTAAATGGCTCAGAAATATAATTTTTTGGATACTTTTAATAATCTAATTCGATTTTTAATTTTAATTAATATTAAAAATGAAGATTAAATTGAGGATAGTTAAATTTGAAAATTTGACAATAAGGTATCAGATACCACGATTTTTGCTTTTTATCAATAAAGAGTAAGAAACTGAAATCTATATTTGAATAATGGATCGAAATCCTTCAAAAGTGTTATAAGTTATGTTTTGTCAAGTTTAATAAAAAACATTTTGTTTCTTTGTTAGAGCAATTTAAATTAAAAAGGCAATGATTTCAAGAATAAAAAGCTGTAAAATCATTAAAAAATTATTTAATTTTAGCATTAAGAATTCTGAAATATAATGGCAAAACAAAAATTAAATATTTCTGTATTTAATTTCAGGAGTTGATGATTTATAAATTTATAATAATTTAAATTTTCAGAAAATATCTTATTCATAAAAATATAATAAGATAGTAGATTGCATATTCAATAAATAAGATAAATTAATCCTTATGATTTAATTTTTTGCATTTATAGCCTTCTCAACTTAAAAACAATATTTATTAATAATCTAATAATCTAAAACAATTAATAATAATGGGAACTTGTGCCAGTAGAAAAAACCCAGGAACGCTATAAAGAAGTGTTGCTTAAAAACACATTGAGATTGATTTCGAAAAGCTTTTGAAATATAATAAAGAGAGGGAAGGTAAAGAAGGAAAAGAACATCTTCAGCAATAACAATCATTTTGTTAAATATTTCTTCAAGACAACAAATAGAATGCCCCATATTCTTTAACCTAAAATTTGGGACCATCCACTTAATTAGAATATAAAAGATAGTGAGAAGTAAATGAAAATGATTGATTCTTATATAAATATTACTCTAAAATAACATATTAAATAAGCCTTTTTGGTTCTAAATTCTTTAGTTGGAAATTGAGATCATTATAGTAGGGAATGTAGAGAATTTCGCTTAAGAAGTATTTATTTGATAAGAAATTGAATGGAGCTTTTAAGGCGATAGTCTTTATTCTCTTCATGATAGATAGTTTTAGTGTTTATATATTTTTGAATATTATGTCATCAATGTACAATAAATCATATGTGTTGTAAATTCTAAGTGAAAACAAATTATTAATTGAATTTGAAGACCTTCTCTATACTTAAAATGCATTTTTTTGAGTTTTGCTAATATATTTGACGTCGAAATTTGTTTAAGTTACTGGGTAATTTCAGTTTGCATAATAAATGGTATAAACATATGAATTATTTAAATTTGGGAGAATTGAGGTATTCTTAAAGAGAGCTATTACAAGCTTTAATGAATTAAGAAGAATTAATATAAAATTGAGTGTTTGTATGTTATCTATTGATTCTTTATTATAGTATAATATTAAAATTTTATTGGATGATCAATAATAATTATTAAAAAACTTGAATATCTAATTAATTAATAAGAAAAATTGAGTTAAAAATACATTTACAAACATATTTAAATAAATATTAATTTTCTTGCCTTTAACTTAAGTAAAATTAGAAATATAGTAATATAATTTATTTATAATTTCTTTATATTAAGAAATACATAATTAATAAAATGGATTTTAATAATACTAGTTTGAATGCTAAAATTCCTACATTAAGATGTAAATATTAATCATTTTATTCATATTAGAAGCTGAAAGCTCATTTTAACGATACAGAAATCCATTAAATGAATGTTAACATAAAAGTGAATCAAATTCTTTTGAACATAAATAAGGTGATATGTAATTTCCTATTCAATAATATACATTCTTTTAATCAACTCCTATTTTTCCAATATTAGGTATTGAATATTCAAATTATAAAGGTGAACCAAAAAATGAGTTTATTGAAACAGCAAATCAATTTATTAAACATGGCATGTAAAATAGCTTAGCAAGCATGATATAAAAGTAGAGTATTGTTTAAAATGAATTCAAATTGAATTAAACTACTTATGGATGCAAAAAAATGTGTGAAATTGATTGCATGTTAGTTGAAAGATATTTTAATCAAAAATATTGGGTAATTGTTAATGTTATACACAGATATTCTAAAATTCAAATTAGAAGTATAAACTTGATTAAACTAAAATAAATAATACAGATTGGTTAAAAGCCAGAATGCAACATAGATATAAATCTCAAATCTATGATGCATTTTCTGAAATGATAGATTTAATATTTAAAGAAGGTGAAATCCAAATGAATTCTAGAACATAGGTAATTAAAATACAGAATCTCAAAGGATTCTAGAATTTAGAGAGACAACTCTAAAAAGCAGTTAAGGCAGAGAAGAAATTTGATGCTTTTCTATTCGAAATTTAAAAGGTTTTAGCAGATTTTATATTTTCAACTATAAATTGATTCATATCACATATTTAACTTAATCATTATTATAGATAATCAAAATCTACAATATAATCAGATCCTAGCTAAGCAGATTTAAGTAAATCTAATCTTTTATCTTCATCAGTAAAATTGCCTATATCTAATAATATAAAAGAAACCTGGTAAAAAGGAACAACACTTTTCTGTTTCTGGTATTAATCCCATCAATTGATAAATATAAGCAATCAATTCAGAACAAAAAAACTTTTATCTTGTACTTCTCTTAAAGAATTTCATCATACTCAAAGAGTAACCTTTTCCAATTTGTGCTTCAGCATAAGCATGCATAATGATACGATCATTTTCAGACATATTTAGTAAGGGCTTGTATAGAATCCTTAAATTTGAAAGAACTATTACTTTTCATAATTTTTGTATGATTTGGCTCTGACAAAGCGTTCTAAAGTATATCACTAAAAAGAATACTAAAACTAAAGGAGATGACACCATATTAATTACTAGATTCAAAGAGCATTGGATCTTCCCATGGATTCTTAAGAAACATTACAATGTGATCGTAATCACTTCTTGTGATAGATCTTTATAAATTTTATAGAGTTCCTTTTGTACGAAATATTAACAAATCACCTGTTTAAGCTTAATTTAAAATTTGTGGGTCTAAAATTCTTTCATGTCTCCAAAACCTATGATATTTTGACATGCTCATAATATTATTTAAATATCCATCTGATTGCTAGATGTACTATTGTATTAATTAAATCCATTATTTTGACTATTCTCTAGTTCTAGTAGGAACTACAAATTCAAATTTCTTCTCACAGCCTTCTGGCTATAATCTTTTATATTTAATTGTATACATAAAACTTTGAATGTAAGTTTCATCCTTTGATTTTACAAAAGAGAAAATGTATTTTTAATAATCAAAGTCCAAAATTCCTAAAGGTTTATTTTTATTTTTAATGTTGTAATAAGTAAATCTTTTTGATTATAAAGTACAATAATAAGTCTGTAAAATAGATGATAAACTTTACAGAATTAGTTTCCAAAAAATGAGGACTAACTTTGTAAAATTCACCCTCTAAATCAGGTTATGGTAGTTACTCATAATTTTTATGTATTTATTAAGTATTTAAATTTAAATGATGTTCTTATTCATTATTTCTCTCTAAAACTTTATTGTTTTATTCTGGTAATTACTCTTGAAATTAATCATCATTTAGATTATAAACTTGAAAATACTTAAAATAATAAATACTGTCAAGAACAGATTAGAATTCTAGATTCTCTACTATATTATTAGGTTAACCATCTTAATGATTGTTTTAATTTTGCTGCATTATTTAAGATGTAAAATAATAAATATTAAATGCAATAATATGTATAAAAATATCTATGATGAAACTAATTACATTAATTTGTATTTATAATCTCTAACAATATAATAAATAACAAATCTTCTTTTTATTTAAATCTGTGTCTTCTAAGACCTTAAACAGAATTTTTGTAGTATATTCTATTAATAATTATCAATCCTATCTGTTTTCAAAAGTATTACATCTAAGAAAAAACTAATAGATAATCAAGTCATTCTATTTAGAGAAGTTTTCAAAATATCATAAAGTCTGAAGATTAAAGGACTGTGAAAATTATAATCATATCATGAAAGTACTGATTACATTAATTAAACATATGATATTGAAATTTAATACTGTTAATAAAGGTAATCAATTTTAAAAAGCATAAAAATAAAAGATTATCCTATTTTACATAAAATGATGAAAGCGTTTTAGAATAATTTAAATAATTGATTGGCTTCAATATAGTTTCTTTAAGTATGAGTGAATTCAGAGATATAATAATTGAAAATAGTATTATTTATTTTATGCTTCAATTGAATTAGTCCATGTATTTTATACATTAAAATATAAATGTATAAAAATTAAGTTTCTCTAAAATAAGATAAGATAGAAACTTTCTCTAAATAATTTAGAACAATTTGTAAAGAGTGAAAAGCTACATATGGAGATTTAAATTATGTCTAATTATTCTTTTACTTTTCAAGTTATTGCAATATATAAAGAATGAAACCTATAGATATTTGATAATTATTTTAATTAATAATCATCAATAGATCTTATGATAAGATTTAAAGTAACATAATAAGAAATAATAAATTTAATTTAGCTAAGTGTTATCAAAGATAAATACAGAAATTAAATTTTAATAATTGTTAACAAAAAGTATGAAAAATGGAGAATATCTTAATATAATAATTATATGAAAAAAGTAGTATAATAGTATTGAAGGGAATTTGTTGATTGACACAACAATTAACAATATTTGATTATATTACATAAACTTTGTTTGTATATTTTGTTTTTTTTCATTTTTTCAAATAGACTAGGATATTTGTCATATTGTCACAGCCTGTTCCTTAACTTGTATCTGGGGCTAATAATTGATCTAATAGATCTTCAGCAGCCTTTTTCAATAAATCTTCAGTCACTTAAGATTGTCCCAAAGTTGAGTTGACTTACTTCAATAATTCTTAATGATTCAAAGTTTCGAAAACACCATCGCAACCCATTAAAATAAATCTAAATTTAATTATTATATACTTGTCTTATGGTCCTAATTCAACTTTCTTAACATCTGGAAGAGCAATAATTAATTATTCATTAGCTCTTAACTTGCTATCACGTTTATATTCTAAATCTCCCAAGGCTCTAGATAAATTTAGGTTACCTATATTAAATTTATAATAAATAAATACCATTAACACGACCATCACTTACAAAACCACCTGCTCTTTCAATTCTGGTTTTCTCTTCAGGATTATCTGGCTTATGATCAACACTCATATCATAATTAGAATTATTTCTGCATAAAACTGATCTTGAATCTCCAGCATTGGCAACATAAAGAGTATTCTTATGAATCAAGGCTACATTGGCTGTGCATCCGGCATAAGATTCTAAAATAAAATAACAATATACCATCAGTATCAGTTGCTTTGTATTAATTTAACTCTTTCTATCCTTCTGGAGTCATTAACAATTCATCCATCTTTAAAAAGGTTTCTTTGAGAGCCTCTTCAAATTTTTGATCCTTAAAATTTTTATTTTTCATTAATTCATCCACGAAGTGTTTCTCCACAAAATAAGCAACTTCTCTACCTCCATGTCCATCAAATACACCAAAAACAGAGACATCTTATACAATATCAGGTTTATGAATATGAGCATCTTCCATCGTGTTTCTCCAGCCTATTGTTCCATATACTTCATACCTTGCATTTCTGAGGCAGCAAATATAACAGACTTTCCTTAACCTGTTGTTGTTGTTTTATCTCTTTTTGGTTAGCTTAGATATGGCCCCATTTAATTTAATTTTATTTAATATCATTTATATCCACTTATTTCTTTATATACGAAAATTTCAGTATCATCCTAATCTTAAGATTATTTTCTAATTGTGTTGTTTTTTTTATCACTTTTTTAAACTTAACCATCATATACTATAATAAATCATTAGAATTCAATTGATATCCAAAATCATTTATTGCCTATTTTAACTTAATGAATATATATATACTTCATAGTATATTATGGTCAATTTTAGAAATAAATATTAAATCAATAAATAATTATCTCTTAGAGTTATTTCAATAAAGGAATAAGTCTCTCAAGTAAAATATTTTACAATTATATATATTTATAAAAATTATGATATTATGATAAATTTTATAATGGATAGTTCATTATGGACCCCTAACATCAGGTAATTAAGTCTCAACATGACTCTTATTCAATAATTAAGGGTAAACAATTTATGGTACTTATTGAGCATATTATTAATATATTGGATATCCAGCAACAGGTTATTAAGGATTTTAAATGTTTTGAGTAGACTATTATTATTATAATAATAATTATTGTTTTATCTATTATTATTATTATTATTATAATAATGCTTCTTATTGTTATTTTTACAATTTCATCCAATTTTTAAATTGTTCATATTATTCAATGGGAACAGCATAAAATTAAGGTTGTTGGACATTACCATCAATTGGTTCTCCAAAAGCTACAGATTCTGATAATTAATTCTTTCCCTGCTTTTTCATTCTCTTCATATGTCTTCTTCTTCTTATTATTTTTCTAATTACTATAAAAGCCACAACTGCAAATATAGAAATCAAAATCCACTTAAATACTAGTTTATATTAACTTATTTACCATGTCCTTTCTTGTGTTTATAATGTTCTCGTTTATTATAATGTTAATCACCAAGAACTAAGATTAGGAGTAATGCTAAAATGAGAATTTATTTCATTTAATAATTAATAAAAATCAAAATTATTTTCTAATTAACTATTATATAACCATTTTCTAATAATTTTTATCAACTAAAATTATTATAAAACAATTTTATAAGATTATTATTACATCATTAAGTTTATACATATGTATTTATATAAAAATTTAGTGAAATAATGTATCTAAAGAAAAATCATCATTTTCAACTTTATTTTTCAATAATTAAGCTTTAATTGCAGTAATTTTTATGATTAATCTTTGACAATCCTTTTAGCGAAGGGTTCGAAGGATTATTTGATAAGTAAGTACCTCTTTGAACACTTTTGCTATTTTTACTTCTTTCTAAATCTTTTGCTAATTTATCATAATTATCTTTTAATTTAATATAAGCTTCATCTTTTTAAATAATTGATATTTTAATCCTTTCTTAGTCTATTTTACCTTATTGTATGATCTTTAATTAATCTTATATTTATAATCTAAGTTATAATATATCATCTTAATATTTTTAATTTTCATTTTCAATAGATTTTATATTCTATAAGAGTTCATAAATATGTCTCTACATTTTTTTATTATTCTCTTACACAATTGAAAGCTAAGCTAAAAAAATAGAAATTATTATATTACATTTTTATTAATTTAGTTAGATGATTATCTATTTGTTAGTTTTCAATTCTTTATTTTGTTTAACCAGAGTTTAATAACAAAGAGCATCTCTTTTTAAATTCTCATATTCTAACTTTGATACTGAACTAAATAAACTATTTGACATACTTCTAACAGTGTCATCCTTAATTTCAAAGATTGAATCTTAACTTGGATGTCTATTTGTATTATTTGTAGGGTTAGTTGTATAATTATCTTCCTTCTTGGAATCTGAAGAGAAAGGGCATATCTAAATAATAATCCAATATTTATACTTCCTACTGGAATTCAGGTAAATGTGTACTTTATTCAACCTCCCTAAAAGAGGGGATTTCGAGTTTTTTAACATCAGTTGTTTTAAATTCACAAATTTTAAATAACTCATGAATTTAAGTCTATGTCAAATAGATGTTAGAAGACATTTCAATATTAACAAAAATAATTATATTATATTAATTATATAAAAAGAATAATTTTTACTATAAAATAAACCAATAAAATTAATAAGTATATGATTAGTTATGAATCTATTGATGATTATTAGATAATTTAATACAATTGTTTAAAAATACTAATAATAAAGATGGAAGAAATATTTAAAAATACAATATTAAATTATTTAGATTTCTGTCTTTAAATAAATTAAATATAGATATTTATTGTATATATATTATGATAAAATTACTTAATAGATAATAAAGAGGTAAAGTATTTTGAATTATAATTTTAATATGCATATAAATATTTTATAAAATTGATAATTGCATCATTTATTCAAATAATTGATGCAATCACATTTTCTTCAATACCTAAATGATTAGATCCTCTTAAAATTTTAAACTTTCCATTGATACCCCAACCATCATTCCATGAATTTACTACTTCCCAATAAGGTATTCCATTTTCTGTTCCCCAACCTATTATTTTAACTGCATGTCTTCCTCTTAATGATCCAGTTGTATATTAATAGACACCAGATTTATAACTTAAGAAATCATCATAAACTAAAAACACTGCTTATACAGGTCCATTCAAATATATTTCATTTTTTATTTGCTCTTAATCTCTTATAAGTTAATATGGATTATCTCTTGATTTGATTTTATCAACTTCATAAGTTCTATAAGATTAAGAATGACATTTTCTTGAGCATAAAGGTGTATTAGATAACATGAAAATGTCTTCATCACATTTAGAGTATTTTCCTGAATTATTTCCATGACTACAAGGAGGAAATGAATATGATTTACAAAAAGTAAAATCATTATATATACCTCCTGTTACTATACCTTCTATTTTAAAATACTTCCAAGCTCCCATAGGATAACCCCCATCACAACCATCTCCACAATTAATACCACAACAACTTAAAAGATCTTCAGCAGAAATTTGTCTCTTATCTGTTTAACCAGAGGCAATGCAAAGACGATCAGTCATTGTAGAGACAGCTGATACTGCCCAACAAGAACCACAGTTCCCTTGATCATGAATTAATTTAATGGATGAACAACCAGGCCATTTTTCATAGGCTGAAAAGCTTGATGGTAAAGCTTCTAAATTTTCATAATATTTATATTGAATTGGATCACTATGATCTACAATAACATTGAAAAATTTAGAGTAAAATTCTTCTGATTTATCATTCCATCTTTCATAATTAACAGCCTAAATAAATAGAAGAATTATATACTGTCCAAGTTGTTTTGATTGAGTTTACAAATGCTGTAATAAATGGATTTCTTGCAGATACTAAAGATATAATTAGGCATATAAATTATATCATTTTATAAATCAATTATCCAATTCTGAAAGTAGTTTTTTAGTTTTAGTAATTTATTTCAATTACTCTATAACACTCAGAATTGATTATTCTTCTATTAATGAATCATCGGATTCGTTTTCATCATCTTCTACTACTGAAGATAAACTACTTAAAGAACTCTATTTTTAAGGATCTATTAATTCTTGATTCTTCATATTTATAATAGTATTACCCATGGATAAGATTTTAAATTTGTTGTATTATTGTTTTTCTACATCATTTTATAAAAGTATGATTTAAGTTCATCATAATTAATTACTTTGTATTAATCAAGATTAGATAATTTAACATTATAATAAAATTAAATTATTTCTTTTGGTAATGATGGAAATGCTTTCTCTATTATTAGATTCATTTTTTATAATTCAACTTCTTTTATTTTATCACTTTTTGTTTTCTTCTACTTTGTCTTAAATAGTCTACCACCAATATAAAAGTTAATCAGAATATAAGCCAATGATTCTAGATCATCTCTAGGACAAGGTTCTTTATTTAACTTATTGCTTTACTTATCCCTAAATGCAAATTTAAACTTGAATATTTATTTAATGCGAGAGCATATTGAAATTTGTTTTTAGTATTCTAGTTTAATATCTACCTTAATTTGTATTTTTAGGCAAATTTTAGGTCAGTTAAAAGTAATTGAACTCCTCTATATAGTGTCACAAATTTCTTAGGCTTTAAATAACAATGAACTATAGATGCTGAATGCATTTTCTCCAACACAGATATCTAAATATACATTCTCAGTATTTACAGCTTCTATTGCTATAGTAGCAAATACTTAATCAGAAAACTTTCGATTTTAATGTTGAAAACAAAGTTTAAGAGATGGTCCACATCTTTCCTTTATATTATATCGATATTCCATATTCTTATATTTATATATTCCTGATTGTATTGTCTTTGGAATTAGTTATACTAAAATCAATGTATATATAATTAGTACAATCATGCATTTTTTTTACAATCCTTTCATCACAAACAAAGGAATTATATTACTCTTAACTATAGTATATAGTAATTCTTAATACCTTTTCATTTCTACTAAATAGTAGGTATTCGGATCATCCTTATTTAAAGCTACACTTCCTATTAGATTTACATAATTACCTAAATATAAGTTATGACTCCGTCCCTTATAAATTAAACGAACAAGAAAATATTTATGATCTAAAATTACAGCATTAGCATTTCTTTCAAATGAATTTGACTCAGTTATTGAATCACTCATATTTATTAAAAATCTTAATTATATAAAGACAAATAAATAAGTAATTAAAATCTCGAGAACATACTAATAACTAAATATATTAACTCCATTATAATTATATTCAGATTTTTAAGCTTCTTCAATAAAAACTAATATAAAATAATATTAATCATTACTTAAGTTATAAGTCTATTTTTATTAATTTTTGATTGATTAAATAATATTTGTAAAAATATACAATTTTTTAGTTAGATTTTATAGATGTAAATATATTACAATTTAAAAAAAAACATGCTAACAATAATACTTTTTAATAGTGTTAAGTTGCAAATATAAATTGTACTTAAAGTTTTTAAGAAGTATATAATACTTCTAAAATTATTATTATTTAATTATTCATGTTTCATAAAGTGTCATTAATAGAAAATATTTAACCACTATTCATAATAATTAATAAGAAAATCAAAACAATCTAAAAATTAAAATTAATAAAAATAAAATAACAATTTTATTAAACTTTTGATAATATCATAGGATGACTATTTAATTAGTGTAATAATAATTTTATTATAAATCACTTATTATGTATATAGTAATATATGATTTCTCAAATTTGTATACAAAAATTAGCAATTTAAAATTATTATTAAACATTTTAAAAAGAAAAAATCAATTATTTATCAGCTATTTAATCTAATTATACTAATTTTAAGTATAATTATTTATTTATAATAAATTAATGATATTGTCTATGATCAAGAAACTGATCTATACACAACGAAAAAAAGTAACATCATTATCTATAGATTTTTTAAAGAATCTAAGATTAGAATTAGATTATGATGTGGATTTATAAAAATATTAAATTAACCTTTCTATTTATATAATTTTTAGATGATTCCAATTTAATATAAATATACACTTATGAGTAATTATAAAATAATTATGAGATTTTCATTTAATCATTATAATAAATAATGTGCAAAAACAACCTATTGAAATAAGAAGTGAAATATTCCTTAAACTATTTGATCTGTCTCTTTTTTTTGGGATTGGAAATTGAACTTCAGAATGATCTAAATGTAATTCAAATACTTTCCATAATCATTATTGTTATTTCAATTGCTTTTAGAGTACTCTATTCAATTTAGAAAATTTCATGGAAAATAGGTATATTATATCCTAATATTAAGATATCTCTCCCATCTTCTTTTGGTTACTAACATTAGCAAGAATTAATAGTGCAAATAATTTAAAATAAGAGTCACATTCCTTTCTATTTTATACTCTAGGCTTTATGAATGGTCAATATAATAACACATTTAGTATATAGAATGAAAATCCCATAATATTTAAAGGCAAAATATGTGTTCAAATTATAATTTTTGTTACTTGTTTATCTCTTACTAATTAAATTAAGCTTGGGATTATATTTGTATTAATAATTTTATGTATCATGATTGGATTGAATGAAATCTTTTATAGATAAGTATTGAGTGAATTTGAAATTTAAGTTAAAGAAAATAAATAAAACAGACTCTTTAATGAACTATCATTTCAATAAATTTTAAAATCTTAAACAAAACCTTCAAATGAAGAATAAATATTTATAAAACATTCAAGAGGTTGTCCTCTTGAATCCATTGCTGAAGATGAGGAGTTACCTGAATCTAAATAAAAATAACAGAATGCTTCAAACTCAACAAAATCATCTCTTTGGGGTAATTTTGTATTCTAATGCGATGATTACATAATTAAATTTTCATTTAATGCTTATTAAAATAATTCTCTTTTATAAAACTCTGTTAGCAATTATTCATTTAGTAAATTCCTTTAAGATAATAATATCACATTTGTAGATTTTTTATCAGAAATGAAGGTTTTTAATGATATTCATTGGACTTAATTTGATATACAAAGTCCAGAATTTAAGAAATAACAAAGTCTTTATGATTGGTTATAATATCATTTAGAATAGTATAAAATGATTGAATAACTTCAATCAAAGAAATCCTTTAAATAATTAGAAGGAGTAGATCCTTTATAACTAAGTAATCTTTCTAATCAAAAATCTTTATTGATGGATCTTATTATGGAGAAATCTATTATGGGATTATCATCTATTCCATATTAATAAAGTTCATCAGAAGCAATAAATCTGAGAAATAATAAAATGAATCTATTTGGAAGAATAAAAACAAATAAAATTTTATGTGATTTGTAAATCAAATTTTATATTTTTGAAGAAGTATAAATATATATTTATATTAATTAGGAATCTGATGGTTTGGCAATAGTATTTTTGATGAGAGATATTGATAAATTAGTATAATCAATAAAATAGAATGTTAAAAATGTTGAATTATTGGATATTGCTACAAAGTTTATATAGAATTAAGCTTGTAAAATAACTGATATTCATAAATGGATTCGTGAAATAAAGAGTCCATCTAGTTTAATTGAAACAGATTAATTAAGTCGATTGGGTACTTCAGTTCGAAAAAGGACATATTCATTGAGTTCTAATATAAATAGTGTTGAGGAAGGATAATCAGATATATCTGAGAAAGTTTAGATACGCAAGTCAAATCATTTATAATAATTCTTATCAAAATTGTAATTTGATTTCTTTTAAGTTGAATAAGATAATTTTAATTTTGTTGAAGTATTTTAATAAACAGAAAAGATTTGGTTCGATAGAAAAAAGATAGATATATCATAAACAGTTCATTTACTATTTGATCAATTTTAACATAATCATATACTTATCAAATATGGAGTTAAGTTGATGTTGATTGACAATAATCTTTATGATAAAAATATAATTACAGATGCAAGGTTAAATATAAATTTATTTATTTTAGAAAATTTAAATAATTATTGATTAATTTAATTAATAACTCTATTTAAGCATATTAATATGAATAATATTTGTAATAGCCAAATGAAATTGAAATTAGTGTATGGAATTATTATGAAGATATCCATTTTACTATAACAGATTATGGTTGTGGACTTACTTAAAATTAAATAAATCAATCAAGATTGTAAGAGTGTAAATTAGGTTTGGCAGCATCTTAGAGATTATTGTATTAATTAAGTGGTGGAAAAAAGTAATTAACTATATAATGTATGAATTAAAAAACAAATATATCCTTTTAATTGCCAAGAATTTTAATGGAAGATAAAATTATATAAAATAATGAATTTGATTATGAATATATTAAATTTATTAATTCTTGAGTATTTTATTAATTAAAAAATAATACAATTCATTAATGTTTATCTAAAAATAAATGCAAAATTCAAAAGTTTAATAATAATTATCTGAGACAGAAATCTAATTCTCTATTTAGTAGTTTAATGAGGATATGGAAAATGAAAATTTAGAGATTGAAAAAGAAAAGTAGCACTTCTCTAACTTATACGAAGATTTAATTGTCTACTCCATTAATCCTTAAAAAGAATCACAAAATCATAAATTGTAATATAGTTATCTAATTTATTTTTTTAGAAGAAATATAGAGATCAACTAATTTAGACACAAATCTCACAAAGCTATTAAAAAGCAACAAAAAAAATTAAGAAATTAATAAAACCATAGAATCTATAGTAAAAAAAATATCAAAGAGACTTTAATGAATTTATAATAATAGCAATTTAAAACTTTGCATTTTACAGAAGAGACATAGATTTCATAAGGGGAATGGCAAGAAGATCATTAAATTTAAGTTCAGTAGCATGTTGTTATTTCCCTATGTTACTAGATTGAAGATTAGAGCAGATTGTTTGATTATCTTACATGTTAGATTTAATTAACTAAAACTTGAATAATATTGTCAATATCAATATTAATGACAATTGTATTGATTTAAATAATTATTAAATCAACACCAATGAATTTTAAATGAATTCATATCTGATACCATATGCAAATACACCAAAAATACCAAAACTATGAGTTGACTTCTTGTTTCTGAGATGATTCAGAAAAAAGGTTCAAATAAAGTGCTATCATTATTGAAGTGCCAATGCTTTTATCAACACCTATAAATAATAATATTTTTCTTATATACTTTCATTAATTTTATAAATGAAATTATATATACATTCTGGAAATGCTGTGGAAATTTATGAATCTAAATAAGGAGAAACTATAGATCAATTATAAAAAGCATTAGGAAGTGAAATAATTTTCAATAATAGGTAATGTATCAATATTTAAAAGTAAGGACTATTTTAAACACTTCAATGTTGGTCAATAGTTTTTTCAATGATAATGATGATGTGATTGTATAGAAAGTGAAACCTATACCAGTTTAATAGAATGTTTAAGTTGCTGCATAAAAGCCTATACATTATAACAATATAACAAAATTTGCATTTTGGGATGCTGATGATATGAATGTTAGGTAATTATTGAATAATTATACAAGAGTTGTAGTTGAATTGAAAGATATAGCAAAACATCCATTAGAAAAGTTTTAAGCTAGATTTTTTGAAAGATCATTTGAAATTAAAATTCATGATTATTAAAATAAGAATTGGACATTTGGAGTTGCTAGAACATAATGTAAATTAGATGCTGCAAATAGTAAATTCACACTCAAAGGTGATAAGATATTGATTACATTAAGAAAGATAAAGAAGGAAGATAATTGGTTTTCAATTCACAAATAAAAAACTATAGGTGGTGATGATTCAGATTGAGTATATATAATTATAATAACATTATTTAAGAATTTAAATTTCTTTTTTTGATATTAATTGATATTACAGTTTTAGTTCAAACAATTAAATTTAGAATAAAATAAATAGTATTTTATTTTTATTTATTTATAATGAATCAAAGTTAAGTTAATGAAGAAAACTCACCTAATAATATATATGAACATGCTTCATAAAATATTTCTTAATACTTGTAACGCGATTATTATGAGAAATTCAAGCTTGGTTAAAATCTTTATGATTAATCAATTACTTTATCAAGATTATCTTTGGGAGAAAAAACAAGCGAAGATTATAATAATAATACATAGATAGGATTAATATAAATTTAGGAACGTTTATCTGATGAGATTTGTAAAAATTAAGTAAATTGTTGACTACAATTAGCTAGCTATTAGAGAGTAAAGTAACATAACTGAATAAGGATCTCTAGTCAGCTATGGACCATACAATAATTCTATAAAAATAAAATGAGAATTATATATAGATGTTGTAATAAGCCAATACATAATTATAAAAATAGATTAGGAATTATGAAATAGAAAAAAAAATAAATTAATAATTAATGAAAAAAAATAGAGAATTATAAGAAGTAAATAAGTATAATCTTAATCTAATTAGTAATCATTAGAAATAAATATAAACTTTACAAAAGAACAAATAAATTTAGAACTTTTCTGATTGCAAAAATATAATATTATCTAAATGTCATTAAAAATCGAATTAATCAATATGTTCTTCAAATAGAAATAAATAAAAAGTTAATTAAATTAATACAGAAGAATCTACAGTTAAGGATTCTTCTTTAAGTGAATTAAAATCTAATGATAATCATAGATTTGCTGAATCTGCTCAGCAATTTTACAAAACCTCAAATTTATGGTCTCCTATAAAATATTCTTCTCCTAAAGCTCAAAATTTCAATCTAGAAAAAAAAATTGAGTCTACTTTATCATAAATAAGAGCAATCAAAATGTAAATTCAACAATTAAATTAAAAATGATATATTATTATTTATTTTCATTATATTAAAGCCATCAAAAATTTATAAAAATATTTTTATTCAAATAATTATGCTTTTCTTTCAACTCACTCTTTATTTTTCAATAATCAATTTAATTTAATTGTATATTGATTATCGTATTTAATTTCATTCAGATATAATTAGTATTTCTTCTAAAATTTATTAGATTCTTTTATGATTAATAATCTCTTTTCTTGCTAGTGTATTCATTTTCATCAACCATGATAATAAACTTTAAAAGGATCTATAAGCACTCAACCTTTATCATCTTAATCCATATTGCATATAATGATGAAAAACATAATCACTTCTATTTTCTTTTTGAATAATCTTCTTAAATCTATAAAGATACTGCATTAAACAATTATATTTTCTAATTCATCATCAGCTAATAGTCTTTTTTATCCCAATATATTAGTAAACAAACAAATGTATTATTTCAAAAAGTCATTCAAATCGCATAATCTATTTATTTATATATTCTCTTTTTATATCTCTTCTACACTCCCTATTATAAGAGATTTCATTCCTATTTCCAATGTTTTATTTCCTAAATTATATGCTGTAACAATTAAAATGAATGTTATTATTATATTTTATATAAAATATTTTAAATAAGTTTTAATAATTTATGAATATACTTTCAAAGCTATTTTATAGAGTTTAATAAACTTTCATTAAAAGGAATTTATTGGATCAAAAACTAATAAATTAATTTATGTAATATTTAATCAAGAGTCAACCTTATGAATTCTATTCAAATATTCTCTTATAGCTTTGATTCTCTAAATTAAATTTAAGGGTATCATTGATAAAAGGAGTGTAGTTCTTCTTATCTAAAATAACTTTATTATAAAAATTACTTCGTTATTTATTTTATTTGCTATTGGCCACCAAAATAATAGATACACCAACACAAGCACAACTAAGAACACTATAAATATTGTCACAGTTGTTGTAGTGTTTGTGTCTATATCTTTCTACAAACTTTCATTAAAAATGATAAGTAACTACTAAAATATTGATCTTATATATATGTCTTGCATTTGATCTATTTAGAAATATTAGAATTTATACTTAATTCAATAGCAGAAATATCGGTATACATAAGTGATAGAATCTTATTCTACTAAGTATTGGTTGTAAAATTATAAACAGTTCCAGCTATTGCAGTAGCAGAGGAATCATTCAAAAGAGAATCATAAACTGTAAGTAAATATCTCAGATTTTCAAAGTGTCTTGATAATGCTAGGGCTAATGATTCATCTACTATTCCTTTAACGAAAGCCTAACAAGTAACCAAATCTACTCCAGCAACCTTGATTACTTCATTACATGCTCCAGCTTTCATTATTGAATCAAAATAATCATTATAAATAGAATTATGATAACCTAAATTTAATGAATGATCTTTTTGCATATTAGTATTCAAATTATAAAGATCTTTGACAAAGTCTGTAGAAATAGTTTTAGATACATTATTTTTAACAGGGAAGTTGGAATCCCATAACATTTATCTAAATACATTATTTGCAAATGTGATAGAAGGAACAGCCATAGAGGTAGCATTCATTTCTTAAATTAATTATTACATAGAACTCTATAAATTGGTTCCAATTAAATAATGGGCTATAAAATAAGCTATTAGTAATCCAATAGAAATAATGAATTTTATATAAAAATTCCTTTTATCTTTTGAATCATACTTATACTTCTTTCTTTTCTTTCTTCTTCCAAATTCTTCTACAATACCTTCTCCTTCTTCATTTTCTTCAAATGATAATTCATTTTCTTAATTTGCATCTTCATCTTCCCCTATTTGAAGAGTATTTGAAAAAGCTTCACATTTAGCAAATAATTATTTAACCTTTGCCAAAGGTATCTCTAAAAATAGTTTTATAACTTCTTCTTAATTTTGCGAAACTAAATTAAAAGTACAAGCAATCCATGGTATTGAAATAACAGTAAAAACACATGCTACAATCAATAAAATTAATAAAACATTTGAATCATATGCTAAATCTATTAATTAATTAGTATAAAGATCTACACTCTCTAAAGTGGCTTAATAATAGTCATTCAATAAATTATATCTAATAAAAAATATGGAATCAGAATCTTAATCAAATTCAGTGATATCATAATTCATAATTTCAAAAGCTTTAGATATAATTTATGAAGTTCCTTAATTAATATCAACTAATTAATTGCTTTCACTTCCACTGTTATCTCTACTAATCATTTTAATAGAATTAGTTGTCATTAATTCATCTTATCTTCCACTGACTTCTGTGGATGATTAAATTTTAGATTGAATATCTTTGAGATCACTAATTGTTGTATTCATATTTAAAAGTTAAATTTTCACTTTATCATCTGTACCAGGTATATTTATTTTATTTAATCTACACAATTCCATTATTTACCATTATATTCTTTATCCTAAAGCAACTCTGATATTTGAATCTTGCATCATTATATATCCTTCTTGAATATCCTAAAATAATTATTACGTTAAAATATAATCCAATAAACCTAATATACCTAAACAAATAATCAATATAGCTGCACTCCATTTAAAACAAACCATGCTACTTTAATTAACATTTCTACTCTCTGTCAAGAATTAAACAAAGGTTCTTCTGGATTTATAGATGTTAGCATGTCCACCTTCAGCTTCTTCTTCATCATCTTCTTTTTAAACTTATTACATTCCAGTATTTCCTCCTTTTTTTTAATCATTTTCTTCTGCATCTTCATCAGAATCTTAATTTTTAAAATCATCAACATCAAATAATTATCCATTAATATATTTCATAGTCCTTATTCCTAAACCTAAATCCAATTTTTCTTCTTTTTCCCCAATATTTGAAGATGGAGTTTTTTCATCTTCTTTAATTGGTTCTCTTTATGAATAATCAAATGTTTCATCTTATTTAACACTTGAAATAGCAGACATCTAAAAATTTTAATCTTAAGTATATTCACCAATATAGATATGTTATGATTAATCAAATTAAAAATAAAATTTAACTTACTATGACTTTTTTATTTGAGATTATTCATTAGGATTAAGAAAAGATTTTTCTTATCTATTATTTTCAATTTTTATTACATAACCTTATAATTTAGAATCTTTGAACATGATTTCACCAGCAGTAATATTAAATTTGCCTTATACTGTTTAATCTCTATTTTTAAAATTAATATCTGCTTCAGCTCCTGTTTTATTAAGATAATCAGTAATATTTTCTTAAAAATTTGTTATTATATCACTTACTTTCATCTTCTTTTTTGTAATATAATTCAAATCTACATGAAACATTGTTATAAAAGTGGCTGAAATATTTTCAATTTCTTAAGTTGATCCATTTACAATCATAAAAGCAACATTTTTAAACACTTTTTCTTATCTCATAGCTCCAAAAAATTATGCTCCATGAATAAATGAAGGTACATATCTTACATAAATGAAAAAGGGAAAGATGTATCCATTTTTAGATTTACCTATTATCATTCTTTCTCTATTCATTATTCTACTTTCATATGTTTATAAATATGCTTCCATAAATTAATCATGTGATTGAGCAAATACATTTGGCATTAAAATATTTACTTTTCTATTAATTAATTCACTCTTTGAATAACCAAACATTTTAGATGCTGACATATTAAGTCCTATGATTCTACCAAAAGTAATATCTTCAGCTGAAATACTGATTAATGCAGTTGATTCATTAGGAAAATCATTAATATTATTTGTAATTTTACCCCTATCCATATTTACAGAATAAAAATTCTTCAATCTTTCTAAAACCTCTTCAGCAGATTCTTTATCATATAATATATCAACTAGATATCTGGAATAAATCATCATTAAATTTGGTGGGACATCCATATTCATTTTAATTATTCTTTTCCATGAATCTTCTAACATTTTATCTACATACATCATTCTAGTTCCAACATCATATAATTTTCCTAAATCTGGTGTGTCTTCACTTAATTAAGACCAAAACTCTATGTGTTAAGATGCTGATTTCTCAATTTAAGCTCTTATTTCTCTTAGATTATTTTCAGTTGTAAGTTCATTTACAGCATCAATACCAGCTGCTGGATTTTTAGATGATTTTGAATTTTCAAACATTTATTCTTCAATCAACTTTTTTAATCTATATATAATGAATTATTCATCCATATATGGTTTTTCTTATTCTGCAGCTACTAACTCTTATAATGCTTATTAATTTGATTACATTTTTTCCATCAAGAATAATGAATGTGAAATTCTTAATTCAGTACAATTTGGAAATCTTGTTAAGGATAAAGTGAATATTCTTTCCAAGATATACACAAATACAACATATTATTCTTTGATTTCTTCATCTTAGTTTTAGAGTTTAAAGTTTTTCTAAAATTTAGCAATCTTCTTATTTCCCATGTTTTTAGCTTAACAAGGACAATCTTCTCTTTTACAAATGGTTCTATGGTATTCTACAAAACCATCTAGAAGAGTGGCTATATTTCTATCTGTATGATAATAATTTAAGAATTTAGTTAAGTATTGTAATTGTTGTATGGCTTAATTTAAAGAATCAAATTTATTTGAATCTATCATCATTATATCATATCGATATTCTTTTCGCAACATTACAATTAACAACAATAATGGACTGCCGAATACCCACAAATACGGTGCTCCTTCATAATAGGTATCCTCTACGATGATGCCGAAGATGATCATACATATTGTCCACATGATGATGGCATGTTGTGAATTTAACACTTTTGAATAATAATAGTTCAAATATACACTTGATTTATTGAATGAGAAGAATTGAATGACAGCAAAAAGAGTTATTATTATGACAACCAAAATTCTCAACTCACTTACATTCAATAAAGTAAAACACAATACTAAAATTATTTTGAATATCAAAAATTTCATATCATCTCTCCCTGAAATTTTGCAAAGAGGATTATTAGGTTGAAATCTTGATTCATAGAATGTCATCGTAACTAATCCACTCACACATATTAATATTATGGCAGCAATAGCTGATAAAAATGCATGTAATAAATAATTACCAGTATAACATTATAAATCACTATAATATCTATGATACCCTGTTCCTGAATCACAATAAAATATGGTCAAAAATAAATGGAGTGCTGGCATAAAGAATATATAGTTTAGAATTTCAAAAAATATTTTTAGTACAAACAAAGGTCCAGTCAATTTACCAACTGATGTTGTCTATGCTTTGATTGCTATAAAGATAATCAATACTATCAATAGAAAAAATAACCCCATTATAATATATAGTACGAGGATAAAACTTGGAAATTCGACATTTTTCAAATATGGAGATATCATGAAGTAACCAAAAAATGATTAAAATGATTCAGACCATGATTTCACTTTCCATAATGATAGAAACTAATTTTTATAATAATTATTATTTACATCATCACTGAATGCAAAGTAAAAAACTTAAAAGCTTTCTATCAGCACAAAAAAAATGTAAAGAAATAAGGGAAAGTTCTCTCCAGATATCAAGTAGTATATAATCTCAAATAAAAGATTCTTGAAAGAATTTTACATCTTATCTATGGCTGATTTATCATCATCAAAGATTGAAATTCCTTACATTATAATAATAATAATAATTCAAATAATAATAATATTCATTTCACTGCTTATAATATTTCTCCTCCAATAAATTATTATTTCAAGTTAGGGTATTTTTATATAATATCCATAGGTATCATATTTAACATTCCTTTAGTTCTCCAAATCTATTTTGATAAATTATTCAAGTATGGAGTCCAACAAAAAATAAATGCAGCAAACATTAACACCAAATAGACACTAAATTTCATTTATTCAATTGAATCACTATAAGATAAGAAATCTGCAATGCCTGACATAAATTGATCTGTTAAATAATCACATGCAGGTGAAATATAATACAATAACCTATGTAATTTATCATGGTAAGTCTAATTGTTAATTGTAGATATTAGATCTAAATTATAGTTTTATATTCACCTGTTCTAGTTTGTTCTGTATTCTTCCAATAACTAATCATATCATTTGTACTCAAAGCAACTGAAACAAAAGCTGTCTTTAATCCACTAGTAAGTAAACCTGAATCAACAGCTGTACATCCTGATTAATCAGTTTAAAAATTGTCTATAAATTATAATTATTTATATTTACTTATACTAAAATCATTGGTACATAAATTGTTATAAGTAAAAGCCTAAAATTTTGACAAGTATGAATCAAATTAAGAAGGAAATGATTAAGTCAAAGATTAGAACAAATTTCTTTCATTATCATACAATCTACTTTGGAACTCTGTTCTCATGTCAAGTGAATCTTCCAATTAAGTCTAATTTGTTACTACTTCTTCGAATGTGAAGTAAACATTATATTTAATAGATATAGGTCTTTTGGATGAATATTGAAGATGATCATAAACCTTTTATACATCCTCCAAAAATATCAATTCTAAATTAATATCTAAAATGAAATAAGCAATAAAGATTAGAGCAAATATTAAAAATTAAACAATAACTACTGATTTATTATTATCTTTTGAATTTAATAATTTTTAGGAACGTAGATTTTCTATTTCTTCTTCATTTTCTTTTTTATCTTATTCTTATTATTATTGTTATTTTTAATCATTTTTAGTAGCACCTTAAGTAAAAGCAGATGGAGTTGCTTTATTTTCAGTTGGTTTGGCTGTAATTGATGTATGTATAGCATTAGAATTAGGTTAACCAGTTTGTAATACATTTTATCCACTTCCATTTGATCCATTTTATTATTAAGCTTTCTTTTTATCACTTCTATCTTCTTCTTCATTATTCATTTCAAAAACATCTTTATTTTATGTTTTTTCAACCTCAGGAGGTTAAACACTAGGTTAAGGTGGTTTATCTTCTTTATCAATCATTTCTTTCTTTTCATTTTTATCTTCCAAGAATTCCTACATATAATTTTCACATTTTGCAGCTAATTCTTTAATTTCTTATATTGGAATGATACCAAATAATGACATAACCATATTATTTGTTTTATGCACTTAAAATACAATAGGAATGAGGATCATTGCAGATACTACTAAACAAAATATACCAACACCCATAATAACAAAGAAGGTTACTTAATAATTTTTGATTTCATCAGAATAAAAATCGAAGAATCTTTGTGCAATATTTTCTGATCCCTTTCTCAAAACAAATAATCCATTGGTCATAACATAATAAAAATTCTTTTATGTATTATCCACTGTAGTTACAGATCCATTAAATGATGCTGCAGAAGAATTCCTGAGTGAAGAAGCTGATGTAATAATTTAAAATAATGCATCATTAAAAATGTTTTCATAACTAAAATTATAATATAATTTAAATACATTTTCTTTTCTCCAGATGTTAACAAAAATGATACTTAATAAGTTTCCAAATTAGTTGATTCAGTCATTCTTGCCTCCATTTTTATACGAGCTTTTATGACATCAAATTATACTACTTTTAAAGTATCTACTAAATAGGATAACTAATTAATAATATTATAATATTACATTAGCTTTTATATATGTATCTGCAGTTGTTGAAGTATATCCATGTTTTTCTGCTATGTAAGTACTATTTCCTAACATCTAAAGTAATCTAGTATAAAAATTGACATCTGCCATAATATTATGTCTCATATATGATAAATATATGGAATCAGCACCTTCTTAAACATCTGAACTTTGACTCATTCTATATCCCAATATTAATGCACTCAAAACAATTAGTATTAGCATAATAAACCATACAGTTCGTTTCAGAATACGTATATATTTTGGTTCTGTTTTTTCAGATATCAAGGCTTTAAAATCTTTTAATTATCTCATATCATCATTCACTGAACCACCTGATAAATTAGATTCTCCTTCAGATGCATTTACATCTTCTTAAACTTATTATTCATCTTTCATAACTGTTTTCATTTAATTCTATTATGCTTCTTCAGCTGCTGGTTCCATTGATCTTTATTATTTAATTTCTTCATTTTCATCAACTTCATAGAATCTGATAATTTATATTTTTTAATCACCAAATTCTGTTTCATCTTAAACAAAAGCTTTAATCTTATATTTTTTATATCTTTGCTATTTTTATAACTTTTTACTCTTAGCTTCTTCTATTTTTGAATTCTAAACTTATTAAGATAAATCAACAGCAGTTTCTTTATATTGATGATTTTAGTTTAGCATTTATCCTAAATTTGAATCTCCTATCTTTGATTACATTTATGAAACTTATTATGGAGGTTCATAAATATTTTCTTCTTCTTCTAATGACATCTCATCATCACTTTCACCTCTTCCCAATAAGAAATTTTATTGAAGTTAAGATGTGTCAATAGTAGTAACCAAACCTTAAGATTTGAGATCATCCTAATTTTTTATATCCACTAATTCTGGAGCAATAGCATCAATAGTAAATTCATTAGTGTTAGTTGAATTACCATATACTAAAGAAGCTGGAATACCATATCTAGTATAACAGGATTAAGTAATTCCTAAAATTGCTTGACTATTAACATTAATAATAATAAAATGCCATTCCTAATCAATTTCTTATTCACTTCTCAAATATGAACTACCAGGTTCTATGTCTTTCAAAAATCCTACAATCTAAATACCTTCATCTAAATTAGGTAAGACTTTAATCATGAGAGTACATGGTACTAAATAATTATTCTTATTTTAAGCTAATAATATTCTTTCCTATCCAATTACTTTAGAATCACTAGTTTCTAAATAATTCTTCATAAATTGATCATGTTAATCTGCATATACTTTTGGCATAATTCTATTAACATTTTATCCAATAATATCTGATTTAGAAAATCCTAGAATTCTTGTGATTTCATTA
The DNA here is from genome assembly GCA_905183005.1 of Paramecium pentaurelia. Taxonomy (NCBI): domain Eukaryota; phylum Ciliophora; class Oligohymenophorea; order Peniculida; family Parameciidae; genus Paramecium; species Paramecium pentaurelia. The sequence continues at coordinate 270,706 of CAJJDO010000102.1, read as the reverse complement.
TTAACATTAGTAACAACACCTATGTTATTATAATTACCTGAACAAGTTACTATACAAGTATTAGCATTTTCACCATATTTCTATCTTTCTTAATCTAATCCTAATTTGTTGACAGCAGTACTCTTTTATATATATTCTGCTTTTTCTAAAATTCTTTAACCTTCTACATCATCATTAACAATATCTTTCAAAAAGTTACCATATACTTATAGACATTTAATATGATTTTAATTCATTTCTTATAGTTTTTTATAGAAATCACTTGTAGATTCAACAGTATTTGTAATTTTAGATCCAAGTGATTATAATTTCTATATATCTGGATTTTCTTCTAATAATTCTCTCCAAAATTCCATATGTAAAGTAACACTTTTTTCTATACTACTTAGGAAATTAACAAATTTATTTTAGAATACTACAATGATATTGACATCTACTCCTTTATTTTCAGATGTTCTCATATCATTTTCAATCATTTCTTCTTCAATTAAATTCTTATATCTATAAATACTAAATTCTTCTTGTAAATTTGGTTTATTTTCTTCAGTGATCATTAATTCAAATAATGCTTTAAATTTATTCTTCAATTTCTCATGATGTATATATGAATTTAATAAATGTAATCTTGGACATTTTGGATATCTATCCAGAGCATCAGAAATAACACTCTTTATTAATAAATACCATCTTTTCAATTTTTATGGTGTCTCTTCATCTTTCAAATTATCAGCTACCAATTATTGACAAACACAATTTTCACTTGGTTTTCCACAATTTTTTAAATGTAATTTTAATACACCTTCTAAAACTATTCTTGATTGAAGAATTTCACGATTTTCAATTAAATCCATAAGATGATTTATATATATTTCTATATCTGTCTCTTTTTTAAATGATTTTATTGGAGTTTTTAATAATTGTTATTGTCGAAATGTCAATAACTAGAAGTAAACTAAGGACATCAATGGCATTCCTAAAATCATATAAAACAATCCAATATCATCAACTGATCCTAAATCAAGAAATGCAGTAATGACTCCAACCAAACTAGCCCAAAACAGTAACACTTCTTAGACCACAATAAATCCATATACACTCTTATTATAATAAGGTGGAGATCTGTATCTTTAAACCAATAATAGTAAATAAAATGCTGCCAATAGAGATATGTACACTTTAGATATTTCACCATTAAAATCCAGAGTCACATAGAGTGGAAGAACAATTTTAATTAACTGTCTAACCAATGGAGTTTTGGATTGTGGAGATGCAAAAGGAATAGGGGAACTTGGATTGAGTTCAGCATATAACAATCCAAAATAGAGTACATTGATTAGGAATAAGATTAAACCAATTATCTATAATGATTTATTATTTTACAGCCAATGATATATGCAAGAAGTGTAGACCAGCATAACATTCTAAACCATCTGAGAATGGAGCATCTGAATTGCAATAAATAGTGGCAATGAAAGCATTAAATATAGGGATTGTCAGAATAGTATTCAATAGTAAGCCATATAATGAAAATATTTTTAGACAGTATGTAAGAAAGGTACTTGGCTTTCTCTTATTGGATGTTAGTTTGAATGTAATTATGATTAGTAAGAATAACATGAGAATCTGAACACCAAAAGCCTATAAATAATACAAAAAATCAAACTTACAATGTACATTACTATTAACAGTACATTAACTCCACCGTTGAATATGATATAATTAACTTAAAAGTATTGCAATGCATTACGGAAGTACTCCAACCACACCGTCTAGAATAAAAATTCTAAGTTTGGATGAATCGAATAATACAGCTATATATTTTGTCAATTCAAAAAATACAAGTTGGATGAGCTCAATCAATATTAGGAACTTGAACAAGAATGGACTACAAACTTGATTCTACAACAATTCATGTGTGAGTCCATATGTCCATGTTTTTATTCTGTTCTCAAACCGTTCCCAAATGGACTCATCATAAAACACTCGTCGATTATTCATAATCATTTTCGATATATAATAAAATATGATTAATAAGTAAAATCAATTACCTAAACACCCTAACATCTCATTCAAATAATACTGTGAATAGTTCGTTAAAGAAAGTCCAAAAGCTAAACTCAACAAAACAACTTATGTCTTGGGAGACCTACCATTAAATAAACTAAGAGAAAAGCAAAAAGAATAATTCAAATCTTTTATCCAAGATCATATTTCTTTGACTAGAAAGATTAGAGATGATGCAGAATATGATGCTACAATATATATGGGACTTACTTCTAAATGGCAAAGAGTTAAAAAAGATTATTTCAAATAAGAAATCCCTAGTATTAAACATGAATTGGATATGCGTAATATCAAATAGAATCAAGAACTCAATTTCGATTCATGGAGAAGGATTGATTAAGTTAGTTAAAAAAGAGTAAGAGGAATCTCAGTTGACTCAAATATGAAAAAAACTAATCGTAAAACACACACAACAAGTTTTCGATTTTGATGATGATAACTTTCTATATATTTATTTTTTGCTCAATACTCTTTATGTGATGTAATCAACAATCAAATAAATTTATTTAATTAATTTATAATTATAAAACAGTAATCCAAATTCATTCTTTCTATATATCTTACATAGCATGATATCTATCCTATACTCAATTAAATACAATAAAATAATTGAATCTATAAAAATGATTCAATTTATACTATTATATAATATAATATAATTTATTATCTTCTATCTCTAAATTAGAGTAATAAATGATAATATTTAACTATTACTTAATTTATTATAAACAACTATATGTTTATGAATGGTTTTGATAATCTAATTTGATTAAAATTTTATATAAGTTTCAAGCCTAAAAATGAAAATTATTAAAAATTCGTTAAAAATATAAATGGGTAACGAACCATCTTCTACAAATGGCAAGACTGATTTTCTCACTCAGGATTCAAGTTGTGGACCTACTTTAATCAATCAAATGTAATAAAATCAATGGAGAATTGGATTGCAACATCCTCATATTTTATAGACATTGGGAGGTTAACCTGAAGGAGATTAATTTAGATATTATTTTGAGATTTGTCCAATCACATTAGCCTCTTTACTATCAGAGAGATATGGAACAAAATAATATTTCCCAGAAGAAGATTTATAAGCATTATTATTAGGAATTGTTAGTGCTTTAAGTTTTTTATAAGAAAAGGGAATATCACATGGAGGTATTGATTTGATAATTATCATACAGATATTTGCACATAAGAAATATTTTTTGATTCAAATAGTTCTAGTTTTAAAATATTAGATTCTAATTTGATTAATGGAAGAGGATATGCAATTTAAGAATTTATAAGTGGTAAATTAAAGTATTTGGCTCCAGAGATTATAATTCAACCTACTCAACCAATGTCAGAATATTAATTACATAAAAATGATATTTGGAGTTTGGGTATGGTTATTTTAGAAGCAGGTACATTAAAATCAAGTGATATATTATATAAAAATGGATTACAACAAAAACTTATTTAAGATAGAATTAATGAAATTGGTATTATATATGGAAAGTAATTTGCAGATAATTTAAAAATAATGCTTAATTTTAATCCAAATGAAAGATTGGATTCAGTTAATTTATTTAATTTTCTTCTTGAATAATAACGAATAGCAAATGAATCTGAATAATAGATATAATAATAATAATAATAATAGTTATTAATGAAACAATAATAATTATAATAATAATAACTTATATATTAATAGTAATAATAATAATAATATTATTATGAATAAAAGATCTCTAATTAAAGTCCAGTTAATAGATAATAATAATAATAATAAAAGAATTATTAATAAAATCATTAAAATTTTTAATACTAATAATAATAATAATAATAATAATACTTATTCAATTAAACTCAATAATCGTCCCCATATAGAAATTAAATATAAATTTAACCACATATTTTTAATTAATAACAAAGATCTAATTATCATTAATAAAGACCTTCATAAGATTTCATGATGATTCAACATGAAAGAACTGTTTCAATAGAAAAAATGCCTAGTAGAATAATAAAAAAAATCATTCATCCTGATAGTAAAATTGGTTATTAAGATAGTTCAAATTCAGCATCTCGTACAAGTATGTATTATTAATTATATTTTTTAGTATAAAATTAATATTGGTAATAAAAACATACTCCATAAAAATCTTAGAAACAATCAAGCCCTCTATAAAGATAATAAAACTCAGGCTATTAATCATAATTTATATAATAGAAATATAATGTTATTGGTAATAAAGAAAATTAATTTCCAAATAATACTAATGATTAGTTTAGATGGAAATAAGACATTGGACAATCAAAATTAGTTATTTAATAATATAATTAATAAAAACCTTTAATTTAAAATGAAAAAAGTGAAGAACCTATAAGGAGAGTAATAGTTTAATCATAAGCCTTAAGAGATAACTTTGTATGAATTTATTATATAAATAATTATTATAAGATGTTGCCAAAATTACATTAAAGTTCATCTGTGTAATCAGTAAGAACATCTGAAGATTTCAGTTTAAATGAAGCCAAAAGAAGATAAAAATAATTAGAGTTGGAATCTTAGACAGTTGAAAATAGAATCAAATAATTAAAGAAAGAAAATGAGAAACTGTCAAAAAAAGTAGAAATGGCAGAACAATTAGCACTTGATGTGTATGCTTCTCGACTTGCATAGAAGATGAAAGTAATTATATCAGGTGTAATAAATAAAATAGAAAGAATAAAAATAACATCAACTATCTATGATAGATCCAACTAAATATTAGTAAACTTAATATGAAAGAATGCATCTTAAAAAGATGAAATCAGAGGTAAGGGAGATGAAACATTAAGATGCATTATTAATGAAAAATTCCATTAAATTTGAATTGATGAGAACAAATTAAGAGCAAATTAAAATTGCCTAAAATCTCAAATTAAAAGCTTCATTAAAGAAGGAAGAAGAAAAATTATCATAAGCTGTGATTTAAGAAAAATTATATGAGAAATAATAAAAAGTGAGATTAGAATAAGAGAGAGAAAAATAAAAAATTATTATGGAAAATGAAAAATAAGAGTATTCAATCAAACAATTAGAAGCATAAGAATTAAAATTAGTTGAAAAACTACAAGCAACATAATAAAGAGAGTAAGCTGTTAAAGAAAAATTAATGGCAGCCACAAGATTGGCTCCTGAAGATTTTGATAGAACATATTTAGGAGGTCAATCAATAATATGTGAATAAGAAAAACAAGTAAAAATATATATTAAATAAATAAGGAATAAAAATAAGAAGAATTAAAAGAATAGTAAGAATAATAAGAGGGAGGTTAATAAGAAGAAGGAGGTTAATCTGGTGAAGGAGGTTAAGGTACATAAACTGAATGATTTGATTTATAATGAAGAAAATCAGTATATATTTCACAAGTAATTTTCTTAATTCAAAATAATATTAATAAAATGGATAGATCAACTCATTCAAATGCTAGACCTGCTAGTGGCAGCAAAGATAAAAATGACTTAGGTAAAAAGGAGCATGTCATTGCTTAGTTAGAACAAATTCTAATGGATCGTTTGAGAACTACAATCAAAGATATTGAAGTAACTGATTTTTGATATATTAATCAGGTTGAATAAGAAAAATAAATGAAGTAAAAATAAGATCAAGGAAAAAATGATTAAGTTGCTGTTGCCTTATGGTCAAAAATTAAGGGATGGGCAACTGAATAACCATTTAGTAACTGATTTAATTTAAATTTTTATAGAAAAAATAGCAATCTAGATTGCAGATAATCAAAAAATACCATAAGAAGCAAGATAACGATTCTCTAAACCCTTTTAAGATTAACAAAAATTGATTATGAATATAGAATAGGATAAGTCAAAAGTTAAAATTAAATTAAACGAATACTATTAAAATTTGGCCAAATCAACACAAGATAATTTGAATTCTGTTAATGCTAGTTTAGGTAGATTAGCAGCTGCAGGTTGTTGTGGAAAAGGGGAAGCTTTGAGAAATTTTGAAAATGAATACAGAAAAATAGAATTAGATTTCATTTAATGGGCAGCATTACCTAATTTAGAAAATAATAATGTAGATATTTTTGTAGTTAAAACTAATCTTAATTATGATGATTTTAGATAATTCCTAATTAAATCTTTAAATGATTATTTTCCAAGTGCAGCTGGAGAAACTAAGATTATTGAGAAACCTGTTGATAAAATAGTATATATAGATAAACCAGTTGATAAAATTGTATATGTAGATAAACCAGTTGAAAAAATTGTATATGTTGATAAACCTGTTGAGAAGAAAGTTATTGAATATGTTGAGAAAGTTAAAGAAGTTCCTGTTTATAGAGACTAACCTATTTAAGATGATAGATTAAGAACAGCGCATGAAATGCTTTATGGTATTGGAAGACCTTAAAATGTTACTGAAGCTTTAAATTTGTACTATGAATTGGCAGAAGTTAATTAAGATGTTAATGCTTTCAATATTATAGCCTAAATATTTTCTGAAGGTAAGATCTTTCCAAAGGATTTGAACAAAGCATATACTTATTGGGAAAAGAGTGCTGCATAATAAAATGCGGAAGGACTCTATAGAATTGGTCGTTTACTATTAGATTAATTAATTGATGGATAAATGTTATCTTAAGGGAAACTATAGACAAGAGATGAATAGAAATCAGAAGCAGTTGTATTCTTTTAATAAGCAAGTGAATAAGGTCATTTAGATGCTCTTGTAGATTTAGGAGAGATATTTGAGAATGGACTCAAAAGTGAAGATGGTGAATCATGTAAATATTATATATCTTATATATTTTAGATATATAAGAACCTAATTTAGATTCAGCTGAATTTTACTATACTTAAGGAAAGAAAGTCAGATATCCTAGAGCTATTAATGCATTAGGGCTCTTTTATTATAATCATCCAGAATTTCAAGAAAAGGTTGTAGGAAATAATTATCGTAAAGCCCTTAAGTATTTTGAAATAGCCAAAGAGCTTGGTTATGCTAATTCACTTTATTGGTTGGCTTAATGTTACGAATTTGGATATGGAGTTGGTGTCAATTAAGAATAAGCTAAAAGTTATTATAAAGAAGGGGCTTTGAAAGGTGATGTTGCATGTAGACTCTAATATATGCATTATGTAATGAAAGATTGTAGTAATTCAGGAAAGTAGGAAGATTATTTATTTGCACATTAATATTTGATTCAAATTATGATCTAAAATCCTGAAATTACAGAAGTTTATTTCTATTTAGGGCATCTTTATGAATGTGGATTTGGAGTATAAAAGGATCCACAAAATGCAATTCATTATTATTTTAAAGGTGCAAAATTAAAGAATCCTTCTTGCATGACCAAATTAGGAGATTGCTACCATAGTGGATTTGGTGTTCCTCAAAATTAGAGAGAAGCTCTTAAATTTTATAAAGAGGCTGCTGAATTGAAGGATTCAGAAGCATTAATTAATATGGGTCTTATATATGAATAAGGATATGAAGGAGTTAGTATAGATTATGCAAAGGCTTTTAATGCTTATGAAGAATCTTCAAAATTAGGTAATGCAAAAGCTGATTTCCATTTGGGTTTAATGTATGAGGCTGGTAAATATGTTAAAAAAGATGTCAATTATGCTATTTAAAGATATTAGAAAGCTGCTTAGATGGGTTGTTAAGAGGCTAGGGATCTACTTAAAAAAAAATAGATACCCATGTTGTATGATGATTCAGTTAGTGGAAATATCTTTTAAGAAATGGGTATAAAATTAATATATATTTTTAGGTATCCATGCTGCCAATAGAGATGCTATTATGCTCAATTAAGTTATACCTTAAATATAAAACCCTTTAGTTATTAATATTGGGAAAAAAACTAATTAATCAATTATTGCTTATAAATCTTAACATTAAGAGATGGGTGAAGGAAAAATGGTCAGTATTTTAGCACATCCAAATGCAACTTAATCTAATTATGTTTAAAGTCATTATTAAAAACCAGGCTTTTAACATTGAAATCAAAGCAAATGATTTTTTTATATAATAATTTAATGAAATGAATTAAGTTCTTCTTCTCAATAGATTACAATTTAAATTTATAGTAAACTAAAAATCAACAGCAAATATATAATATTGTAATTTAAATAAATTTCCCTTTATTCTAAACAAATATATATTTCAAATGTTTCAAATTATTGAATGAATCATAATTAGATAAATTTAAAAATTATTATGTAGGAATTAGAAGAGTTCTTAGAAAAATAAAAAGACTTAAATATCAAAATGATGAGAGATATGTTACAAACACAAAGTCTAATCCAGCATAATTTGTCTATTGGATTAGACTCTTTAAAAAAGTGCATCGAAAATTTACCTAATAAAATTGTCCCTAAATAGGGATTGTAATCTAGAATCACTATACAAAGACAGAAGTATTAGGTTTATTTGAATTAGCCAACATCAATTTATTTTAAGTCAATTGGGTCATAAGAATTTTATATCCTACTTGAATTTAGAGGAAGAGATCAAGGAAATATATCGAGAGAGGATGTTCAATTTGTCTGTTAGTATGAGAGATATGAATGGAGATCTTATAGAGGATGAGGACTGTCCTATATTTTTAAGAATGTAAAATTCCCTTATAAATCAGATACACATCGGAGAAATTTCCAAAAGAAGTTTATTCCAACATTAGAGGAAAACCAATATTTAAAGGATAAACATAAATACTTCTCAGAGGAAAAGGTGAATTTTAAAGAATCTCAATCACTGAAGTTTTATCATCATATAAATATTATATTAGGTTTCCTCTCATTTCCCTTCAGGAAAATTTCTTTTAGTGATATTTTCTGAGAAATAATACGTCAAACCCTACATAATTGATAATTTAATTGTTAAAGCGAAAAAATTGCTCAAATGAATTATTATAATTTATATAAAATATTATTAGAAATTGTTTTATTTATATTAAAATATATTTCTCTTAATAAATATTCTGATAATAAATTTTTGATGTAAAACTATAATTAATTAATTCAAACTTGATTAATGTAAATTAAATAAATTGTCATAATAGAAATATTATTTTAAGGAAGTTTACTTTAGCAATAATAAGGTTGAAAATGTATTTATTATTATAATTATATTAATTTATTACAATAAAAATTAACACAATAATTAATATAAACTAAATTTTTATAATGGTAACTCTACTATTTAATATGAGAATTAAGCATTATTAGTATTTAAGAATAAAAATATTGAAATTAATCTTTATAATTAAATTATATTAAAATTTGAACAAAAAAGATTGATAATAATTTATATCTTCTATTTATAAGAAATATATGATTTTTTTATTATATTAATACATAATCTTTCTGGAATTATACTATATTTTATGGGGTTGGAAAAGAATTATCTGGTGTATTTTGAAAATTTCTAAGGGATTTTAATTGGTAGAAACTATTATTATAAGTGAATTTGTAGCCTTTTTTATGGATATTGTAATTTTTATAATTTAAAATTATTGATATGATTACTTAATTACTTTTTATTAAATTTAACCAACATATTTTAAAATGTTGTCTACCTTAAGTAATCTTACAAAAAGTCATTTTTACACCTTCAATTAATGATTTTAATAATAATTATCTATAAACATATATATTGATTAATTTAATTAATTATAAAAATCCAAGATATAATTATAGAGTAAATTAAAGAACAAAAAAAATATATTTTTGTGACATTATTTTTCAGTTGATTTATTATTGCTACAAATATAATAGATGATCAAGTATAAGTTTAAAATTTAAATAATTTCTTTGTATTTATATATTACTTTTAGGAATCATCTTATAAGATATAAATCCATCTTTTGATGAAATTGAGTCTTATAGGATCTAATTAATATTCAAATTTAAGCATTTGGGTGAATAGTAAAGAACTTTATTATCATATCTCTTTTGTAACTGTTAGACAAAGAGGATATGTTAAATTGAATAGGAATTATTATGCCACATATAAAAAAAGTATTTTTTTCAGAATTAGGAATAATTTAGAATTATCCATAACTACCAATTTAACTTTAGAACTTGAAAAAGTTAACAATCTCCTTATTACTATTAAAATAATCCATAATATCAACTTAACAACTATTATAATATATATCTATATTTTTGATATATATTCTAAAATGGAAGGAACTTATTAATTCAAACATTTAAATCATTTATCTTCCTATAAGAATAATCTATTGATTCAATAAATTCAGAATCTATAGATATTAATTAATTACATATAGAATTACTCTTCCATTAGATATTTAATATATTAAAAAAAGAGATCAAATACAATACAATAATTTTATTTAATAATATTATCATATAACAATTAATTTGAAGATTTCATATAATATACTTTATCGTTTAATAGTAACTAAGATTTTTTCCTTAAAATTCAATTTTAGTCCTTAAATACTACTGTAATGTCATTAAACTTATTATAAATATGTAATTCTTAAGTATTTGAGATGAATAAATATTTATTTAAGACTTGTCTTTTAATGATAGTATTTAATTTATATTTAATTTATAAAACAATGAAATCGAAAAAGAAAGAAAAGTCATTAATCAAAGAGCTTGATGCAATTAGATCTTTAAAAAATGAAAGCATAGATTTGAGAGAGTTGGAAGAGAAAATGGTTAAATTAATTGAAAAAGCAGCTCAATATTATCAAGATTAATTGGATAATAATATGGCTTAATTTTATTTTGAATATGGTAGTATTTTAGTTTAAATATTGGAATAATCTTAAGATTCTGTAGAGAATTCATTAAATTGTGTAGAGATATCAAGAAATGATAGAGAATTGAAAAATACACAATTGGCTTTTGAAAATTTAGAAGCAGCAAAAACAATCATAAGAAATAGATTGGATAAGTAAAATATAGAGATGTATAAATTATAAGAATAATTGCAATGTAAATATAATTTATATATTAAAAATAGAGATTAGATCGAAAATTAATGAGACTGAATTAGAAATGAGTTTAATTTTGATAAGAATAGGTGATCTTTAAACTTGGAGAGAGGATTATAAGGATGGATTATTAAATTTTTATGCAGCATTAGATATATTGAAAAATTCATATAATTATAAAGAACTTAGTGCAGTACATTTTAAAATTGGAAATGCAATTCTTTTATAAAATGATAATGGTTGTGAAAAATTGAGTTTAAATCATTTAGAATAATCATTTCGTTATTGTTATTAATAACTCTATAATAAAGAATGTGATTTAGATTTAAGTGAAAAGAATTTATCAAAGATTATTCTTGATAATGATTTATTAAAAATGTTAATAGAAAAAATAGAAGATACTTATATTTAGTTAAATGAAGTAAATGCATGTTAAAAAGAGATAGAAAAATGGAAAAATTCAGAACCAATTTTGTAACAGGAAATATAATATTTAGGAAAAATAAGTAGATAATCAAATGAAATAAATGGTATTCAAATAAAAAGAAAAATTTGAGCTTTATTAATTATTATTTTCTGTTTTTCATTTTTAATTATTAAATCTAATGAATAGAAATGGACTTGAAAAAATTTGTAATTAAGCTACAAATTTTTGGAAATAATAATTCATTCCATCACCTAAATAAGATTAAGATGTTTCAACTAATGTTGGATCTAATATCTTAGAAGAATAATCTATTTTTGAGATATCTGCCAAAAAAACCGAATAATATCTCTTTCCTGATATTGAAAGATATCACTTTAATATTGAAAAATGTGAATAACAATTTCCATAAGATTTATTATAACAACCTCAATAATTCGAATTGGAAGATAATTATGAAGCAGAAGCTAGTTGTTCATAATGTTCAGATTGTTAAAGCAAAAGAAAAGACAAAAAAAAATTAAAACCAAGATCTTGCAAATCAAGTAATTATATTAACTATATAATAGCAAAATAAAGATTTACAATATCTGAAGAGGCATTCATTATGGAATAAACTAGAAAAGGAACTAGCTTTACAGATATTGCATAATAAATACCAGGCTCAACTGTCAATTAAGTCAAACATCATCTTCTAAAAAAACTAAAAATTTGTAGTAAAAACACTGATCTTTAAGGAGATAATATTGCTGAAATTATCTTAAAAATATAATAATTATAACAGTAATCAGTATTAATATTTTAGAAATGAGAATATAGATAATGCTGTTAAAATTTAAGAACTCAGATAACATATATCATTTATAGAAAATCATTTGCATCACACTAAGTAAATGATTCTATAAAAATATATGATGTTATTTCAATAATAATGACAATGAGTAGATATCTTTCATATTTTAATCATTTAAGTAGAAATAGAAGATTATTTCATAATATTATTTACTTATTAAATTTCAATTTCTAAGAATGGAAGTTATTTGTTCCTTTTAATTATTTTACAAAACAGAAATTTAAATTAAATCTCTTTATATCAATAAGTCTATAATAATAATATATATTTTTATTATGCTATTTTCTATAAATAGTGAAAATAATTTTCAGAAGAATTCTAAATAAACTCTTTTTGTGAAATCATTAGTTCTAAGTTTTTAAAAGAAATCCTTAATTTCAGTTTCATTTGTAAAAAATCTACTTTCTTATGAAACTTAGGATAATTATTTGAGATAAAGCATATTCATATTTTAATTTGCAATATTGAAAACTAGTAAATGAATATTCTTTTTTTCTATTAAACTCTTCAATCTATCAATTGACATTTAATTATAATTATGAACTCCCTCACTAAATATACAAACATATCTAATAGTATGTTCATCTTTTTCTTCATCAATGTTATCAATATCAACTTTATATTAATTCTATTAAAGATTATCTTCAATTCTTACCATATTTTCATTTAAACTAACATTATCAAATTGTTATTCCTCATATTACTTCATTGCTTAACTAAAACCTCCTGAAAATGTCTTTCCTACTCTTGGAGAACTAGTCTTACATCTAAATTCCATATCAGAACATCTGAATTCCTCTTATTCAATTTGTTATTTAATTTAATTAGATTTTAAATGTAAAGATAATTATTTGCTTTATTCAGGCTTATCTTTCTCAAACAAAGAAGCTATAGTAATTTCTAAAGCTGAGAAGATGTTACCTTCACCTCCTGGCTTTATTAAAACTTTCTCTATAGTAGATTCTAATAGTTTTTTGTAGGTTCCTTTTAATTACAATGGGAATATTTCATGTAAAGATTCATTGAATGCATATAGTCCAACAAATGAATCATCATTTAAAGATTAAACAACATTTTGACACATATGATGAGATAATGTAAATTATTCTGTAGTCATTTCAGATGAGTAATCAAGTAGAAATATTAATTCAAGTCTTTTTAATTAATTTTATTATGAAAATTTGATCAAACAATTATGATCAACATTACATCTTTTAAATATTTTAGTTAATGTTTTTAATACGAATTTCTAAAATCCAGGATCATAATGACCTTCAGCTTTTAGAATAGAAATAAATTTATAACAAGCTTCTACATATTCTCCTCTAATCATTAATAATGATGCCTAAATATAAGTATATATATACTTCTAATCCTGTTAATTTTTCTCTTAAAATTTCTAAAGGAATTTCTCTAAAAATATCTACAAAATCAAATATTTCAAGTTATTAGATTTCAGTTTTATTTGCTTATAAAATTCTTAATTTTGTTTCAGCTTCTTCTAATTCCAATCTTGCTTTTTCTAACATTCCAGCTCTTGCAAAACAAAATGCTTTTTTTGTTAGAATATTTATTTTCATATATTAAATAGAAAATGAATCAGGTAAATTTTAGAGATCGTCCATAATATCATTAAATTATTTAACACTTTCATTTAGAAATGTTGATTATGATTTTGTCATACTATAATTATAAAGAATACAAGCTAATTAGTATTTTCTAAAGACAATTTTATGTTCAATAATAACTTATTTCTTTGAGTATTCTTCATTATTTTTTATTTTAGTAATGGGACTATATTTCTTAGGAGTTCCTAAATTTTCTAATCTTTCACTTAGTAAATCAGAATTTTCTTCTTTTATTGGATTTTTTTCTTCTTATAGAGGTTTTCTTAACCAATTAGGAGTTTATCTAGGTGTTTATTAATGTTATATATGAACTTCAGATTCAATAGAACTCTTTAATTAAGTAGTTTCATTTTGATTTTTAAATTTTTAAGTAGTTGGTCTTCTAACAATACCATTCTGAGAATTTTATATTACTTTTGTTTTACTTTCTAAATCTTTAATCACTTCTTTCATGACTTTTTCTTCTTGTCTTTGGAATTTCTATAAAACATTATTCTTCAATCTAAGATATAATTTAATTAGTTATTAATCATCTTATGGTTGTGCTGCCTGATTTGCATATTATTCCATTTCTTTTAAACTTTATAGATCTTAATTAGCTATTAGAACTGACTCTTCCTATTCATTCATAGCTTCAAGGTATCTTTAATTTCTCATATGAATTTTAGCAATGTTATTGGCACAAATACCTACAGCAGGATTATTATAATATTTTTTATAGAATCGTTTAGACATACTTAAAATAATTAAAGCTTCAGCTTCATCCATATCTTTAGATCCCTACAATAATTTATTATTTGAATATTTAATGCTATTTAAATAATTGATTATGACTTCATAGAATTTCCTTATTTCTTTATTGTTAAAGAGATCTTTATAACTCTCTAAATTAAAATCTTGAACTTCAAGATATTTCATATCAACTTTAGTTAATTTAATCAATTAATTAATAGGAACCTCTAGAGAAAGTGCAATTACAACACCTTTTCTCCAGAAATAAAATAATAAAACTAAATGCAAAGCACAAGCAATAATAATTTCATTCATTAATACTGCTGTAGCTTAATCATTTTGACCTGCCAACTATAAATAATATGATAATGACATTGATTATAGATAGATCATAGAACATTTAGTTATTATATCTTTGGTTAGAGTAATATTTGGATAGTTTGGATGTACAAAATAATATGAAGAAAAAAATACAACTCTTTATTCTCCCATTCCATCATATAACATTCTCCATTATCTAAATTCTATAGGGACTGTAACTAATGTATAGAGTTGATCAGTAAAATCATCAGTTTAATTTGGCCAAATTGATAAGGCATCTTCTAATGTACTATTAAGTAGTTATCCATCAGAAATGATATTAATATTTCCATTTGTTAAAAATGAATTAATAACTGGTGTACTTGAATTAATTATTGCAAGTTCTCTTTTCTTTTAAACATGTAATTTGCATTCATAACCTTATTTTCCAGCTCTCAATCTCCAAACTTCATTATTTAAGTCTAATTTAGGATATGCAATTTGTGAAGAATATTGACTAATATAATCAAAACAATCATTATATGCTTTACAATTTGATATCGAAGTTTCATACCAATCCTTTGATGAATTGACACCTTCACTATAAAAGGATATACCTAATCCATTTTGACATAAGAAATGAAAATGATCAAATGCATTATTTTTAGCATATATATGTATTAATTTTGATAAAGGAGAATAATATTTTAATAGTTAATATTAAACAGTATAGTTTCTTTACAATAATTACAAATTAGTAATATTATTAAAATGCCAATCTATTTAAAGTAAGCTCTGGTCATCTAATTATTAATAATCTTCGATATAATTTATAATATTTGAAATTGCATAAAGGGAATTAATATTAGGTCTATTTGATCTTCCATAGTAATATCTGGCAAATCTTATTTTACTCTAATCTAAAATTATTATCTAATACCAAAGAAGTCTCATTATAAATTCCTTAAGACAGTTTTTCGCTTTCAATTCTATATTCTTCATCAAAATATTAACCTAATAGCAAAACTAGACTAAATAGAAAATAGTAGAGTGATAAAAACACAATCATCAAAATAAGCTTAATTCTCAACTTCATGAAATTAATATATTATAATAAAGAATGAATTATATCATAGCTAATTTAAAAAATTCTTAATATTATGATTATGTATCTAATAGAGTTATTGAGAGTGTATATATCATTAAATTCTTAAGTCATCCATTATTTAAGAATTTCAGTATTCTCTCAAAGAATTTATAATAATTATTATTATTGATATCCTCTAAACAGTTTATATACTATTATTAGACTTTTCGATTATAATAAGAGAGATTCTTTCGATATAAAAGTTCCCATTGAATATAAATATATAGATTATTATAAATTGATCATAATTTAACTTCGTTTTAAATTGTATACATTTCCATTACTTGTTCCTCTTATTTCTTTGAGCAATATTTATAAAGTAATATAGTCAAAACAAAACTTAATAAAATAAAAATTGCAAGAAGCCACCAAATATGTTACTTTTTATTATTTGAATTATTATTTATTTTGATTTATTAGTCTTAACCTTCCTTAGAACTCTATGTAACATAAATGGAGAATTATTAATTTTCAAATAATTAATTCATTTATGTTTGATTGAGTTAACTAACATTAATTCTAAAGAGAATTTTATTAGTATTTTGAATTAAATATTTATCAAATTGATATTCATAAGTATTATTAATTCTACTTTATACAAAATATGATTAGGGTGGTAATTTTGGATCTGGATTTCTTTGAGTTTTAAAATTTTGAACATCACATTAATAACTAATTTCAAATAAATCATTTTTTGTAATATTAGGAACTACATAACCTTTATTAAACTGATCCCAAATTCCTGTAGTATTTTAATCTTTAATTATACTTGTATTATCACTTCTTATAATTGTTAATTTTGTAATTGAATAACAACCACCAAAATTTAAAATTAATTCTTTTTCTCCATCCCATTTTACAATTAGATAGGGTTTAACTAAATCTATTAAAGATAGAGAAGCCATGAAATTTCTATTTATATTACCATAACTTTATTGATACTTAGTTAGTATCTTTTCATCATAGAAATGTAAAGGAGGCCAATTTTATAATATTTGATTAGTTGTTTCAATAGTTCCTAGAGTATTACTTTTAGGTTATTTTTAAAATCCTGCTTCAATTAAGTAAGTCAATGCTCTAGCATTAGAAGATGGTTTACTATATTCTTCTGAATTTCTATTACCACAAGAATTAGTTTTTTCCCATCCTGCTGCATATGCCCAATCTTCATATCCACCATTTACTTCATAAACTAAATCAGTCATTCTACCCATACTATATTTTTGAATTTAAAGATGAGTATTTTCAGCTGCTATATCTTTCATAATCCTGGCAATCATTTCCATAGCATTATCATCTGGAGATTCAGTGGCTAATCCATTTTATTTATGATTATATGTTCCCCATGAATATGATATACTCTAAATGTAATAATTTAGAAATTTACATTATCACCTCCATGAAAAGTAATTCCTAATTAAATTATATATTTGTTGTAAACTTAAGCTAAACCTCTAGCAGCATTAGTCTAAAAACAAATACTTGATGGATTATCAATATTAAAATCTCTATTAGCATCTTTTCCCATTTCCTCTCTTACTTTATGATAATATCCATAAGGATTTACCATAGGATAAAGTATAATTCTTCTATTATTCAAAAATTCTAATTTTGATTCACTTGTAAGATATTTGGCCAATTCTGTGACAACATTTTATCCAATAACTTCATCTCCATGAAAACCAGCAGCTATTAATACTGTTGGTAAATCATTAACATTTGGATTCTAAGCAAATTCAGCATAAAAAAATTAGCATTCTTCATCTCCACAATCTAAATATCTCAAATTATCTAAATTCTTAGTTGGATAATATAATTTAAAGATATCAGTATGATCTACTTCTAATTTTTTAAAGGTATCTATGATTTCTTAATATGAGTAATATTAATAAGCTGAAATCAATGACAATAATGTTAGAAATAAAGAATTCATTTTATTTTTAATATTATACTTATTTATTAAATATAATATATATCATCAAATAGATTTTATTCTTAAATTATATAAAGACTTGATATGAATAGATATCTATTTTGTATATAAAAATTAATACTTCTAATAAAATCATTATAAAATTAATTTCCTGTATTAATTTAATTAATGATTGAAGAAGAATATAGACCTGAAGATAAGGCCTCTATAAAAAAGAAATACAAAGTATTTTAAACTCTAGCTTCAATGATTAGATAAAGAGGTTACTTTGAATCTACACCAGTTATTCTTGTTGAAGATGAATCTTTTGAATTATTTGAAGCTAAATATCGTACTCAAACTTTACCATAAAGTATTGTATGCTTTAAAGTATTTTAATTAATAATTTAATAGAGAGAAGATGAGACAGATAAATTACTTATTATTTTTTACACTAAATAAGCAGCTCTAACTTTTGAAGAAGCAAAAAAATATGTTCAAGATTTTACTAATCGTTAAGTTAAGAGTCTAATAATGGTATTTCCAACTGACCCTTTTGCAACTAAACCATAAATTGTTGATAAAAAGGCAAGATTATTTATAGATTAAGTCAATTCCACTTAAACTTACTCATTTGAATTATTTGGAGAAGATGATTTAGTATATGATGTTACAAAGCATGAATTAGTGCCTTAACATATAATCTTAAATGATAATGAAAAAGAAGTAAACTTAAATATGATAAAATTTAGTTATTATTAAAAAAATATGGTTTAGTGGATAATTAATTGCCAAGAATTTTATAAAGCGATCCAATAGCAAGATTTTTAGGACTTCATCATGGTGATGTAGTAAAGATCATAAGAAAAAGTGAAACTGCAGGATTATATGTTACCTACAGAATAGCCATATGATTTGATATATAAATTAGCTAATGTCAAATAATATATAAGTGTCAAAGTTTTAATTCATTTTAAAACCATGTGTACAAATTTAGAAGATTCAGAACTAAATTTTACATGTTTTGGAGTTATCTTTTCATCAGAACTTGAACTATGAAATGAATCTCTATTCTTTAAAATACCCTTTCTCTCTATTGATTCCTTTGAAATATTAAGCTAACTTGTATTTTTATTTATAGAAGCAACTCTTTAACGACAAAATCTAGATTCTTTCTAAACTGTTTTAATATCTCGTTGTTTTAGTCTTAAAGCAGATCCAATCTCTTAATCTAGTGGAATATCTGACTAAATTATTTAACTTGGAGGACTTTTTGTTGCTTTCTCAATATCTGCTTTTGTCTTAATATCTAAAGTACTCAATCTCTCATAATTTTCATATAATGCAACAAAATTTGATTAAATTTCCAAGTCTAAATCACTTGACATTAAATTAAAGATAATATATAATCTAAAAACCTTTATTAAAGATTAGAAGAGTAAACTTAATTATTGATATACAAATGAATAATAATCAATTAGATTAAATATTTTATGGTAATTAAATTTTGAATGTTTCATATATCAAATCATTTTGAAAGATTTAATTTTTTATCCTTTCATCAAAGCCATCTTTGCTAAACTTCTAAAAATTATTTAGATTAAATTTCATAATCTAAATGCGTATAAATAATAAGTATCATACAAATTGATATTCAAATCAAAATTAGTGTCAATTCAACTTTTTTATAATAGAAACATATATACCATATTAGATAATCTCAGACCAATATGATATTCCTACTATAATCAATCAACAAAAAACTAGCAAATATAAATCCAATAATTCCACCTAAATATAATCCTATATCTAACTATTCAAATCTTAGGAATAATTATAATACCTTAAACTTAATTCATAATATTTACTTAATAAATATATAAAAAGAATATTCAAATTCTTATAAAATTAAAAATGATAAAACTTATGACTTATTAAGGTCACTCTATTTGAATGTTAATTTTGATTCAAAAATGCCCTTAACATATTCGATATTTTAATCATCTTAAGACTATTGATTCTAAGTAAATATTAATAAACTTTTTGACAAATTAATTCTTAAAAAAATCTTTAGAGATATAATAAAAGTTCTTATTTTGTTGAACTTGTACTTAATTCTTAAATAAATTCAATAGGAATGTTTATTCAAATTTTATTTAATGAAATACCATAGATTTACAAACAACATTTTTTCAGTTATGAAAGAATATTAAAATATGAAATTCTTTATGTTGTATATTACCAATTTAGTAAATATTATTCTAATCAATTTGATATTCAGGATAATGATATGAATTAAGTTTCAATTTATGCCACTTAATTAACTTTTCCATTTAATTATCATTCAAATGATAATCTAATAGGAAACATTGGCTATTTAAATCTGAGATGTCTACTATAATAGTTATACATCATTATTCTCATCATCATGCCATAGGATTTTACTTATTCATTTTCTATCTCCATTATTATTTATTACTAAGTATTCCACTTTTCTATAAAATCTAATTGTATTTTCAACTTTGATTCCTGTTAATTAATTAATCAAGTATTTCTCTGTTGTTAATGTTAATCCTTAACATATTCTTTAATTCAACAACCTCTTTTAATCTGATATAATACTAATATTTCCTACCTTTAGAATTCAAGAGCAAAAGGAATGCTATAAACACTGTTGTTTAGGCTAACTATTAAGGTTTATCAGTTAAAGTTTATTCTATTATTATCTTTTGATTTTCCTCAAAAACTTTTATGTCACTAAGTAGTGATTAAAATTCAGCATAATGAGAAATTTCATTTTCAGCTTCGCTCAGTAAAAGTAACATCTATTCATTTGTACCATCATCTATTGTCTCTACTATTGCAAGTATTTATTCGATACAGGGATGATATTCAAATAATAATGCTCCTGCTTAAAATATTAATTCCTATTAATATAATTCATTCCTAGAATAGTATTTCCTTAAAAGTAATCCTCAATAATAACCATTATAATATTCTCACTTTATCCTATCTATAAAATGAAAATAATAAAAGAAATATCTATAACATTTTATAATTATCATACCTATAATATTAAAAACTATATAACAATAAATTTTTGATTTCCATTCAACTTTATAATGTGAATAAATTAGGGATCCATTTATCATCAATAAAAGTTAAATAAGAATATTTCTGATTTATGTATAGAACTGGATTTAATGTGAAATAAATAATAAATTAGACAGATATATAAAGGAAAGTCAGAAACTTATACAAATTTATTTATAAAACTAATTCTCTCATTTAATAAGGATATGTCTAAAATGATATTAAACATATATTCATAATATTATTTCATTATTTGATTCAAAACATCAATAATAAGTAGAACATTTAGAATCTATTTTTATTAAAAGCACACTAATTCTATTTAACACTTTTTCTCTTAAGAACCAATTAAAAATACATCATTAAATTGAAAATAAATAATATAATTGTAAGTGAGAACTTCAATTATCCTATGGTAGAATCCAATTTAATCGTAATGGTTAAAGAATATACATTTATTTGGAACTAAAGGTTAAATAATCTAATTAAAAAAAGTTTGATCGTTTTTGTTATTTTATATTTATATTACAAAGAATTGACGCATTTATTAATAAAATGAGCAAACAATATAAAAGCATAAATGATTTGCCAGATTGGGTTAAAATGATCACAGGTGGTATTGCAGGAAGTGTAGCAGAGGCTATTACCATTCCAATTGATACAGCTGTATGTTATTTATTAATATTTAAAAATAGAAGGTACGTCTATAAATCCAAAAACCAGATGCAAATGGAAAATATAGATATCATGGATTATTAGATACAACTAAGAAGATATATAGTGAAGAGGGAGTATCAAGTTTGTTTAAGGGTCTGACAGCAGGAATTTAGAGACAATTAGTGTTTGCATCAATCCGTATTGGATTGTATGAACCTGTAAGAAATAATATTTGAATTTAAAGACGCGTGATTTCTTTTGTGGCAAAGATTTTAAAGGAGACCCTCCCCTGTCTAAAAAGATATATGCAGGTCTAGCAACAGGTGGAATTGGTATTTCAATTGCAAGTCCATTTGATGTGATAAAAGTGAGATTTTAAGTGGATGGAAATCTACCAGTTGAATAACGTCGTTATAAAAACTTGACAGATGCATACATTAAGATTTATAAATAAGATGGGTAATAGATAATAAAATAATTTAAGGTTGCATGGATTTTGGAGAGGAGTTACTCCAAATATTATTAGAAATGCTGTGATTAATTGTGCAGAATTAGCTACATTTGATCATATTAAGGAATCTTTAATTAAGACTGGGTTATTCCATGAAGGATTAACATGTCATTTTGCATCAAGTGCTTGTGCAGGATTTATTGCAGCAGTTGTTGGATAGCCAGTAGATTTAATTAAGACTAGAGTTATGAATTAAAATGTTGGTGTTTTAACTGTTGTAATGAATATCATAAAAAATGAAGTAAGAATTATAAATATATAATTAATAGAGATTGTTAAATCTATATAATGGATTTTCAGCAAATGCAGGTAGAATTATTACATGGAATATTTGCATGTTTGTTACATTAGGTTAAGTTAGATTATTTGCATTAAATAATTTCTATAAATCACCTGAATGATCTAAATTTTATATATAAATCATGAAAAATAATTGAATAAGTTTTCAATTGGTTCCAATTAAAATAATTTAATATTTGAAATTGTTAATATTTGTTAGAGCCCTTTTAAGGTTTCTTTACTTAAATAAACATTTAGTCTTTTTACAGATTCTTAGACAGGAGTTTCAGCCTTTTTCTTATCTAATAGAATATCTATCCAACATCCTTATATTGAGGCAATATCTAAAGTATTATAATGAGAAAAGTTTTGCAATAAAAACTAAATAAATTAATAGTATAAATACTTTAATATCTTTATGAGTAATTGTTAATGATTTAATAATAAGTTTATCAACAAGAACAGTTGGAAATTTCATTGAAGATTTCAAATCACAAACATTTTCTAATATAATTGTCTTTAATTTCTTATGATTTTATAAATCTACTCCTTTTTTGAAATCTAAATAGAGAACTTCTAAGTCTAATTACTATTATAAAAAGAAATTGAGTGAATCTACAATTCGATTATCTACAATAGTAATTTTTATATATAATTTCTTAAGTTTCATATCTATTGATATCAATTTTTCTATTAATTAATTTTAATCATTCTTGACTTCTAATTTAATACAAGTGATTTTATGTTTCATTAGTTCTATCAAAGCCAAATCATGAATTTCTTATTCTTTTATTATAAATTCTTCTATTGATGAATTTAATAGAATTTCTTAAACATCTTAAGATATTTATGGTTAAGGAATTCCTCTAAAATCAAATTTTAATTCTAATGCTCTTAATCCAGTATTTAATTTCATTAACTCAGCAATATCTTCATAACTTCTAAACCATAAATGAGTAATTTCTCTAATTTATGGTCTTTTCTTTTTACCCACTAAAGATGTCATTTAAACTCGTTTATATAAACATGGATATATTAAATATTTTAAATTTGTGCATTTTGCTAAGTTTAAATGATTGATTAAATACCTATAAATGGTTTAAATGCTTTCATTTTTGTGTTTTATGCTTAAAAATTTAAAGATTCTATTGATAAGATAGAAAAATAATTAAACATTCTACAAACAAAACGACACATCAATTTTTCTTTTGGTGTTAAGAATGCAAATATTTTACAAAATACAATCTTAGAAGATTCAAATATACATTTCTTTTTTGCTCTAGTTTTTCTAATTTTTTTACTTATTTAATTCATAATATTAATAATTATATCAAAATTAGTGTAATTTATCAACTATTTTCTTAATGTTTGAAAAACAATCAATATAGCAATCATCCATTTCTAAAGCCATTGAATATTTGCAATTGAATAGACAATCTTCAATACCATTTTCATATGTTTTAGTAACTTTTTTTAAATAATTTCTTGGAGCTTCTCTCTTTGCCAACCATTTTTCTATGCATTCTTAATCTTAACATTTGGCTATTTCTTAAACACTTCTTATATGAGCTTTCTTAATTAAAGGATTATAATATGATTCAATTAATTATGACCATTTATCATGTATTTCTTTTTCTAATTCCTTAATTTGATTCTTCTTATCCATTAATAATAATTATTATGGATTTGATATTGATAATTTTTACACTAGGATATTTGGTGTAACATGCTGGAGCTTATTTTTTGATTAAATACATTAATGAGAAAAAGAATATTTAAGGATTAGCCTTAGAAACATAAGTGATGTATTTTATTGGAGCTGTGATGAGAATACTTTATATAAGTGACACTAGATTATTAAGTTTCTTTTTAATTTGGATTGAATTGGTAATCTCTATTGTCTTGAGTGCATATATCTTTTATCTTTTTCATAAATATAGGTATATTCATTTTCATTTATTTATCAATAGACATACACGTTTCCATTAAATATCCAATCCATACTTTTCATATCAAACTATCATACCTATATGTTTAATCTTATCATTCTTTTTTCATCCAGGAACTAAGAATGAAAATTACTTTACAGTTCAAATGTTTGTATCTATGAGTATGTTTATTGAAGCTTGTGGCTTATTGCCTCAAATTTATGTGAGGTAATTTTATTTAGAACACAATTAGCAAAAAAATCGGTTCTATTGAGGCAGACATTTCTAAATATCTTGTTGCTATGGGATTTTCAAGAGTTCTTAGATTAGTTTTTTGGGTTATGAATTATATGGCTGGAGAAAAGTTTGTATATTTAATACTTGCAGATGTAATACATACAGTCATAATTGCTGATATAATGTTCATATGGGTTAAAGATAAATAAAAGGGAGCTATTTTAATATGATAACAATCTGTTTAAATAAAATTAATTGTATATCATTATTACAAAATATTAATAATTTTTATGTTAATTACAATGATATTTATTGTAACCATTAACTTTATTTACATAGATGATATCATATAATTAATATAAATATATAAAGGAGAATCATTCTAAAGGTCAATTCAAAGATCTGACCAAAAAGACAATTCACTAAACTAAATTTGAAGAAAAAGCACTAAAATCTGGAGTTACTACACTAAAAAGAGATCCTTAATATATTGAGTCCCCATAAGGATAATTACTATTGTTATTTTTATGTTAAAATGAGAGTAAACTCATTTTCTTTAACGATTCTACTTTATCTAAACCACTTATATAATCAAAGTCTTCTATAAATTTTATTTCTTAATGTTTTGGAGATTATTCAACCATTAATTCAGTTTTATCAATATCCTTTTTTTCACAAGTTTTACAGATTTATCCCATATTAGTATAAAAAATTATATCAAATTATTACAATAAACTATATGAAGAAATTTCAAATACATCATTATAATATTAAAATATCATTTATAATGCAATACAAATTCTCAAATAGAATAATGACCAGAATTCCAAAATGTAGTAAACTCACTATTTTTTTGTACTTTAGGAAAGTCTTCATATTCAGCAATAATATGTTTTTATTCAAAAGATACCTTTTTAAATTAATTTATATATATTACTTTCAAAATGGTTTCATATTTTTATGCTGGACATTTTCTTTATTTCTCTAAGAATTCTTATATTTATTTTTCATTTTCCTCTTCTAATTTACATTTTGTAATATCCAAAATATTAGTAAAAGCCAATAATGTTTCTAAAGTTGGAATATCTAAAGGTTTTAATTTAATGTATGTATTATTTTCAATTACTAAATAATCAAATCTCTATCTAAATTATGTATTCTATATTTAATCATAACAAGAAAATGCATATAATATACGAAGTTCTAATTTAAATATATTATTATTATACATGGTAGTTTTGTAACAAATGCATTAAATACATCTTGTTTAACACAATTTGATTCATATGTACAAAATAATAATTCTAATATTTCAAGATTTTTTATTGATTCTAAAAAATTTAAGAAATTTTAATAATGTTCTTCTTTAAAAGTTGGTCCCCATAATTTTATTTTTAATACTTTTAATTATTCTAAAGGTGGAAATTCACTTGTTGAAAAAAAATTGTTTATCTCTTAAATATGAAATGATAAAGAAACTAAACTTCTACAATTCTCCAAAAAACTTTTATCTTTTATTTCCATTACAGATGATAAATCTAATTATTTAATATTTTCAAGAGGTAACCATTTAAGTGATAAAAATTTATTTATTCCAACAGAATTTATGGATGTATACTTTTGGAAAAACTCTTTTAAATATTCTTATTAAGATTATGAATCATTTAAGAAATCATGGAAAATAACTTAAGTCAAATACTGTGGATTTATATCATCACATAATTTATGTTGATCTGATGAAATTGGAGGTAATTTTATTTTGTTTAATGATGAAAATTGTCCTATAATTATTTACTATAATTAATGTACTGATAAAATTATTGAATTATTGAAACGTTCCTTTTTATACTTATGTGACCAGAAACTTTTTCATAAATTATTAAACTACAGTATTGCATTAATGAGAAACTAATCTCATTTACAAATGCTAAGAAGGTGTTAAAAATTAGAAAATCATATCCAATATACCAGGTATCAATGGGATTATAGATGATTATTCTTCATTCAATTTTACTCTTCTTCTTCCTTTACTAAAATCTTCTTCCTCATCTTCAAATTATTACATCAAAATTTTATTATGCTTTTTATAATTATTTAATAAATTAATTTATATTTTATTGAATTCCTTCTCTTTTAAAATATAAATATCTATAATTTAACAATTAATAATAGTAACAATATTTTATTCAAAAATAGAGTTCTACTTTTAAAGATATAATATATTAAATAAATATAAATAATATATAATGAAATTAATTGAATTCATTGTTTAACTTTTACTATTTTCAAAATGCCTATACTCTTAATATATAGATAATATTTATTAAATATTTATTTTAAATACATATAAAAAGAAGAAAGAAACGATTATTTTATTTAGTATCAAATAAATTTAATGAGTATTTCATTGTCTGATGTGAAATTATTCATTGTAAAAAACAAAGAACCAATTATCATCAATATCTCTCAGGGCCTAGAAACAATATTTCATCTCGAAACATTAGCTGGTACACTAAATTTAAAAAAATTAAGAGCAATCTCCCATTAATATTAATTTACCTTTGGTGGATTCAAAATATCCTTTGAAAGTAAGAGTCAATAACAAATTTGCACAATTTAATCCAAGTGAACTTGATAGCTTCTTATATTACAAGTTGCTACTCTAAAATGGGTAATTAGTAGAAGGAAAGATTTCATCAAATGATGACTACGCTTTAACTTTTAAAATCAGACAAATTGCTAATCCTATGACAAATAATTCATCCATGTTATCAAACTCTCAATCTGTTAAAAACAAACTTTACTCAATAGAAAGAGGAACATCAGAATATTAATCTGCTTCATCTTTAAGACATAGTATACCAGAAGTATCTTTTAGTTAAGCTTAAAGGTTATTAAATTTATATCTATTATAGATTTACAAAAGAATACCTCAATACAACAGAATATAATTACAATTTACCTGGCTCTATTGGAAGTGGTAGAAAAGCAAGTTTTGGTTATGGATCT
Organism: Paramecium pentaurelia; assembly: GCA_905183005.1. Classification (NCBI taxonomy): domain Eukaryota; phylum Ciliophora; class Oligohymenophorea; order Peniculida; family Parameciidae; genus Paramecium; species Paramecium pentaurelia. The sequence continues at coordinate 242,965 of CAJJDO010000102.1, read as the reverse complement.
AAATAAATTGCACATGCATATGTTCAAAGAAATGCAGAATAGAATCCTCCCCCAAATGCTTATTTTCTAGGAAACCCCATATTTTTCCGTAAAGAAAATAAAACTAATTTACCATAAGATGAGAGATGGAAAAATTAAAATGTTGTGACTTTACCTGGTCCAGCTTCTTATGAAACTTCAAATCCTGTAGGGACTGATAAGGTAAATTTAATTTCAAATTATATTAAAGCCTGCAGCAACTATTGGGATAAGATTTAAACCTGTAACTACTTTTAAAGATTCTGTACCAGCACCTAATTCTTATGAAGTCAACAATAAACTCATTGAACAATCCAGATTTAATAAAATTTCATTTGGCTATGGATAAAAAATTGATTTCACAAAAAATAATCAAACTCCAGGCCCAGGTGCTTATGATTAGAAATCTGTGTTTAAAAGAAACACAAATTAGATTATCAAAAATCTTACATAATTACGTCATAATGATTGATGAGTTTTATACAATTAATTATTTTATATAAAATTATTTATTAAGATTGATCTGATACGAAAGCCAGAATAAACTATCTATTTTATGTAATAGATTACAAAGGCTATTATACTTAATGAAAATTATAAAGACAATTGAATTATTTGAGATTATAAATGATAAAATTTATAGTATTAAAATTTTTATTTATTTATTGTATTATTATTTTAAAAGAGTTATTGTAAATAATTCTTACTTTTTAAATTAAAATCATCATAATTATCACAATTTTTATATAAGTTATAAGAATATATTTATTATTAAAATAGAATTTAGATAATTTTAAGTATATTGAATTAAAATTAATAATTGTTATATATTTAATCTAAAACTAAAAAAATTTAGAGTAGTATATGATATCTATTAATTAAATAAATTCATTATTTTAATTCAATATTTTCTTTTCAGAATCTTTATAGCTTTTTTGATATTATTTTCTATTATTGGAGTTGAAAATTCAATCTTAAAGGTTGTTTTGAATAACTAAACAATCTTTTCAGAGTACCTGTTTGATTTAATTACTCAGTTACATTATGAGATCTCTAAAGGATTTCAAGCATATAATGTTTTTATTTTGTAATAAATTTAAATTATATAATTCAATAAAACTTTAACATATTCTACTTTAATTTATATATACTCATTAAATTCATTTGATAATAAATGTAATTGCCGTAATAATCAAATATTTTACTAAAATACTAGCATAAATGTGAGCCATCTTCTTTTAAGTATACCAGTTAATATCAGCATCCAAGATTAAGACTTTACTTATAAAACTGTCAGCTCCACTTACTTAGGGATTGAATTTTTTGATAGCTCCCAATAAAGGTTCAGCTATAGTCACTATACCAACAACTTTTATGTTTTTCTGCTTAAGCCATTGAGTACACTGCTTATGTAGAAGAAAAGAAAAGGAACCCAAAGAATAAGTTCTCTTTCTAGTCAATCTGTAGAATGTTTCAACAGACTTCTTAATATATTTTTTTGGTTCTGAAGCTGCAGTGAATTTTCTAAAATCAAATGTTAATACTTGAATATATCCCATATTTTAAATAGACTATTAGTATTTAATAAGATTATAGAGTTTTAATGGGATATCTGTAATTTTAATTTGTAATAAATTTCAAGTAATGTTCTAGATATATAAATTAAAATTTTGTATTCATTTTTTATTGTTAAATATGTAATTAAGGTTTTAAAGGAAAATAGATAACAGTTTTTAAATTATATATATAAATTATCTATAAAATAATGGATAAATTTGGTACTTCCTTTCAGTCTGTTGAGGGACCAACTGATGGACCTAATCTAAAAAATGCTAGATTGGTAGGGGTATACATTGGAGCTAATTGGAGTGTACCATGTTAAAGATTTACACCTTCATTGAGTAATTAATTAAATTATTGAGCAGTCGAATTTTACAATAAAATAAATGAAGACATATAATAATTCGAAATAATTTATCTTGGAATGGATGAGAATGAGGAGAAATATAAAGAAATAGTAAGTGATATGCCTTGGTTATTTTATGATTTCAAAGAGTTTATAAAATATTAAGTGTATTATGAATATAAAAAACATATACAAGGTAAGAATAAAAAAATATATATAGGAATACCATGTTTACTTATTTTGAATCCGAATAATGGTTAAGTGATTACAAATTAAGGTAGAGGGACAATTGAAAAGGAAGGTTAGGGAGCATTTGAGAAATGGTTAACTTAGATGAGCTTCAAATGATATATATAAGAATAATATTTTTGGATACTATTGTATAATTGTATTCAACATTTCAAATAATCTTCCAAACTTTCTTAAGCATATTAGCCAGTTTTGGCGATGTCAAACACTTTCTAAAATTGCTAATGACACTTAGTATTCCTTTGACTTAAAAATAGTAAAGATTGTATACACTCCCAAAAAGCAATCAATGAATGATAATGCACTATCTTTGCAAAACTCTGGTTCAACATGCTTTCCTAAAGGTGTTGATCTGCAAAGATTAAAACTTTTTCTTTGGTCTTTGCATACTTGATTACCTTTAATTGAATAGATCATTAATGATAAGCTAGATAGTATATTAATAGATACTAAACCTTTCATCATTAGTATATGTATACAAATCTTTTGCAATAGCTTGAGAAGCCATATTTATTCTTATAATATAATTAAATATATATATTTATATATAATATATGAATTATTAACAACGAAACAAAAAAATCTAAACCAATAAAGTTTTGATTTTATGAATCAAATTATTTGAGTTCATAATTTACTTAATACAAAAAGCATTCGAAAAAATAGAATTAAGTTTAATGTAAAATTCCTTACTTGAATAACTCTGTTAAGAACATTAGGAACCAATTGTTGCTGTTGCCTTTAATGAATAAAACACTATTAGTTAAGGATTATGTCTTAAATGTTGGCCATAAAGTTACAATAAAAAGGTGTTGTTAGTTGAAGATGTTTTAGATATCACAAAAAATATTAAAGAAGAATACTAATAATTAGATGTTGATACAAGAAAAAATATGAAAACACTTTATTAATTAATGTAAGAATTAGAAAGACTAAAAGTTTTTATGAAATAATCAATAAATGAATCTATTAAAACTGTTAATGATTGGATAAAGAATATATCTGAATAAGATCAATGTGCTAGATCTTCTATTTCAATTCTTAATTTTGATCTCAATACATCATTATAGAATGCTTAATAGTAGGTCTAGGAATTATAAAAATAAAAAGAAAAATGTCTATAATTTATTTAACAATAATTAAAGATATTAAAAGATAATGATCATTTTAATAATTGTATTAAATTGCTTTCCATTATTAATGAAGAAAAATTTGATCCACCTTAAAATTAAAATGTATTATAATAACTTGATAAATCAATAATTACATAAAACAATTTAATTTGTTAATAACATGATACTGAAATAATCATGGTAGATTTAAACTAAAAACCTAAAATTTAAAAAAGATTGGCATGTGTATATTGTATTTAAAATTATCCTACTTAATATACAGCTATTAAGGTTGCATAAAAATTGTATAGAAAATAAGAAACATAAAAAATTTAAAATCTTAATAAATATTCTGAATCTATTGATCAAATTAAGTAATCATTCAATTCTATAAAGATTGCTTATAGAAATGTAATCAAAGATGTTACTAGCTCTTTATCTTAAAATAATAAAGAAATTAAATAAAAAGCTGAAACATATTTAAATAATCTTAATATTGATTGGTAAGCATTAAAGAATGATGAAGTCTCAGAATTAGCAGAAAAATTATGTTAAAATGAATAAGAAGATATAGTAAAATCATAGATTTATATAGATTTTATAAAAATCAATTAAGAAATCAATAAAAAGATTAATGATGCATTTAATAAAATGAAATCAACCTAACATACAGGAAAAAATTAAATTAAATAATTGATGATTATAGATTATTTCTCTTAAAATGATATTTAAACAGATATAAATTGTTAACATAATTCAAGGAAAGAAACTTTAAATAAAACTCCAAAAACATTATAAATAAAAGATAGTAATAATAATAAAATTAAAAATTAATTAGAAATTATACCTTTAAATAATGATTAAAAAGAAGATAGTAAAATTAAAAGAAAAAAAAATAAAGAATAAAATTCCAATAGAACCAATTAGGAAAAAATACAAAATAAAATTTAAAAATAATCTGACATTGAAAAATAATTTGATGAAATCTTTAATAATTAATCATAAACTATTATTGAAAAAAAGTTTCAATTTATATTAAATAAAATTTCAATAATATAGGAAGAACCTTGTAGATCATTTTCTTTTAATTCAGATTCTTCATTACTTATTGCAGCTTGTGAGAAATCTATTAAACTTTTTGTATTCAATAAAGAATCCTTAATATTACAATAGACTTTTAATGATCATCCAAGTCTAATTGTATATTGCACATTTCTTAAAAATTAAAATAGATTCATATCTGGATGCTTAGATGGATCTATGTTAATTTGGTCAAATTGTCAAGAAAACAAATAAGAATGGTAATGTGAATAAAGATTGGCTGGTCATACAGATTATCTTGGACATATTATATATAGTAAAATTGAGAATATGATTATATCATGTAGTAATGATAAAACTATAAAATTTTGGAAGAAATCATAGAATTGGGAATTACATTAAACATTAAAAGGTCATAATTAATATGTATGTAGCATTAGCTTAAATGAATCAGAAAACAAATTGATATCAGGTGCTTATGATGATTAAATTTTAGTAAGTGAACCATAAGGTAAAGATAAACAATGGACAATAATATAAGTAATTAAAGTAGATTGGGGAAGAAGATTATGTTTTATAACTGATAATTTATTTACATTTTAACCTTGTAAAAAAGATTTCATGCATATATATGAATAGAAGGAATCTAAAAAAGGTTTTTATAAATCAAAGGAAATTGCTGTTAAATCATTAGGATAAAATTGTCTTTGGCTATTTCCCTAATAATTTAGTAAAAAACAGGGATTATTAGTAAATAAGAATTGTCATACAATTAATATTATTAGATGGAAAGGAAAAAATAAGTTTGTTACTGATTAAGCTATAAATTTTGATACAAATGAAATTTATGGTTCAATAACAGATGATGGTGATTGGCTAATTACATGGGATGATAAATCAAAAGAAATCCAAATTAGAGGTTTGAAATGAATAATAATAATTATCATATATATATATATTAAGATTGATTTTTATCCTTAATGTTATTTCACTTCGATATCATCTTTAAATATTATAATTAATAATGAAAAATAAATCATTCAAAGATATATTGGGATTATAAGTAGTTAAAGTCTAACTAGTTTGTAGACTTTAAATAGGAAATAATGATGAACCAATTCATTATGGAGTAATTGTATCGACAAAAGATAACTAAGAAAAATACTTACTTCATAATGGTTATAAATATGGAAAAGATTAAGACTTTATTTTAACTAGCATAAAAGATATAAGTAATGATTGGGAGATTTAATAAAATTATTTATTACAGATACCAATAAAAATACAAGAGTTATTTTAAGCTGGATGTTGTGGATAAAATATGAGATATCATCCTTAAAATAATAACAGCAAACACGCTTCAGATAGAATAATAACAAGGGTTAAAGATTTTATTAATTCCAAATAAAATATAGGTTGAATGAACTTCCCTTCCTTATTGTTAATTTTTTATAATTATTTCAAATAAATTTCTATTTATTTTTTTTGGTAGAGTTTCAAACATTTAATATAATAGTAGTCTTTTTTCAATTCATAAATACATAAACTCATTATTATATGAATCTTAAGTAAAGAGGTTGATGCCATAAACCTGAATTTACAATATTTAGGACTTTAAAAGTTGAAATTTTAAAATAAAAAATAAATGCTTATAACCTATTTAATCAATTATTAATTCTTTCCTTTATATTATATGTTTATATTTTTAATTAAATAATGTTAAAATAGGTGAAAAAGTAATAATAATAATAATAATTCTCATGATTTTAAAGACATTTAATTTGTATCATTTTCTAAATAATAAGAGTTCTATTAAAATGGTATTTTGTGAAAGAAATATTTTTATATAGACAAATAGCACATTAATACTACAGAAAATATGAAGTAATAATTCTCCATTATCATTGCAGGCATAATATTATCAAAAGATTACCCTATGACCATTATAATTGATATACAGTGCACTATAATCAATGATATATAATATGCTATCTTCATATATTTCCTATAAAGAATATTGTAATTATTACATGACTTTTTATAAGACTTAACTTGAAATCTAAATTCTACAACATGATTAAATTATTATTATAAGAATTAATAATGATAGAATCAACCAGTCTATTAAATTTAATAGTTTAAGACTTTAATCAAGGGTGAAAATCTTAATTCTATATTGGCATTATACAAAGTCAAATATATAAAGAGGCATAGACAAAATTGGAAATATACAACTAAATACAACCTGATTTAATAATGGAACTTTGACTTTAATTGGTAAAGTATTAGTAAATTCTTAATAGATGATATTTAATATTCCAACCTTGCATGCAATGTAAGCAATTTAATTAATATAAATGAGCGAGTGATCTAATCCTTATAACCTACAAAAGCTTTATTAATATCTAATTAATTCAATCAAATTTAATGTGATATTAGTTCCAATAATTATTATATAATATGTAAATAATAGTTTCCATCTACAATCAATTGATTTATCAACATAATATTGAGAGATGTTTATGCTAGAATAATACATAAGTTATTGTTCAAATTTATTCTTTTTTTATATTCTCTGTTTGACTTTTTTCATTTTTTAATTATCATTCTAAACCATAGTGTTAGATTATTCTGTATATTCTTTCAAATTTTGTGTGATATGCAATTACGAGTTAGAAATATCAGCAATTTCTCTAATTGTAGGTAATCTATCCTAAAATTCTTTAGGTATTCTGAAATTAGTTTTTATAGATTATTAATCAAATACCTCTACAATTTTTCTATTCTTTTTTATTCACATTGTTTTAGTTTCTCATTAAACATTTATTCTTCCAAAATTTAATCTAACTACGTTTCAGATTGAGTTTATTGAAATTCTAGTTCAATGACAGTTTCATTTTCAGGGCTTGTTTTTAGTACAACATTTTCAAAGCTAATTTATTCATTATTTTTCATATAAAAATTAGATATTTTAGAAAATTATTAAACAATTGGGAATTATATTTAAAGAAAGCCAATTTTTGAAATTGATCTCAAATAAATTTGACTTTGATAATAAATTCAATTTACTTTATATGTTGTTGAGTTTTAAATATTCAATTATATATTATTGCTTTATTTTTATAATTCCTAGATAATTTTGAATAATAAAATTAAATGAACTTGTACTTTATAAATATAACATTAAAAANAAATTTAATAGTTTAAGACTTTAATCAAGGGTGAAAATCTTAATTCTATATTGGCATTATACAAAGTCAAATATATAAAGAGGCATAGACAAAATTGGAAATATACAACTAAATACAACCTGATTTAATAATGGAACTTTGACTTTAATTGGTAAAGTATTAGTAAATTCTTAATAGATGATATTTAATATTCCAACCTTGCATGCAATGTAAGCAATTTAATTAATATAAATGAGCGAGTGATCTAATCCTTATAACCTACAAAAGCTTTATTAATATCTAATTAATTCAATCAAATTTAATGTGATATTAGTTCCAATAATTATTATATAATATGTAAATAATAGTTTCCATCTACAATCAATTGATTTATCAACATAATATTGAGAGATGTTTATGCTAGAATAATACATAAGTTATTGTTCAAATTTATTCTTTTTTTATATTCTCTGTTTGACTTTTTTCATTTTTTAATTATCATTCTAAACCATAGTGTTAGATTATTCTGTATATTCTTTCAAATTTTGTGTGATATGCAATTACGAGTTAGAAATATCAGCAATTTCTCTAATTGTAGGTAATCTATCCTAAAATTCTTTAGGTATTCTGAAATTAGTTTTTATAGATTATTAATCAAATACCTCTACAATTTTTCTATTCTTTTTTATTCACATTGTTTTAGTTTCTCATTAAACATTTATTCTTCCAAAATTTAATCTAACTACGTTTCAGATTGAGTTTATTGAAATTCTAGTTCAATGACAGTTTCATTTTCAGGGCTTGTTTTTAGTACAACATTTTCAAAGCTAATTTATTCATTATTTTTCATATAAAAATTAGATATTTTAGAAAATTATTAAACAATTGGGAATTATATTTAAAGAAAGCCAATTTTTGAAATTGATCTCAAATAAATTTGACTTTGATAATAAATTCAATTTACTTTATATGTTGTTGAGTTTTAAATATTCAATTATATATTATTGCTTTATTTTTATAATTCCTAGATAATTTTGAATAATAAAATTAAATGAACTTGTACTTTATAAATATAACATTAAAAATGTATAAATTATAGATTAAATATATTATTGTATATATATTAATATACTTTTTAAATATCTATCTCTTATCATTATATTAATTTAATTCTTATAAATAATTTGTTTATTAACTTTGTTCATTCCATTCATTTAAATGAGTCAATAATTATTCATTTTTTTAATTTAATATATACACATAATAATACAAGTTCTAATCAGATATTAATTAAAAAAGAAGCAAACTCAATATTGACATTAAACAAGAACAATCAAATAATAATTTCTTGATATCTAGAAATAAAAAATTAAAGATTTTAACTATATTCAATGAAATCCTTATATAACGAAATGGATAAAATACTTCCTTAAACTAAGACAACTGGTGCCTTATGGTTAGGTAATATAAAGGCAGCTTAAAATATCGTTAGGCTAAACCAAGAAAACATTAAAACAGTACTCACAATAGCCAATAACTCAAATTTATCTTATCCACAACATCAAAGAATGAGACATAAAGTAAATAATCATAAGTTATAAAGGTTTTTGAAATAAAAGACAATGTCAATGTGAATATCCTTGATTTAATTGAAATAACAAATAAATATATAGAAGAGTCACTCTAATATGGTTCTGTATTAGTTCATTGCATGGCAGGAATTTCTAGATCAGTTTCTTGTGTTTTAGCTTATTTAATTCATAAAAATAATTGGGATTATGAATAAGCTTTTCAGTTTGTAAAGTCTAAAAGAAATTGCTCTAAACCTAATGAAGGATTTAAGAAATAATTAATTTAATATGCAGTAGAAAAGTTACCAAAAAGTTAGAATAAAGATGATAATTAATAAAAACTATTAAATGATTTAAGAAGGAAATTGTACCTCTCCCCAGATGAAATTGTGAAAAAAACTTAATTAGTGAAGTCGCCTTATAAATAAATTACTTCATTAAATTAAAATTCAACAGCTGAAGAAAAATAACAATATCGTTAATAAATGGCATAAAAATTATTTGTAAGTACATTTTTTAAAGACAATTTACATAAAAATTCTTATTCATTAACATAAAATAAGATCAAAAGTGGTCAACCTGTAACTAAAAGAGCTTAATTGAGCATGTATCATTCAATATAAGAATCAGATTTTGGATTTTTATCAGAGAGATTCAACAAAGCATGATTTTTTAAATTATTTTTATATCCAAATATTTCATTTCAATTAAATTCATTTCAAATACAATTTATAATAAGAAAACTTTAACATTTTCAGATAAGAATATTAAATAAATTAAATAATTTTTTTCTATTTTAAAGATATAAGAATTAATTTTGTTATCATTAATCTAAGGAATCCATAAATTAAAATTACGAATTTTACTTTTAATTAACTCTTTTTCTTTTCCAATCATTTACAAGGTTATTCGAATTTAAAAACTCTAATTTATTATTCTAATAAAGTTTATAATAAATACAAATTGCATTTATCTTATTTATTCATTCTAAAATTAATCATAATTTTGCTGTTGAATTTACCAGTAAAATTATTGTAATTTAGGTGAATTGTTATCTAAATTAGGACTATAATTCCATTAAGGAGAAGTAAATGTATTTTAATAAAATTGAAATTATTATGTAGGTGTATAGGTCATTGGAGTTTGATTAATTATAGAGATAGGTGATATAGCATTATAATTAGATTAAAATTGTTTCATATATTATTCCATCATCATTTTATATTAATATTGATGGTACTCTTCCATTTAATTTCTATAACTTTGATAGATTAATTAATTCTAATTTTATTATTATTATTATTATTATTATTATTATTATTATTAATATTATTATTGGGAAATTTATTAAAACAGATTGTTTTAAGTATTTAATGTTTAAATATTATTAATTACAGGAATCTAATTTTGATATTATATTTATTCTTGTTAATCTGAATAAAGAATATCATTTTATAGTTAAAGACATTAAACATTAGGGTTATTATCATTATTTTCTATAAGACTGATTTAATTATTTTAAATTATGAATTGTTAATTATTTGATTCTGTTTAATTTTTGAAGGTTTTGATATGAATTTTGTTTAATTTCTTTTTCTTTGTTGTTTTTTTAAGTTGCTTACGTTAATTATGCAGTTTTCTTGGTTTATACTTCAACTCTTAAAAAGATTGTTTTTTTTAAATGATAGGATCTCCTGTAACTTATTCATATGAAACTCCTAATTTCTTTAGATAATCTTGTATAGCTTAAAGTTCATCTAATTCTTCATCATCTTCATCTTTGTATATCTTTTACATTAAACTTTTGAATCTTAATATATATAAAATTGAATACCTATTTTTCACTTAATTTTCTGTTCTTCCTTGTAATATAGTTGATAGTTATGACCATCTCTTACCATTTTTTACAATATTAGTTAATAATTGAAGGTCTTCAGTTTATGTCCAATTAGTTCTAAGTTATATAGGCTTATACTTACTTATTCAATTTTGGGTTTAGATAATTCATCCATCTTTCTCTAACTTATTTAGGAGTTCGTATAAATTATCCACCATTTTTATTATATAATTCCAAAGCTATAAATGTCCATATATGTTTCTCATCTTACTCACTATTTTGTTATAAATATTTTTACTTCATCAATGAACGGATAATGTCATCTTCTTAAGAATCCCAATTAATACTCTTTTATACAGGGTTTATTAGCGTAATCCATCGTTATTTCAGAATGGTTTCATCAGTTTATAAGATACTTGCAAGCTCAACCCATTCTTCTTTGTTTGGGTTAATGATTTTTTCATTTTTGAATTGAAAGTACTTACTTAAGACCCATATGAACATCATCTTACATTACTTATCCCATTTTCTCTTTTTACCTTATTTTTCCTCTTAAACTAATCTTTTATATTAATATATTGGTTTCTTACTTTTATACAATACCATCAAAATATTTGCTGTTAGGATTAATGAAATTTTCTTTTATTTTAAATTGATTTCTATAATAAAAAGGAATTTCAGCATTTTTGATTGTGCCAAGTTATGAAATGAATTTCTGAAACATATATTAATAATAATTTAATTTAGAAATACTGGCAAAATTCGTAAGAAAGTAAAGGTTTATTATTAAATGTTAAAGCATCCCAATCCTAAACATTGTTGGTAGCTTTTTAATAATGAAATTTTTGCATTAAAATTAAATGTATAAAAGTTATATTAATTTTTTAATATAAAAATCATAATTATATATATATAGCAAAATAATAAAAATAAGTCCAGTTTATAATTTACTGATATTATAGGTTTTAATAAATTATAGCTCTAAAGTACTTAATCAAGTCAAATATGAAAATCCTGCAAGTGTAAGGGGGCTATTTAAAATTTTGTTAAATTTTGAATTTGATTTATTATTATGTTTCATTGAACTTTATAATACAGTTTTTGCATCCATAGGTGAAGTTCCTAATTTTCTTTGTGAAACAACATTATTCTAATCTCTACTCAGTTTTCTTGAGATGTTAATTTCTTCATTTAGAAAGGTATTTTTAGGTGGAGAATTCTAAGATCTAGAATTGTTCAGTTAAGAAGTATTCATTGATCTTGAATTTCGGTTCTTTAATTCTCTAATCTTATCTTAAATGTCACTAATTATTATTATAATCCAAAATACCTTGTGATTGAACTTCCATATTCTATTTTTATTGGACTAGCATAATTTTGAACTAGAGATATTTATAAAGGTTATAAAATATTGAAGAACCTTCTAAAATCCTAATAAAATTGAGCTTGTTTTTTAGAAAGTTGTTACAATTCATCTTACATTTACTTGAATAAGTTCTTAAATAGTAATTTTTATATTTACAAGTTACTTTATTGATAATTATTTATCTTATACTATTCCATCTACTGTAGCTACTAATTATTTAAATGTGTATATATCTTAACTATCCTAATTTTTTAAAATTGCTTTAATTTCATTCTTAATTATACTCATTTCTTCAATATCTAATTACTTAAACTATTTAATATGATTACCTAAACTTCTTCATCTTTTGTAAGTTCATTCAAATATGTAGTTTCAATATTAGATAATTGATTTTAAAATTCTTCTTATTTTGAATCTAAATACATATGCAATGCCTTAAATTCTGTGTCTATATCATTTTTTTATGTTTGACATTTATCTTTTACTTATTATTTATCGAATTGAATATTTCTAATCTTATCTAAACTTCTTTCAACTGCTAAATTTAATTTTTCTAAACAAGGATGACCTTTTATTGTAAGATCCTCTTAAAGTGGTTAAACATATTATCGCTTCTCTGTTGTAAAAGGTTTAACATTGTAATTTGGTTAAGTCTTTGAAGCATTTGATTATGATTCTTTTGTTTATTGAACTGCTTATAATGATTCATGATCTAAAACTGTTGGAGCATTACATTTTAGACAAGGTACTCCACTGTCATCTTTATGAATAGCATGTGAAATGCAATATAAACAAAATTTATGTTCGCAATCTAATATAACAAATTATGTTGGAACAGTTTAACATTGTTCACATATGACTTCATCTTCTTCAGACATTTTGATGTTATTTTATGAATAATTTTATTTATTAACAACTTTTAATTTTAAATTATAATAAATATTATGCAAAATCAATACTTTGTAAAAGGGTTAGGATTTAGTCAAAAATAAGAGCCTTAAGAGACTAGATCTTATGGAAGAATAAAAAAATCTCCATATTCAACATATAATAATAGAAGTTATAATTTAGTAAGAAAATTATTTTAAAGTTAGAATTATCACGATATTAGAATGTGTTAATATCGTATAAAAAAGATGATACTTATTCTCAATAATGCAATTAAGAATTAGGCTGCAACAATGTTCAAATATTTAAGGTAGTTTTGTCAAGTTGAATTAGTATATATGTACAAAATAAATAAGAGGAAGAAATTAAAGCCTAATTAAGAGTTATCCAAGAAGGTTTATTGAGATTCTAACATGCTATAACATTATATAATTAAAGATTAAAAGGCACAGGATTTTTTCATATTGCAAAAGTAGATGTAATGTCCCATTTGAAAAAAGAATTAAGAAATCAACATTCTTAATAGTATTAACCACTTACTCATCAAATATTTAGAAAATGGTTAAAGTTAACACTGGAATTGAAATTGAATAGACTTCTAAAATAATAATAATAGAATATGATAGGTTTTTATAAATTTACTTTGTGCAAAATAATAACAAAATAAGAGTCATTAAAAGTATGGAGTTTTAATAAATTAAGAATTACTCAAAGAAAATCAAAATTAAACAGATTAATAATTAACTTAGGTTTATAGTATTTGAGAGTGAATCTATATAATGCTGAAGAAGCAACATACATATATATAAGGAAACCACATTAATTAGAATTAATAGAAGCATTTTAAAAAATAAAGAATTATAAATATTTCAATTCAAATCAGCATTACTTTATTTTAATATTAGTCAACAAAATCAGTAACAACATTAAATTACATAAGATAGTAAATTAAATGTATTGAGAACTTTGTTCTTATAATCCATAAAAAGAGTTGATCACGATTTTCATTGTGTTGTACCAAATGAATAAAAACAATAAATTGATATAGAATTAGCTAGATAATTAGTTCATTGCAAATTAGAACATTAAAAATTATAATAGAGATTTATAAAAAAATCAAATTTACATCCTACTATTGGAATCTTTGAAACAATCAAAACAATTTTATATAAATAAATGATACCAGTTTTCATTCGAATACGAGGAACTCTAAAATAAACTTAAATATAAGATATTGATGTTTAAGATGGAATTTCAAAGAATTTAGTAAATTTTATGTTTATTCAAGAGTATTTTAGCTAGTAAATTAAGTGCAAAAATTAAAACTAAAAATTTTAAATCTTAAAATTTAGATATTCATTTAAGACTTGAAACAATATTCAGAAAGAATTATATGCATGAAAGAAGATTAATAATGAAATATTTAAAAAAATGGCAAATTAATATTACATTTCCAGTTTAATTATATCATGATTATGAAATGAGATTAAAAGTATTGTAAAATGAAAAGGTGAATATTTTATACTTATTTTTATAGGAAGTAATAATGACTGATATTGAATAATTAGAAATATTGAATAATGAATTAATGAATACTATGAATGAAGTTAAAAAGAATTTCTTATCAGATGAATCAAATTTTAATACTTCTAAAAAGAATGATTAAAAATAAATTGAAATTCAAAAATTTGATATTTAAGATAACTTAACTTCACAAAAAGAAATCAAAATAGCTTTTGAATATGTTGATTATCTTAAAGAGGATGTATAATATATAATATAAATTAGAATATTAATTTAAAGAAGTAAGTTTAAATAAATGATTAACTTATGATGAACGAAGTCTAAAAATTAGAATAAGAACTTTAAGTAAGATATATTCTAATATGAAAGGAACTCAAAAATTAATTATCAAATTGAATTTTTTGTGTTATTTTCTTATTCATTTATTTATAAATATAATTTTTATTATAAACACATAACAAACTTATAAAATGATGTAAATTGGATAATAGTAGGCTAGCTATTATAACTCAAATTCTCTTAAGTCAAAATCAAGAATATTGCTAAATCCTATAGTTTAATCCATTTCTAATGTATAATCACTCAATAATATCTCTTAAAACTGTAAAGTTTAAGATCATTTATTATAATTCCAACAAGGCTATAATAATGCAATTGATGAAACTATCTAATCAAATTCTAATTGTCCTTCTAATAGAAATTATCAAGAAACTTTTTTCATAATTAAAAGTTCTCGTAAAAATGATGGAAAATATTAAAATTTAAAATTATAGAGTACAAGTCTTTAGAAATCTTAACCTAAAGGTATATTGAAATAGAAAAGTATTTTTAATCAATAAAATTTTGATATGACAACTTTTAATACTAATGATATCACATTATTGAACACCAAACGAACTAAATTTTTTAATTAAAAACCTTCTTTGCCATCTTAAGTATCTTTCCATCCTTTTTTATCAGAAAACAATTAACTTAAAAGAGTTTCTTTTAGTAATTAGATTCATTTTAAAATGATTGATGAAAATATCTGCATTAAACATAAACGATATGTATTAGCAGATCTTAATGATAAAATTTGATTATTAATTTATTTGCATTTAATTTGAAATTCAATATTTTTATATGTAATAAAACATTATATATTAAAAAGAATAGATAACAAAGACTAAGTCCATAATTGCTAGAATTTGTTCTTGTTTAAGCTTCTTAAAATTAAAGTAAAATCAAACAAAACAAGAAAAATATCAGCTTGGGATTGATAGTCCTAAATCTTCATTTTTAGTACCTTTTAAAAATTTATTTGGTTAGGGACAACGTAAACTCATAGTTCTCGATCTAGATGAAACATTAGTCCATAGTTAATTTTAATTAAAAAATGGCTATGATTTTGCAATAGATGTAAAAAGAGAGTTTAATCTCAGATTATTGTCCAACGATAAATATTCACTGTTTATGTAACAATACGACCAGGAGTTTAATAATTCATTGAACAACTTAATTAATATTATGATATTGTTTTTTGGACTGCAAGTCTATAAGAATATGCAGATCCAGTTATGGATTTTATTGATCCCAATCATATAGCTATTGGTAGATTGTATAGAGATAGTTGTACACCATTATAAATAGGATTTACAAAAAATCTAAATAAGTTGGGCAGAGATTTGAAAGAAATTATTATAATAGATGTAATCAAAAAGATTTATTAAAAGAATTCTGAAGTGTCTTATCATTTAAATCCAGAAAATGAATTTTAAATAAAAGATTTCTATTTTGATAAATAAGATTAAGAACTTGAATTAAATATCCCTTTTTTTATTTGGTTATCTTAAGTATTATTGTGTAACTATAAAAGTTGCCAGATGTAAGGCCAGTTGCTTAATTATTTAAATAGTTCAATAATACATAATCTGATGTTTTTAAAATGAAAAATACTACAAATCTAGGTACCTAATTTTAAGAAAATGACCCAAAGATAATTTAAAGTCTTTCAAAATCCTTATCCTTATAAAAGGCAAGAATAATGCTTTGTAATTAAGTCTTTAGAACATTAACTTTATCAAAGGAGGATGATGAAGATGAATTAGACGAAATTAAAATCAGAGATAAATTAGGATTAAATTAGCCAACAGGTCAAAAAGGAATTTAATAATAAAATTAAACAGACGAAGATGATCAAGATACTTAAGCGATGGCACATTGAAAAACTAAATTTGGATTGTTTTGTTAATCTATTTAATTAAGTCCATCTTTAATCCTGTTCTGTTTTAAAGTAGCTACTATTAAATTTTTAATGATTCTGTAAAAAGTCTTCAAAAATGGGTTTGATTTTGTTAAATTAATACTTTTTTCTTTATTGTATATTATTTAATTTTTAATTTATGTTGATCATTTAACTCTGCTACTATTATAAATATATGAATTTCAATAAAATATTGTGGTAGAAAAGAATTTTTAAAAAATGCTTAATTATCATAACAAAAAATGAGCAGTTTAAATGTCATTATCTTTTAAGATATGCCTCTAAAGAGAAATCTTCATTATCTGATTCATTAGTTTCAAATCCTGCATAGCAAAAATCATTTGAATTTATTGGTAATGATTTTAGTTTTCTTTGAGTTGTACTTTTATACTATTATCTTTCTAAAATAACTGATTATTTGGAACACTGTGATAATTTCAATTGATTAAACTATATTTTAACTGATTTAGCAATTATTTTTGGAGATTATGTAATAACTTTAGAGGGACTTATAACAGCTTTTTTATTTTTAGGACAATTATCCATTGATATTGTTCTTTACTTTTCAACAAATAATTTGGGTAATACAAGCTTATAAGGCAATTATCTAGTGGGATCTTGTTAATTAAAAAAATACTTAATGACAAGGATCGTTTAGCTCTATAGGTTAACTATATAATACAAGACATTAATATTAAATATGTACTGATAAATAATATCAAAAATAAACCTTTTTAGTCATGACGCTGTAAAATCTTCAAATGTCAATTTTCCCATATTGGTTTGAACCAATCTTTCTATATATCTTTTTTATTTAAGAATTATTCTATTACTTCAGCCTAGCCAAGTATAATTCAAATATTATATCTTCAAAATTATCTTCATTCATTTCTGATAATATTTAGAATTATTTCATTCAACTACTATGTAAAGTTTCTTAAGAAGGATGATATCCAAAACTAATTAAAAATTATTCTTAATCATTGGGAACTTAGATTCCTGTTTAATCTGAATCGTATTACTCGAAATCTTGTTTAGTATCTATAATGTCTGATTCCTATTGAGTAAACCAATATATTTATTACCTTCAAATCTTTGGTTATAAAATTTTAGGCATTAAATTCATTTGAATTGCATCCTTTAAAAGAGGCTCTTCCATTAGCAATATACTCATCTATTATTTTTAATTCTAAATTATTATAGGACTAACTATTGCTCTTAATGATTCTTTAATTTTGGGGATTTAGTTAGTTGAATTATTAGATTCATCTTGTTATTTATTAGAACTATCGATAATAATAGACTATTTAGTTTTATAAGGATTCTATTATTGTTTAATTTAGATGGTTACATGAGAGGTTTTATGTTTTCATCAGTATATAATAAATGATAAACTTAAAACTCTTTTAGATTATTAAAAAAAATATTTAATGAAATTAAAAATATTTGTTCATTATTTATCTAAATATCTAAAACAATCGACAAATAACATTTATATGTATTTAATGAAATTAATTTTATTAAATATAGGTCTGAGAATATTTTTATGAAATTAAAGACTTTTTGTAAAAAGAATTAGATGAAATATTAAATTCTTTAAATTTACATATATTGATAAGTATATTCTTTTATGATAATGATCAAGATGGAAATTGATAGAACAGTAAATATATGTTAAAATCAAAAGAAAATATTATTCAAATTTATTAAACTCTCTAATGTTATTTTCTTCTTTACTATTCATCAGGTAATGGAACCTATGGTTTTGATTCTAAAGGTTATAAATTAACATCTAAGAATTAAGCTGGAAAGTACTTTTCTTATTTGTAGGTGGTGTAGCTTATGATAAATTGCTGCTGTTTATATTGCTATTAAAACCATATTGACTATTAAAATTAGGTACTGTATTTCCTCGATTATCAATTGGACTTAAGATTATTTTTTAATTAGGTTTTTTTTCATTAAACTGTTGATTGGAAACTTCATTCGAGTAACGTTATTTTCCTTCTTTTTCTTCTAACATCTAATAATTTAATTTTATCTTTTCTGCAACCAATTATGCTCTATCCAACTAAGGTTAACTTATTCCATTTTATTTTTGTTGAGATTCTAAATTCTCAATTAAATTATACCTTTTCTTTGTGGCATAGGAGAAACAATTCTCTAATTTTATTCAGGATCATTATAATTATTTTTATCATATTATCGAGAGTTAATTTCTAGTATTCTTTCAGCCTTTTCTTGTTCAATTAAATCGATGGCTGGTTTTAATAATAATAATTACCTTATTTATATGGCAAATTAGGAAAATTGACTTTCTTTGCTTTAAAATTAAATGCAGGAATCTTATATTCTTAAGAATCATCATCCCATTCACATGCTGCTTAAAGAGATTCCAATTCAGTTTGATTAAACATCATTTTAATTATGCCAGAATATAATTTTATTTCTTTCTCTTAATTTCTAATAGTATCCAATAAATCTTCCTTTTCATATTCAACTTCTTATTTAAGATCTTTTTATTCATTTTAAGCCTCTTCCAATTTCTTTCTTAAATATTTAACAAGTTTCCTCAATTTTTCAACTTCCTCTTAAACATTTTGATATTTAGTTTCAATTTACAAAAGTTCTTATTATTATTATTCTTATTAACTAATTAATGCTTCATGTTCTTTTTTTTATTAATCAACAGCTTATCTCAATTTCTTATATTTCTTTTTTTCATCTTCAGTACCTCTACCTCCTTATACCATCATTTATTCCTTTTCTTTCAATAAATCTTCCAATCTTTTCCTTGCTTAACGTTCTTATTCTGCTTAATATTCTTTCTCTTTTACTTCTAATTCAATTCTTTCCTTTTCTTACAATAATTAATTATTTTTCTCTTTAAATTCATGTAATTCTTTAAGTTTTTCTTCTGATGGACCACCTCCACCTTAAATTTGATTATGTAGTTTATTTCTTTCTTTCAATTTATCATTTTCTTCTTTTAATCTTGCAAGTTCTGAATTATTTTCTGAATTTCCAATAGGTTAATAGATATCAAAAGATATTGGTTAACCTGCTGCTTATTTTGATAACATTTCTTTAAGTCTTTTGATTTCTTCAGCTTATTCTTTTAATAAAGCATCTTTTGGATCTTCATTCACTTTAGGTTAATTTTTAATCATTTTAGCTCTTGAAGCATATCTTAAACTAGATAAAGTTTCATCAAAGTTAAAATCAGATGGACTAATAGCTGTAATCATAATTGTTTTAGTATTTCCTCCCAAAGAATCTTATAGTAATCTTGTTAATTTAGAATCTCTGTAAGGAATATGCTATGTTTTACCATCAACAAGGGCTGATATAACATTACCTAAAGCTGAAAGTGATAAATTAATTTTAGTTGCCTCTTTTAATCTATCTCCTGTTGCTTAAGTTTTTGATTATCTTTCACTTCCTGCCAAATCTACCAAGTTTAATTTACCAGCAGTAATTCTCTCATTTCCTTTTGGATCTGTAACAGAACATTCTATATATACAGTGAATATGCAATGACTACGACTTGATTCCTTATTCATAGCTGTTGCTCCAACTGATCTGTTTTATGTACCTAATTACATAAATCTATCCATTTCTTGAGTAGTCCTAACAACTGCTATGTTTAAATCCTTAATAAAGACACCTTATTATCCTTCTTTTAAATCATATTTCTATTTAACATCTTTGCTTAATAAATCATGTATTTCTTCATTGTAAATTTCTATATATGAACAACGAAGTAGAAATTTTTTGTTAGTGTCTGAGTTATTATTAATAATGTTAATTATTTGATCAAAAGTTCTAGGTATGATTCCTTTCATAGTATCCTAATAATAAATTATATTATTACACTTGATGGATCTCCAATCATAGTGAAGGTTTTACCACAACCTTAATAATAAATTGAATATTAATACCTGTTTAACCATAAGCAAATATTGTTCCATTGTAACCATCTGCTACACTCTCTACCAAATTGAAAGCAGTTTTCTAATAAATAGATAATTGAGGTGTTTCTGCTCCAAATACGTAATCATATGTATACGATTTTACATCATTATCTTATGTCTAGTATACCAATGTTTAAAAAACAATACATTTCGCAATTCCACAGTATTAGTGTCTTCATAAACTACAACACATGGCTTGCTTCCATTCTCTTTTTCTCTTTGATTGAATGGACGCATTCTTACAATAACTTTGACACATTCTGCTGGCATTTATTTATATTTTATTAATCAATAATATAGTAACAGTTGACAATTGAAATTTATAATTATCATTCATAATTACATCAATTTAAACAAACAATCAAAATTACAATCAATCATCTATTTTTTTTATTAATCGAGGTCATCTATACTTATTTTGACTTAAGTAAATATTCAACAATATCATCTCCTTTGATCTACTCATTTATTTTTGAAAGCAATACTACTATTATTAAATTTATTCAACTTTCTTGTAATTTCAATTTATGGTTTTCATATAATTGAAAAACCTTTTTTTTATTAATTCTGACCATACGAAATAATTAGTCATTAATATTGTATATCTATAGCTTAATAATTTTGTTAAATTTAATGCTATTATAATAAAAACTATCTGAATAAAATATGATTAATCCAAGGATATGCAACAGTTATTTTTCAAAAAAATAATTATTTCTAATTCTTATATATTCCTTTTTATCACTTAAAATATTTCTATAATCAATTATAATAGATAAACGTAATCTCCCTTTAATGATATCAATTCTTATTTATTTTTTCAATATCTAATTATCAAATTCTTATTTTATTATTACATAAGCTTAATATTTTTATTATAATTTATGAAATTAAGTATTTAATATAATACAAAAATAAATTCATTCATATAATTATGTTCCTAATTGTAAAACTACATAATTTTTTCTATTAAAATAATCTAAATAACCAAGAATTCATTATTAATAAGGATATTCACTTTTACATAATGTATTTTAAAATAATTACAAAAATGATTAAGTTATTGAATTTTAATGTACCATTGAATCATAGGTCAGTTGAATTGATACTTAATAATCTCAATATTTAAATTTAAATAATATATTTAACAAAAATCACTTTCTATTTTCATTTAGATATCCCATAATATTAATTAAATTTAATTAAAGCTTATTAGTATTTAAGAATTATGTTATAATTATATGAAGATAAACTCGGTCTCGTTCGTCTGAGATTGATGAAACAAACGTCGCTATTCTGATTAAATTATTAATTTTTACAATAAATCAATTCTAAATTATTATTGTAAATATACATATCCATATATTTATTAATATCTTTAAAAAAATAATATAATTTATCTTCCATTTTTTAATTCTTCTATATTTTTAAATAGATAATAAAAGTATTTTGCAATTTCATCATTATACAAGTAATTATTTTGACTTTCTTATATTCTGGACCTTCTTAGAGATTTTCAAATATTTATAAATTGGAACAGAAATTCTTAGCTATTTTAAGAAATCTTTCAAAATATATAAATGATCAAACAGAAGTAAAAAAAAAAATATTATCCTCAATAGTTATAATAAAATGTATAATAAAATAATAGATTAATATTAATAATAATAATAATTGTTAAATTTTCAATTATTTTTGGGGGGTTCATCCTCTAAAGGTTTAGTAGCTCCACAACTCCAGGATCTTTTAATTTATGTAATTTGTTTTGAAGTCAGAAACACAGATCTTCTTCTTTGAATCAAACTATTAGTTCGTTTTCTTAAGTTTAATAAATTGGAATTTACTTATTCTCTTGCATTATTTATGCAGAATGGATAATTTCCCATTTTTTTTCTTAAGTCTTTTATAATGTGGAATCTTTTCTATTTGCTGCTGTTTCATCTTCTTCATGTATTATTTATTTGATTTAAACTAAAATAGAAATTATTTAATTAATACCTACTTATTCATGTAATTCAATTTATTTTTTTTTATTGCTATTACCAGATTTTTAAGATTGTAGATCAATTTCAGGTTGACTAAGAGAATGTGTCAATTTAGATCTACGACGTCGTTCTAGACGCATTTGAAATGCATCTGATTAATTTGCAATTTCATTTTTAATGATAGTCTCTATTTTGATGACTTAATTTGTGTGATTGTCAACAATTCCTTTAACTTAAGCCTCAATCAAAAAAAGGATATAATACCTCTTTTGATTCAGTTTAACTGTAAATTAGATCTAATTCAATTCTTTTAGTTTATTCTTAAAATTTTGCTCTTTTAATTTGATTGTCATCTTGTGGTTTATGAGATTCTTCATATTTAGTAGTTGCATTAATAAAGGAAGGTTTTAACATTAAAGCATTTAATTTTCTTTAAAAGTATAGATGTCTTCTATCCTTAATGGATTCATAATATTCTACTCCTTCCTATATGGAATTATATAAAATGATTTTACCATATATAATGAAATCAAATCTTAAATGAGTTCAATTTAAATTTGATCATTTAATTCTATTTCCATTTCAAGATTAAGAATTTGATCTGCAAAATTCTTAGGTAAAGATTTTTTTGTGAATTTCTCCTTTCCAAATTTAAACATTTATTAATAAAATTATATAAATAAATGTTCATTATACTTATTGACTTTGATTTAATGTATCAAAAGCCTTATCTGCATCTTTCTTAATCTTTAATCTTCTATAACCTCGTTTGCATTATTTAATGGTTTCTTAACAACCTAGTAGCCACAACAAAGATCCTTCGATTGCCCATAGCACAAATGAAAATGTTATTGCTACAATATCTAAAGCTCTTTGTTTTTCAATTTGATCTGCAAATCTACCATAAATAGTCTGTATTGATCTTAAATTACTACTTCTTCATCTTTTATGCACTACATTCCCCAAAGTTCATCCAAACTATCTAGTAATTGCATCCCATAATCTAAATTAACAAATGATAAATAGGTCATTGTGCCAGATAATGCAAGTCTCAGTAAATAATCTAAATATGTTAGAGTCTTGAGACTCAATGGACCTGAATAAAAACATAAGTAATACCAACACATCTAAAAATATATGGGATCATGGGTAATCCATAATTGCAAATTAATAAATAAACAATTACTAATATGAAATTAGCATATTCAGTTTTTCTATAGTTTGATAATGTATCTTATTGTTTTTAAGCTATCAAAAACATTTCTCCATTACATTCCTAATTCCAAAAGGGGTATGGTTTATAGAACAAAGCTACTTAAATATTATAAATACATTTTGTTCCATCTGAATCAATAAATATATCTCCAGCATTATTTATTTAAAAGTATAATTTATCAGTAATGCTATTAACTTCAATATACTCTTTATCTAAATCCATACAAGATTGAGGTTATTCATCTAGATTTTCATCATATTCTATTTCTGGTTATGCATTAGTTTCATTTTTTGTTGCACAAGGTATATATGAATCTATACGAATTAAACTAATAGGCATATTATCCTTATTTGTTTCTTTATTGGTTGTAATCACTTATATATTTCCATCATTTATTTCTAATTATATACTATTTATTGGACAAGTGAGATCAGAATCTATACAAAAATACATCTTGTCTATTCCACAATCCTTCATGTTCCTATCTTCACAATTGTCTGTTGAATTGATTGATTCAATTACATTATGTTTTATTTATTATCCACATAAGATAAAGCCAATTTAATATTCGCTAGTACTCCATTAATGAAAACTTTAGGGTGATTATTTAGGTATCAATTCTCCTTTAGAATTTATATGTTCCTTAGTACCTGGCCAATTAAAGGATGTAAGTAATATCCAATCTTCAGGACATTCATTTGAAGAATAGGCTTGAATAGATGAATATGCATATTATTCCCAAGCCCACATTTCATTAATAAAAGCATATTGTCTATTTTATAAGGATGTATCTCCATCCACAGAAGCTAACCAAAAGAAATAAAAGAATAGTATTCTGCAACAAATATTTGCTAATAACAGTGTTATTCTTGTTGCTTTATTTGCAGTATTCATTATAAAAAGTAAATATTAATAATTAGAAGTTAATCTTTTTAATAAAAAAAGAACAAAAAAATATTTAATTCATTATATTATTTTTATTCTAGTCATAGAAAGATTATAATGCAAGTTATATCATCTCTTGCTAAACTATTCTAAAATTATATATAAATTCTTACTCTTCTCCATGCTTAAATTGCTTCACTCACTACTTTCTCTGCAGCATGTTCTGGATTATCCTTTTCAAAATATGGAATCACTAAACTCATCACCTAATTATTAAACTATATACCTCTTCATTACTCAAATATTCCCAAACTCCATCTGAAGCTACAATTATAAATTAATCATGATTAGTCAAAGCAAATTCTTTTATTTCTGGTATTGCTGTTACACCTGCTTAAGCTCCAACCTTATCACCAAAAGATCTAGACATTGCTAAACCTGGGGCTTGAATATATTACAACCAAACTCTAAATGGTCCAATTGGATTCCCATGATAATCTAAATTAAACAATTAATATATATATATATGTACCTCTCTATTATTCAACTCTACCTCCAGCATCTACAATATTTTTTATTTCTTCAGGATCATCTGGTTTATGATCTCTTGTTAATGGTACAATTTACCAAACTTAATCAAACTTACAAAGTATTGCTCTTGAATCACCAACATTTGCTGTGTAGATCTAAAAGTATATTATTAAATTATCTAATTACAATATCTTTTGTTATTAGAACTGATGCAGTTGTAGAACCAGAAAGATTTGTATCTGTATCTGAGTTCCATATTTCTCTATTTGTAATTGTAAACGCTCTAGCTATTTACTATTTTATATCTTCATGATTATCTCCCAAATACTTGTGTAAATGTTTAGGAAGAGCTTATTTAATAAAATTAGACACAAGATGACCATTTAGACCATGTCCGTCTGAAACTGCGAATAACTTATAACCTATACTATTGTGTTATTATCACAGATCTATACTTCTCAAGAATTTTAGGACAAATAATGGCAGAATCTTAATTGATTTTTGTAGCTTTATTAATTTGACATCCTGCCTTAGTTCTCATAGCATAAATTATAGTTTATCTTCTCTAATATTTTGGTGTAATTGACTTTCTTATCTCAATCTTCTTACGTTAAAGTTAATCACTTGCTGCCAAATGATTTTATAACTAAGGTAATCGTAACTACTTTTATTTTTCTGTAAACACACTACTCTACTCAATCATTTTTATTTATGGTAAGAAGAACTTTGATTTATTGTTAAAGTCAGCACTTTCTGGATATCGTCCTGCTATTTATAATGGTTTTAAACGATGATCTCTTCTTAGATTATTTAGAGATTATGATTAATGGAACATATAATTTTATATATTTTAATTAACTCATCATGCTTCATTGTTGCTTAGTTTCTCTATTAATATTCTTTAATCTTATTCAACTTTCTATAAACTATCAAGTTCAATCTAATATCTATCTAATTCAGCCTTTCTTTCATTCAAAATATTTGATAACTCCATCAACTTCTTCTTTCTATTTTCTTATTCTGTTTCTACTTTATTTCTCTAACTAATCTATTCATATATACCTCTCCTATTGCTCTTAATTTTTCAATCTCTATTTTTTTTGAATATTCTTCTAATGTCTCATTCAAATTTTGAACCACCTCATCTAAAGCAAGAACTTTCTTAATAAAATCCATGCTCTCTATCTTCAATTATTCTGTCTCTCTATACTTCTCAGCATCCAATACTCTAATTTTATTTTATTCATCAAATGTAATTGAAATCTCTTCTGCCATTATTAATAATAATGAATTTATAATGTGAAGAGCCTTTTTAATATAGACAACTTCGATCCCAATCTCTTAGTCCTTATAATGATTCTAATCTTATCAAGTAACTTAAAAGATAACTACATTATCCTCCCCAAAAAACCATGTTATTGTAATCTTTTGAGTATTTACAAAATCAAGAATAAATTGAAACCAATATAATTAGTTCAGGTAATTAACAGCTTGTAATTTACATAAGATTCTATGAAACACTATTAAAAAACTATTAAAGGTAGAAAGAACTCATTAATTTTTGAAGCAGACTCATATTCAATCAATTAAAATGTCGGATAAAGTGAGGGAAGCAATTAATTTAACAAAATCGTACCAAAGATTATAGTTGTTAAGAACTTATAATAAAAATTAACTAAGAGAAAATAACAACCCATAAATCCTATCAATCCTCAAGATTGTAACGATGAAGAAACCATTCAACATAGTATAGTTGGATAGAATTAAAATAATGGATCTACTATTGAAACTAAAAGAGAACATATATCATTATTACCTTAAATAAAGAAATCCAAAATATTAATGGTCGATGAATAACCTATCAAAAGATCAGCAAGATATGAATAATTAATGGTATTAAAATACTAATTTTAGAAAAAAACCTGTGATGATTAACTCATTGAATTATAGTCATTAATCAAGAAAATGTAAAAGTAACCAATCATAAAGAAAGAGAAAAAAGTAACATTTCTAATTTGAAAATATATATTTTTATTAACTATACTCACTCTTACTATTAAGAAAAAGATAATCTAAAATTTATTCAAAAAAAACTAAAGTTAACTCTCATTTAGTTTTATAAGAATTTTATATAACTTTAATAAATTAATTTACTAAATTATTTAATGATTATAAATATAATATAATTTAATATAATAATAGAATGATTATATAAATAAAATTAAAATCTAAAATGCAATTAGTCAAAATCATGGTGAAGTTAATATTGTTTCTCTTAAGGAATTTTAATTTGGAATTTTTATTGTATTTTAAATTCTTTAACAACATTATAAGCATGTTTCTTTTATTTTTTCTATTGAATCAAAGATTAATTTATTTATATCATTTTCATCCTTTTAATAATAGTTATCCTCACTTAAAATAACTTCATCATTTTAAATTGATTTGCTTAATACATCAACATAATCTAGTATATCCTTTTGAGATTAATTAGCCCATGTTCTACCCATTTAATTGATTACTTTATTTACAGATCCATCAATAAAATTTCGAAATTCTTTAATATTCATCATTAATTCTTCATTTTTTTATTGACATGTGCTATTAATTAAAGTTAATTATTAAATGACAATTTATTAAGTTTCATAATGCTTTTATTATATTTATAAAAATTTTGATTTTTTAAGTTCCTCATATTTTTTCCATTTTTCAATTACTCTACTTAAAGAAGAATAGGGAAGAGTATTTTATTCTATACAATAGATACATGCTAATCTATTCTCTTTTGCTCTTTAAGGATTTAAATCAAATGCAATAATTTCTGTCTTATGCTTTTAACAAAAGATCTTTAACCCAGGAGTTGACTATTAATAAGATATGATTAGATTACAATCTAATTTTCATCTGAAGCTTCCTATTCTTTATTATAACAAATTAATGATGATACTTCCTCTTTTAGTTCATCCAAGTATTTTAAATATTAATCGAATTTTAAATTAGTTTCTAGTTCAGTTATTTGTGAATAAATTGTTTTACGAAATAGAGAAAATTGTTAATCAAGTAATTTTTGAGCTTCATTAATTTTATTCAAATTATAGATATCTATAATTTTAATATTCTCTTCTATTTATTTTTATACATCCTAAAGTCTTTTTATTTCATTTTAAATTGTATTGTTGATATCATCTAAAGTAGTAGTAAGTTATCCTTTTTACATTTCAATGTTCTCAGAAAATTAATTTAGCACTTCAATATTTTGATTAATCAAATTTTAAGTTTTTTATTCAAATTCAGATTTCATCAAGATTATTCTCTTTTATGCATCAGGATTAGTATGTATTGCTTTGTCATTAATCTTTAACACAAGACATTTACTACAAAAATATCGACTCTATTCATCGCATTATGTATTAAGACTTGTAGCTATTACATTTTCATCATGTAATTAACATTTTCTATTACAAATTTAGTTATCCATTTAATAATTAAGATTTTAGATATTTTAAATATTTTATCAAAATCCTCTTCTTATTCTAATTCATAAATGATATAAAATAGTTAATAGAAAATAAACATTAATATTTGTTAATACTTTATAAACAACAAAGCTATGTACAATAATAGAGAGGATAATATATGCTTAATTCATCAATTATAAATCGAAGCTATTAATATGGATCTGAATTCAGATTGTCAATTACGACGATATTGCAGTAAATGTCTTATAGAAAAAACTTATGATGGCACTTTATGTATAAATAGTGAAATAAATGATCATATATAAGAAATTAAGAATAATTTTTTAGAAAAAAAGGCATTTTATTTGAAACACAATATAAACACCATTGAAACCATTTAAAATACTGTCTAAAACTTAAAAACTAATTTTTCTTCATCTTTTAATAAAATCTATGAAAATTTATAAGCAGAAAAAAAAAGATTATAAGATTAATGTGAATTTCTACAGAAAACACTAGATCTAGTTAATTTAGATAATTTTTCATAATTTAAATTATCAACCAATGAGAATGTATATTAGATTGAAAGTTTTAAAAATCTAATAAAATCATCTTTAGATTAGATTAAAAATAATGAAAGTCTATAATTTTGTATTTAGGAAATAGATAAATTGGAAGAAGAAAAGGAAGAATTAATATTTACTCGTTAATTTAATAATGAGGAATCAAATATTATTGTAATTATACTTTATAGAATTAGGCTACTCCAAGTTTGAAAATATAATGTTAAGAACATAAGAAATAAATAATAGCATTTGATATGAATATTAATCGTGCTAAAGAAAATAGAATGGCTTGTATACATTGTATTGAACAAAATCCAAATTAATATACTTCTCTTAAAACAGTATAGGATAAATGGAAAAAATTTGAAGAATTCAAAAAAAATCAATACCAATAGATACTTGATTAATATAAAGAAAATAAAGATCATATTTTAGAATAACTTTAAATAATAAACGAAGCTCATCAAGAAATGAATCATTAAATTACATTGAAATTAAATGATTATTATTAAAATTTAACTTAATAAATAGAGTAGATATTTAATTAGATGGGTAAAAATTGGGCTATTTGTTAACAAAAAGAAATATATGATAATATTGAAAATTTAATAATACCTACTTGCAATTAAGAATTCTCTTGTAATTTATAAGAATATTATACTAATTAAGAAAATTGTGTTAATTTAAATATTTTTGATTCAATTAAAAAGATTAAAGAAACCCTCAAAGAAAGTTTTTATTAAATTTTTTAGCTGATTAAAATAAATTCTAATTTGTAGATAAAACAAAAAGAGATATAAATTTATGATAAAATCACATTTACTAGATCTCCTTTTTAAATTAATTCTAAATAAGTAGATTTAAGTTTATCTATTTAAATTCCAAGTAAATTAAAAATAAAATCAAAAGAAATATAAATATAAATGCTTTAAAAATAGAAATACTTTAGTTTTGAAAATTTACCTTCATAAAAAATAGCATAAGATGAAAATTGTTATGCTTTAATTTTTAATCCAAATAATAATTTATTAGTGGCAGGTTGTGGTTCAAAATTATAAACTTTTACATTCATTGATGGCTCTTTAAAAAACTAAAGTATTATAGTTTAACATTAAAATAATGTATCAGCATTATGCTTTATAAAATTTAATCAGTTTATTTCAGGTGATTCAAAAGGATAAATATATTTTTGGATAGAACAGAATAATGATTGGATAAAATAGTAAGAAATATTATTGGAACATACTGAATAAATAAATTAAATAATATTTAGTGCAAAATTCAATTAAATAATTACATGTAGTAATGATAAAACGATAAAAATATTTGCTTTCACTTAGAATTGGGTTTGTCAATAAACATTAGATTCTCATTAAAATTATGTATGTTCTATAGCCTTAAACTTATCTGAAACCATGTTGATATCTTCTGGTTCTGATAAATAATTGAAAGTTTATAAAAGAAAACATAAATTTACTTTGATGTAAAATATATAAGTAGAAGATATTATATATCGCCTTTTATTTATAGAGGAATTAAAATTTTGTGTTTAAGTTTCATCTAGTATTCATCTTAGTTTTTACAATTTTGATGAAAAACAAAAATTATTTATACTGAGTTAGACAACAGAAGTTTAAAATTAAAAGAGTTGTATTTAAGGATTTCCAATTGGTTTTTGTAAGTAAAGTTCTATGATTATATGTAAACATGGAACTTACATTAATATATTAAAGAAAATGAATAATTAAATTTATCGTACTGAATAATCTATAAATTTTGACACTATGTATTTTTATGGGGCTATGAGTTCAGATGGTAATCATATAGCAACATGGGATTATAAAACGAAACAAATTTAAGTAAGAAAATTAATTTAAAATTGAATATTAGAATTTAAATTTATTATTAGAAGAATTTATAAAATAATATCTATATAAAAAATATAAAAAATCATTATAAATTAGGCAATTTTGATGATAAAATAGTATTTGACCAACCTCCTTAAGAGTGTTCTTGAGTAGAACTATAATTTTTATTTGATCTCGATGAAGAAAGAAAGTTAAATTGAGACAATTCTTCAAGAGGAATAATTTTTAATAATTTAAGTTGACGTTCTAGAAGACTTTTATTTTTTGTAGAATGAAATTTTTTAAAATTAAATTAAATTGGAGGTAAATCTTATGTTACAACACTTAATTATTTTTTATGTTATGATACTACTTTAGGAAGTTCTCTTTAAGTTAATAATTCTTTAATTTATTGATTTGCCTATAATTTTCCAATTTTTTAAGCTTATTTAACTACTAATTCTAAATCATTAGATTCAATATTTGATAATGAGTTTTCTTCTAATGATTCAGTCACAGTTAAAAAAGTATCATATTTGACTTTACTTTATATTTATACTAATTTAGCTAAATCTTAAAGTTCACTAGCATCTTTCATAAGCATATTTCTGAATAATAATGGTTATAAACCATTAATAGTTGAGAAAGATTTTCTAATTTTGATTGTTAAATCAACTGAATTTTATCTTTTAAGTTTTCTATAGAATTATGCTTATGCTTTAAGAAATAATGAATAGGCTTCATCAGCTATAGTTTTTTTTTCAGTTTCTTATATTAATTATCGAAAAGCTTAGAATTTTATTGCAATACTTTATTCACTGAGAATCATTTTTAATTACTTTTCTCTTTGAACCAAGTAACTAATATGGCTTAGCATTGCTCCAACTGATAATGGAACATATTTTTCACTATATTCCAAAGTTTTTAGAATCTTTAACATCATAATTCTAAATGCTGACAAAGCTTCTTGATTTTCTGTAAGACCTTTGAATTCATCTAATGATAAAGCCTTATCCTTATTATAATCAATAAATTGATAAATGGTTTATAAATCGTTTATACTCACTCCATATCCATAATGTTTGAAGAGTATAAACAAATGAGCCAAAGTAAGAACTCCTTCATTATTGCAATCTAAAGTCTATATAAGTATATGAATTGATTTACACTGAATATCTATTTTAGTTCCATCTATAATTTTCTTTCTTCAGGATAATAGAGATATTGTGGTTTGACTTAATCAGATCTTCTCTTAAACCATTAATTAGTATAGAAGTTATGGAAATGATTTCGATTATTTAATTAATCAAGATAATTTTGGCTAGCTTCATCAATGATTGGTACTTAGTCCCATTTAACTTTGTGATATTTCATTATTAATTATGATGAAATTTTTTATAGTATCAATTCTATTCACAACATTACTCTCATGTCAAGTTTAATATAACAATGACATTAAATTTGATTTCAGCAAAGTATAAGCAAATAATTTGGCTTATGGAAATGATGGAAATTCCTTATACATAACTTTATGTGGACTATTAAATTATAAATGTGAGAAGTCTGAATCCACTAGAATCTTGGAAGAAACTAAATCTGAAATTAGTAATACATCTAATACAAACACTGAAACTACAACAACAACAACTACAACTACAAGTACAAATGAAAATAATACTAATACAAATACACCAATTGATACAAATAAATAAGATAACATTAATAATAGTGATACTACCACCTCAACAGATACAAATACTACAAAATCAGATGATAAAATAAATGAATCTTAAGTCATAGAAAATAAAACAGAAGATAAAGATGACGATAAGGATGATGCAAATGTTCTTAAATAAATAGATAAAGATTAATCATAATCACTTATTGTTTCAGAAAAGAATACATGTACTCCTTACTCTGAATAAAGCAATGTAGATTAAAATTAATTAACTTTATTGGTAGAAAATAAACCATTTAAAGGATTAGTTATAGAAAGAAGAGGAATCATAGAAAAAGAGACTTTTAAATTATAATTGAAATGTTCTCAATCAGATATTTTGACTATAGAAGACTCTAATAAAGATGGATATTTATTTATCCTTACTTCATCATCTGGTTGTCCAATATTAGTTTATAATCCTGTTACCTAATTTTTTATTGATTTTAAATGGCTATTTACAATAATACTTTGGATAGTTGGAATATTTTTCTTAATTTTAGGATACTAATTAGCATAATTATCATCTATGATTCTTGCTTCTTTAATGGGTTTTGGATTCACAACTATTGTTATTGGAGAAGCCACATTAAATAGTGAATCTAGTAATGCAGCTTTATGGGTTGTAATAGGATCAGGAGTATTAGTAGCTTTTATTTATTTTAATGCTTCAATGTAAAGATTCTTTTTCCTTTTATTTAATTTTGGATTTAGTGTTGGTTTAATTTTATCTTTAATGATTCAATCCTTATTTTACTATACAATTGAAACAGATATGATGTTCTTTCCTTTATCAATTTCTATAGTTGTATCTGGTGTGATTTTAGGTTTACTTGGTCTTAGATTTAATCTTCAAATGGGAATTGTATCTACTTCATTAGTTGGAGTAAGAATAATATTATAACTTAGGCTTACTGTTTAATAAGACCTATAGGATTTATTGCTGGAGGTTATCCAAATGAATTATTGTTAACTAAATAAGCTGAATATGGATTTGATATAAATATTGGTTATTCAGTTTATGTTTACAATATAATGATCATCTTAGTAGCCATACTTTGTGGAATATACTAAAGAAAATAACATCTAAAAAGAGTGGCTCTTGATGATTAATTGTAAGCTGATATCAAATACTATGAAATGGGTAATGTGGAAGATGAAGAAAAATAAGTAAATCTTTTACTTAATTCTATAGAAAAGATAAAGTAAAAATAGTGATAAGAATGTGACAGTCATTTTTGCAAAACATCTTGAAAATTAAGGTGAAGAACTATAAGATAAAAAACGACATTCACATTTAACTGGAAGTGATATTAATGATTGATTATTAATGATTGTTAATATAAATAAACTTTAACATCATTATTTTATGTAAAAAATATAAATTTATCATTCAATATATTACTTTCTAATCTAAAATTACTTTGATTTTTCATCCCATAATATTAAATATAAAGAATCATTACTAATTAATCCATAAATACCTTATGTTTCAAATTAAATTGTTTATTCAGCCATTAATGAACAATCATCCTACACTTTAAATAAATTAACACAATTTCCATTCTTACATAATAATATTTAATTCTATTCTTTATATTCCAACTAAAACCATCTACTACAATTGCTATTTATCTTATTCACATCAAATTCCTTTGTCTTTTCATATTCTCCATTCTCATTTTATTATTAATATAACCACATTTTTTATTATCCTTAAGGTAGAAATAAGAAATTATTATTTTTAATGAAACAAATTCTATAACCATAAATTTCATTCTTAATTGTTTATTTTACCTACCATACTTATTCAATATTATCTTTAACAATTATTAATATTATGTTATCAATTCCACATGATACTAAAACATTTTCAGAAGAATTCAATGATATAGCTTTAACATTATTTTGATGATTCTCTATAGTCTATACACATTTCCATTATTATTATTCAATTGTATAAATTTTAATACATTTGTCATCACTACATGTTATCATTTAATTCTCATCTTTATTCATTATTATCTAATTAACATAATCAGAATGTTCTTTTAATTCAGCTATAGATTTCCATTCATTCTCTTCTAATGTCCAAAATATTATTTTTCCATTAAAATCTCCTGAAACAAAGGATTTACTTTTATTCATAATATAGATTGAACTTATATTATATTCATGTTTATCTATTTATTAAACAAGTTCTAATTACCCACAATAAAATTTATAAATCTATATTGTTTTATTGCAACCTGCAATCAAAAAGTCATTCTCTGTTGTAAATCCTATTGCTCTAAAATTATCATTCTATTTTATTGCATGATTTTACTACATTATATAATTTAATTATCCTTAAAATTCTGAAATTTATTCTGTTTAAGTTTATTTAATTTATTATTATTTTTATTCTTCTTGTATCTATATATTTAATTATATCTCATTTTGCTTTAATATAAGTTCTTTATTAGGTAATTTTATAGCATTTAAAGATAACATATCCTAATCCAAATTAATTTTTTCTGAAATTTTTTGAATTATATTCATAAAGGTTTCTTTAATTTTTTAAAGTGAATTATAAATGTTTTAATTTAATCTAATTTCCTACTCTAATATTTCATTTTCTTATGGAAATGATATTTTATCATTTAATTAAGTATTTGACAAAATTTCAAGTATATCAAGAATTTTTTTGTTTTATAAATTTTACCAATCTTCATTAATTTCTTGGAAGGCTAAGTTTGCTATATTATTTACAATAGATTGATGTTCTTTTAGATTATCAATAATTTAATTATTTTTCTATTATAATTCTTATGTGAAAATATTTAATTATTATAATATTACCTATTTGTTATCATAGTTCTTTTATTATAATGATTCCATCTTTTTTTATTTTATTTATTATAATTAATTCCATTATTTTTAGACATATGTCAATGAAAAATATTTTATTGGACTATCTTCAATGCAATAAATGCAAGCTAATCTATTTTCCTTAGCTCGTTCTGGATCTAAATCAAAAGCTATTATCTCTCTATTATGATTTTGACAAAGTACTTTCAATCCTGGAGTGTCCTATAAATTATAAATAGAATTTATTACAATATAGTTTTCATCACAATTTTATTATTTTTGATCACTTTAATAGAATTCCTACTTATAAGTTTAAATTTCAAAAGAATCTACACATTTAAGAAATTCTTCTATTTTTTTGTGATTTGATATTTATAGTATCTGAGATTATAAAATACTTTTAAATAGAGTTTCTGAATTTTCAATATCTTCATTATGTAGTTTTGGAAATAATTCATTAAAATTATAAACATCAATTGATTTGATTGTTTGATTCAAATTATCTAAAAGACTTGATTATCTCTCACTTTCTTAAATAATTTATTATGTTATTTTATCACAAATAAGTACTAAACTTATTTTAAGTTCATCAATAAAATTTTAGAGTTAGTTTAGAATATTTTAAGTTTTTTGAAAACTTTTTGTTTTTACTTATAAATAATCTGTTTTGATATCATCTAAATAACTTTAAGCAACCTCATTAATATGTATTGTTTATTCCTTAGTTTTTTGTATTAAACATTAACAACAAAAATGTATATTTTCTTGATTACAACCCTTTTTAATATCAGTGGCAATAATTAATTAATTATGAACTTTGCAAATTCTCTATTCTAATTATAAAGACATATAATTATAATACAAATAATTCTAATTTCTATAGAAATTTGTGAATAATAATATAATTATACTATTTTTGAATATTTATTAATTAAATGAGTGATTAAGTTATCGAATATTTATTAGAACAGAGATTAGGATTTGGAAAACATTAATTGAGATAATTCTTAATTATAAGTTTCATTGATTTCCTTGATGGTGCTGAATTTCTTTTCTTATCATTACTAACACCTACATTAAAATAAGAATGGAATTTATCAATAATTGAACTTTCAATATTTGGAGGATCATTTAATATAGGTTTAATGATAGGTTCAACTATTTGTGGATTCTTAGCAGATAAGATTGGAAGGAAACGTATTTTAATAATAGGAACAATTTTGCAAGTATTTTATTTATGATACAAAGACTGCAGTCGTTTTTCTTACAGTATTTTCTCAAAACATAATTCAAATGATTTTACTAAGACTTATGTATGGAACAGTCATAGGTATGAATCTTCCTATTAGTTCAATATTAATGATTGAAGTGACTCCAAAACTTCATAGAGGTAAAATTATAGTGGCACTATAAATAATGATATTGTTAGGAAGATGTTGGATAATGATTTTAGGATATATATTTATGGAAGGTATTTCTAAAGGTAATTGGAGAGCCATCTCTTTATGTAATAGCATTCCATGTTTGATTTGTTTAATTGGTACAATCTTTTGGATATAAGAGTCTCCAAGATTTTTGATTTTGCATTAAGAAATACAAAAAGGAATTGATAATCTCAATAATATTGGATAATTTAATAATTCAGAATTTGAAATGTTAACTGATAATGAAATCTTGAAATTAAAAGAGTGGGCACAATAATAACATTTACATCACTAATAAGAAAATAATTCTATTAAATAATTGTTTAATACAGAAAATCTGCCAATCACATGGAGGAATTATTTGATATTCTTCTTGTTTATGTTTACTATGTTGGCTATCTTTAACATTTTACCATTTATTTTGGATGATGAAAACAAATCTTTATTATAATTATACATAGTAGATATTGGTGAGATCCCTGCTATATTTTTAATGTTATATAGTATAGATAATTTTGGTCGTTTATCAACTTTATTATTTTCTACAACAGTGCTCATTCTTATTCTATTTTCTATTTGGCATTGGAAATTTTCAATTATAATAATGGGACTCATTATCTTTAAATTTTGCTGCAAAATAAATTGGGGAACATTAAATGTCTTATTTGCTGAATCTTATCATACTCTTTACAGATCCTTAGGAGTTGGAACAACAATGGCAATGGGAAGAATAGCAGGATCATTAGCACCCTTTGTCATCTTCCCAATCTACTTCAATAATAATTATTTGCCATTTTTAATATGCAGTATATGTAGTTTTTTAATGCTAATTCTATTAATATCTTATCCAATTGACTTAACAAAAAAGCCTTTAGATTAATTAAAACCCAAATGATTTATAAATTATATTTAATATTAAATTTATACAAATGAAATGCTAATAATGTGATAGAGTACCTATTACATATTGGTGTTTGGATAATATTTGTGAGAAGAGATTCGTTTGTGATTAGTGTAGTAAGTACCATGGGCATAAAGAGAAGATTTCCTAATAAATTTAGGTAATCCAATAAAACTAGTATATAGAAAAATAAAATAAAAACATGGATAAAAACTTTGTAGATAACATTCCTAAATATAATACACAGGACAACCTGTTATTAAGAATTCATAGAAGAAAACTTTAATTAATAAGAAAATTTAGAAGTGCTAAAAAAATAACATAAGCTCTATTTCTAATTTTTCCAATCGAAACCTAAAATCCAACGTGCAATTCTTAATTTAAATAATTAATTAAATGATATCCCCATCTCTAATATCCATAAATAAGATGACCCTAAATATATCAATAAAATCAATGTTTGTAATTAATAGAATATTATTTTAGGCAAAAAATTATTATAAGAAAAATAATTATTTAAAGCTTAATAATAACTTTTTTAATTAAATCCTGGAGAATCTGTATACTTTTAAAGTATTTATTTCAATGTAGTATTTAGTTGAATGTTATATACTTCAAAAAAAATTGGACGATGCTTTAAAATTGTCAAAAGAAACTCTAGGTAGGATACAAGAAAATAAATATTTAGATTTCAATTTATAAATATAATAAGGTTAATTGTAAATTCTAATATTTAGCTAAAATTCTACATAAATTAAAAAAATACAAAGAAGCTATAGAGGTATTGAAAAAAGTAAAAGAAGAGGAGTTGGATTAAATATAAAAATAGTTTTATTATTTGCAATAAGGTAATAAATTTAATTAACTCCAAGCAAAAACTTATTAAAAAATAATCCAATACTAAGGTTTAGGATTTAATACAATCATGAATATAAATAATTAATACAATTTAAAAAACGGTTCTTAAATTTAAATATCATTTTTGGATAGAATACAAAAATAATTAGAGGAGGAATTTAAAGATTTTAGTACTTAAAACGAAGATAAAAAAAAAGAAATTTTGGAAAAAAATAATAAATAAAAGTACTTTATTGACAATTTTTAATTTAGTTTGGCTATAGGTAATGTAAAATTTTATTATAATAGCTAAAGCGAACCTTCTAAGAATAAATAATGATGAATTATTTTTATATGATAATAATTAAAATTAGCAACAAAATGACTAAAATCAAGAATAAAACAATTCAAATTAGCAGCCTAATTCATCAAATCAACAGCAAATAGTATAAAATTAGCAAGTAATAACTATTTATTTAAATTTAAATCAGAAATTCACCCTTTAGGATATTGAGCTTATCTATAAAGAAGTTTTGAAAGAAGATGTTCTTAATCAAAAGGCTCTTTTTGGATTAAGTATTTTTAGTATTATACTTAGGTTAAATTTATATGAAATA
Source organism: Paramecium pentaurelia (assembly GCA_905183005.1). Taxonomy (NCBI): domain Eukaryota; phylum Ciliophora; class Oligohymenophorea; order Peniculida; family Parameciidae; genus Paramecium; species Paramecium pentaurelia. The sequence continues at coordinate 203,233 of CAJJDO010000102.1, read as the reverse complement.
GATAAAATATGTAGAGGCAAGAGAAATTTTATATCAACTCTGTTAATTAAATCCTAAAAATAGTAAAGCAGGTAAAAAATTATTTAATTTAGAAATTGGATTAATTTACATCAAACAAAGACTATTAGAGTAAAAAATCCAGGATGAATTGGACTCTAACTTTTCATACACGGAAAATTGCTTAAGTTTTATTTTCAGAAATTTTTAAAGGTTTAGTAATTAAATTTTTCCAGAACAACATTGAGATATCATAAAATTATTATTTATTTTAGAAAACAATAATATTTTCTATTTTTTGATTAATTTATATTATGGAAATTGAGTAAGTGACTTTTTCTTGTGAAGTGATTAGAAAACATTTAATAGTGAATAAACATTATTATCTACAGCTATTATACAACAAAATCTTGATTAGAGAGAATGTATAGTATATAAGATCCATAAATTATTAGTTAGAACATCCTGCTAAATATGAGATTGAATTAAATCTAAAAGGATAAATAAGTTGGAAAATAGGAGATGATCATAAGATTAAAGAGTTTGGCATCAAGTATAACAATAAACTAAAGTGGTTTACAGGAATATCTGAATAATTACACTAGTTAAAATAGCACATATCAAATAAAATATTCATGACTGGAATTTCAAATTTCTATTCATCTCATGAATAAGTTGGAACAGGAGCATCTTGTAAAGTGATTTTGATTAAAGATTATACTACTCATATATGTTATGCAGCTAAATGTGTTAGTAAAGAATACATTAGAAAAAAGAAAACATCTGATAGATTTGATAGATTAGTGAATGAAATTGAGATATTAAGAACATTAAATGCACATCCTAATTTAATTAAATTGTAGGAATTATATGAAGGAGAAAATAGTTATTATTTAATATTTGAGTATTTGGAAGGAGAGACTCTCCATAAATATATTAAAAATAGTGGGCATCTAATGACAGAACCTACTGTAAGAAGTATACTTTAAGTATAAGAATTCAGTTAAATATCTTAGTAATTATTGTTAGGAATTAAAATGTGTCATCAGTAAAATATAATCCATAGAGATATGAAGTTAGAAAATGTTGTACTTACAAAATTGAATAAAACAGAAAACATTAAAATTATAGATTTTGGATTAGCTATTTTTAATAATTCCAAATAGCCATTTTCTATTTGTGGAACTCCTGGTTATATTGCACCTGAAATATTAAATTATGAAGATAATAAATATAAGTCAGAGAAATTTGTATATACTCCTCAGATTGATATGTTTGGTATTGGAGCTATGCTTTATAGAATGTAAATTTATTCATTATTTATTATAGAATGACAAGAGAACCTTTATTCAATGCTGACAAAACTAAAGAATTATTACATAAAAATTAAAAATGTCTATTTGTAAAACGTACTATATCTCAATATTCTAATATTCTAAATTAAATTCTTTTTGGATTATTAGAGTTTAATCCAAAAAAAAGATTTTCTGCTGATCAAGCCTTAGAATTATTATAATCTCAATAAATCAATTAAATAATTTTAAAACATGAATCAAACAGAAATATTAATTTAACTCAGGAATTTCAAATCCCTATATTTACAGATGTTATTTAAATTCCTTATCTATTTCCAAATAGGAAAATCAAAAAGGAATTAGGTTTTGTTCATTCTTATCATATCAATGAAGATAGAATTTGTGGATTTGGGAAATCTTATCTACCTTCTTTTAGTATAAGACAGAGTCTGGATGTTGATCATGATAGTTTGATAGAGGAAACTGAAAGAGATTAAGTTTTAGAACTATGATTTGATTTTCAAAAATATATTATAATTTATACAATATTATTATCAAAAATTAAAATCATTGTTAAAAATATAATAATTTATAGTAAATGAATGAATTATAATTCCTTTAATATAGATATTAGTTGAGAATAAGAGAATAAAAATCAGCAAAAGACTTATGGCTTTCAACTTATTGCTGCTTTTTGTATATGCTACTAAAAGCATTCAATATTACTGGGAAGATGGCTATGATGCAAATTTATGATTTCATTTATTCAACCAATTTTCCATTAGATCCTGATCCAGGACTAGTAAGTTTTGGAAATATTTAGTACAATCAAATATTAATTTTCGTAGATGGTTTTGTTACGAAATGGCTGCTCCTTTTAGTTTACCTATGATTCCACTGCTTTTATAAAAAGTATAATTCAGATACATATTTTTCTTTTCATCATTTGGATCTATTTTATTTATTTTGCCCCTTTAATTTGCAACAATTTGTAAAGATTCTGATGAGTCAATCTGCAATATCTATGTTATGTGGACATTTACAATAGTTTTTTCATTTGTTTCAGGATTTTGTAAGACCTTGCTGCTTTTTTCAATGCTTTATTATTTATCTAATTTAGCAGGTGGTCGAGAGAAGATTATTTACTATAGTTCATTCTATTTTATGTATGTATATAGATTTTTATAATGTAAAAATAGACATTAATTTTAATGGTTGATTGGTAGTTTGATAGGGAATTTGCTAGTTGATTTTTGTAGTAGAGGATCATTATTAGAAACATTAAAACATGTTTATATTATATTGATAATCAGTTCTTTGTTTTTATGTTCGTTATTTTTAACAATTCCAGATGAAAAAAAGAAATCGAAGTTTAAAAAGTTTAACAAAATGATAACTTAATTACTTATTTAAAATGGTAAAGAGAATCAAAAGATATTAAGATTAGAATTATAAAAAATGAATTAGAAAAACGAATCTAATTAATTATATAATAAATTAATTGATTTAGAAGAAGATACTGATGAAAGAAAGAAGATTTAATAAATTATGGATACATAAGTATAAATGATGTAAACTCAGTAATTCTTTACAATTTAAAGTTTTTCATATGAGGAAAATAATTTATAAGATATACTGTCAGAAAAACCAAAATCATCAGATGATTTACATTGGGTATATGCTAGTTAGAAAACTATATCAATAGAGGAATATGTAAAAAATAATTATTTTGGAAATTTATATTTAACTTTATCTGTACTATGTTTAGATGGATTCTATTATTTTATTATTTTGATTTTTAATGTTGGAAGTATGTTGTCATTTTTATTATTGTAATTACCTAATCTATTAACAATAAATTCAGTATAGGATCCAGAAGTCAGAGCTGCAACAGTCTATGAAGGATTTTTGTATGTTGGAATAGGATAGATATTTGGATGTTTTTATATGGGATTATTTGGAGATTTCTCACAAAAAATAACGTAATATAATGTATTATATATTAAGTGGACTATATTATATTCTTGGAGTATATTAATTGGGTTGTTTTTTAGCATGGGGAATCTATATTTATTAAATAGACTTTTTAGTATTTGTAATGTCATTCATCTTAGGATTCAGTTGTTCAGCTATGATGTCAACTACTATATCATTTTAGATAGTTTATTTTCACAAAGTATAAATTATAATTTCAATATAGTTTATCTACTCAGTAGATTTGATGTATATAATTTTCAGTTTCTCTTTCTCTATCACCTCCTTATTATATATTATAACTAACTTTTTCGGAAAATTTAATGGTTTGATATTGTTATAGAGTTCAGGAATATTAGGATTATTATCTATTTGGAGGATACATATGAAATTGAAGGCAAAATTGAATAAATAATAATGACTAATTATTATACAATAACAAATGAATAACTTGGATCAATTCTTCAAGAATGTTGTTAATGAATTTAACCATTAAATGTACAATCTTTATTCCTTATCTATTGAATAATGTTCAATGAATGCTCCTAAATCATCATTTATTCCAAACCCTTTCAAATAATCTACTAAAGCCAATTGTAATCTCTATTAAATAATAATTTATTGTAATAACCTCATCTAAAGTGATGAAATCTGGTCCTGAATAATCTTATAATCCTCTTTCAAATCTAGGAATCTTTTTATGAGCCTCTAAATCCTTAATTAAACTTACTAAATTAACATTAACCTAATATTATATAATGAATTTATACTTCTCCTTATGAAGTAGTACATTCATAGCATAAGATTTATCCATTACTCTTTTAGAGATATACTGTGAAGTCAGCATAATCATTGGGTGCTTCTTATTATTCTTCTTCTTCTTCCTCTTGATTTTATTTATTATTCTTTTATTATTCTTATGGTTCTTCTTCTGCTTCATCTGAATTAGGTTGTCTTGATTAGAATTGTACAATGACTTTAACATCACCCACTTTTTTTTCTAATGTGACTTCATGATCGTTCTCACTGTCAATTAATTAGAATCCAGCCTTTTCAATATATTAAATAGCTGAATCATCCTCAACATAATTTGTTTTTTCGTATTTTAATTCTTTCTCTACTATTTTTACTAATTTTTATCCAGCTATTTTTATTATTTGATTGAATACTTTTATTTACTTTTTCCAATTATGTACAAAATGGAGCAAAAACTTTTGTCATATTCAATGGCTTGATGGTTCTTAACAATCTAAGTGGGATTTTGGAAATCATGTTATAAATTTTTAATTGTGATAATTAATTTAATGTAAAATGTCTAATAATTATTATTTCATTCTAATTTATAAATGAAACAATCAGAAAATAAATAATAAATAATTCATCAATATTCAAACAATTATAGTAAATATCAAATTATTTCTATTGCATTATTATCAAAATACATATTTACATATAAAAACAAAATATATTTATATAATAAAATACTTAAATAAATTAAAGAAATTAATATATATATATGGATAATATTATAATATATATTCTTTAAAAGATTACCAAAACTTATTATGTTAATGATACCATAAATATTGATATGAGATAATTTCTTTTATTATAAAAATATATACAAATCAAAAACACTCTTCTTTTAATTTCTTCTCTCCCCACATATTTATTATATCAATCTATTAATTAAATTTAAATCATTACTCTTCTGATCAATGTTAAGATTTTACGAGCTTTTTTATTGTCCTTAACGACTTCTCCCAAATCAGTTAGTGAAGTAGACCAAGGATATGCTTTATTTCTTAATAATAACTAAAAAGATTAGTAATATTTTTACTTCAATAGTAGTAATGTTATTTTCTTGTATTGCTAAATATAAAGGAGTTCTATTCATTATATCAATTGCATCAACATCTGCATGATATTTAATTAATAATTCTGACATTTCATACAATCCTTTTTTACATGACCAATGCAAGGCTGACATATTAAAGAAATCAAATTCAAAAACTAAGTATTAATTTTTCTCTAAATATTAACGAACTTTCTCTAATTAATTCAACTTGACAGCATGTATAAATTCTTATGAATAAGGTTTTTGATAAGGCTTTTTAGAGAATATTTATTTTTAGAGCATCATATTAGTTGTGACATTCATTTCTTTTAATTTTTTTAATGCTCTAAGTAAACATTATCTTAATTATTTTTTAGTTCTTTTAGCAGGTTTAATTTACTCATTCAATAAATTTTCATCATTCATCGAATTAATAACATTTCTTGTTTTCATTACTGAAGAATTATCAAATCGATTTTCCAATATTATTGGAGTCTTGATTGATAACATAGTGCTTTCATCAATATCAGTTTATTGAAATGCTCTATCTATTCTACTAGTTTATATTTGCATCTCAGTTTCACATATATAATCTGATTCTAAAGGTATTTTACGATTTCGAAATGTTGAAGCCTAAGGAGATCTTGAAAGAGTTGTTCTATTATTATGTAATGGACTTGAAACAAATTTTATTCGGAATCTAGGGGAACTGTTTTTACATATTTAATTCTCTAATTTGATTGGGGCAATCTTCCTTAAAATATTTTCACTTTATGATGTTTTCTTTTCTCTAATATTCCCTCTTTATCTCTCAAGGTATTCTTTAAAAGAGAACTTTCCTCCTCCATCTTAAAATATAAACACTAAATTACTTTAATTTCCAATTACTGTCATACTTTATACTTCCATCAATTAAGGTCTAGGTTATCTAGAGATTAAACTATATATTATACCTAAATTCTGCTTGTATTTTGCAATAGCTTTAACCCATAGATTTCTTCATTTGCAATTATATTTTTTAAGGTTTGGTAGTATAATTTTATTATATAATAATATATAAGTTATAATATTACTATTTGCTGTAACAATTTAAATAATTATTGACATATTTTTTATATAAGATCAAAATTCCTAAATTTTACTAAGAGAGAAATCATAATTCTAAAGATAATTATATAATATGAAAAAGTAGTTATTAAATAAATTATGAATAAAAATATATAATAAAAATAATTAGAATTAAGAGTTTTTACATTCTTATATTAATAAAGTTTTAGAAATAAAGAGACTCTTAGAAAATTGAATTTATTATTTATTAAAATTTGCCATTTTGAGTATTCAATAAAAAAATTATTCAGATTTTATATCGTAAATATAAGTATGTTGATTATTCTTCAAAGTTCCAATTAATTGACAAAATTACTTTAGAATGGCTAAAGTAATAATTATTAATAAATTAAATATTTATTCATTAGAGAATATTTTTTTAATTTGAGATTCTTAGTTTAAATGTAGTTAATCAATTCATTATAAAAGGATATGGTCTTAAACATCTTTACTTTCTTTTACAATTAAAAAGTAAGTAAAAAAGATGTTATTTTTTTATTATTTAACATGATTATCATGTCCCCCTTAATTGGATATATATGATGAATTTTAGAAGGATTTTCTAAAAATTATGATTAGTTCATGAAAAGTAATTATCAACTTAAATAATATGAATTAGTTTGAGAGTAATTAAATTGGAAGCAGCTCTGATTCACCTAGTAACAAATAAAAAGAACAAAAAATTATAATGATTTTGAGCTTCTTAACTTTTAAAAATATAGTATTTCCTAAGATATTAAATCATTTATTCTTTTCTGAATAGAAAGGAATAATCAAAATAAGAAAAACAGATTAATTATTAAAATTATTGACAAAAACTTATAATATTGATTTAATTGAAAAGTTTTCAATAGATGTACCTGAATATACAGAAATAGAACTGATAGTTAAAATTTTATAATTATGTTTAGAGAATATTGCTTCATTAACAGATGAAATTATAAATAGTAAGGCATTCTTTAGTTTTTATTATAAATTATACGATTATTAGAAAAAGAAATAGAATAATAATATAATATTGGAATATGTATAATAAATAATATAATAAACTCCAAATATATAGATAATTACTGAAGATTTTAAGTATTTCATTTAATTTAAAGCATAAATGATTTCAATAATACAATCTTTAAAGTTAAGAATTCCTTTGACTTCATTACTTTTATGTACAAGATTTTATATGAATAGAAACACTTAATAATTCTTTATTGAATTCTTAATAACTAATGAGGTGTATAAATAAATTTATAATAAAAGATAACTCTCAAATTTTAATTATTTAATGAATATAGATTAATTGATTAATTAAAATACTTTAAGTTTATCTGATATGAACTATTATATAGATAAATTTTTCCCAAGATATGAGGATGAATTGATTGAAACAAATTTTAATATTTTTTCTAAGAATCTAGATTTAATTTTAGAATAAAAGAAGTATATGATAATAGATCTTTAGTAGTTGATTGAATCTAAGAAATTTAAGGAACTTTATAATGAACTTTAAAAATATCGTCATTAAGTTGATTAAGCAGATATATTTTATTAAGGTTTAAGTTAAATAATTTAATATTGTTAAACTAGTGAAAAATCAATAATGGATTTTAGTCCAGTTAATATTCCATCTTTCATAAAAAAGAATTTCTTTAGAACTCATGAAAAAAGAGAACTTATTTAATAATAATAAATTGAATCTCTTTTAATATTTAATAAGATTTTGACTGAAATGATTAGATTTAGATTTCCATTTCCAATTATTATTTCATATTTAGATTTGAATAATTCAAATATATTAATCAATATTTCAAAAGAATTAATTATATAATGTTAGTAAGATAAAGTGTTTAATTTATTTCTTGCTTTAGTTCATTATAATTTTTAAACTTTAGCAAAATCTCAAACTTATTCCAAAGCATTTTACCATTCTTAATTAGAAAAATAAGAAATGTAATAAGAAGAAATCATTTTTTAAATGTTAGAAATAATATTGGAATTTAAATACTTAATAAAAAATGATTTAGAAAAGATTTTAAATGAAGAAGACACAAAATGTAAAATTAATAATTTTATTAAATATTTAAAAAATAAGAATATAGATTAAAATAAATTTGAATAAAAGATAATATACATATTATCAGAGTTAATACAGTTTGATGAAGCAAAAGTTGTTGATATGAACAATTATATATAACTTAAGAATTAATTATAGAAAACAATATCAGAAATAGAATATAAAACTACTAAATAACCATATTAAGAAAGAAGATTAGGTAAACCTCCAGGATTTTATCAGTATTAATAATATATATAGAAAAGAATAAGATCAAATACATAATAATAAAAATAAATTAAATAACCAAAGGATTAATATTAAATTTAAAAGCATAAGAAAATAAATAAATTGATTTCTGAATAAAAGTTAATGGAAGAATTAGAGAGTATTTTAGTTTGATTATTACCAATTATACCTAATATTCCATATATATATTATTTTTTCAAAAATTAAAAAATCTTTATTATAATTATTTCAAGTTTTTTAATCATATAGTAAAATGAAGTATCTTTCAGGTAGTTAAATTAAAGTTTGAAAAGTTGCATTATAAAGATAATATATATTGCTGTGTATTATTTCAAAATTATTATATTATGTTAATTAGTTAGTCCTTACATTCATTGAATAAGGATAAAGAATAGAGAGATTATAATTAAAATCTGAATAAAAGGTATATCAATAAAATACAATAGTAGAACAAGTTAAGAATTGATGAAAGGATAAACCAATTCTAAAAATTGTTAATTGAAACCTTCTTTTTTTCAAATGTCCCCACTCTAACCAAATGATTTGTAAAGTAATGATGAAATGAAGATACCAACTCTTACAAATATTGTATCCTATAAAAGCAATGATTAACAGATACATATATAGGAATCGAAAAAGGTTATATCAGTTCAAGAAGATAATTCATTATTATCTCCTTCTGTAATGATAAAATCACATTTATTATCAGAAGCTAAGAAATAAAGTTATGACTATGGAAAAGTGAAAATGATTGTAGCCTAAATTAAGCAACGATTTTTAAATTCCATTCATTTTTCAAAATATAATGATCCTCTTATAATTCATGAATCAAAAGAAGGTATTATAAATAGTATAATTAACTTAGTATCCCCATTTTATTATTATTATTTTACTTTGTTCATGTTTTTAACAACATTTATCTCAAATCTCTTTACAATTATACTAATACCATTACACAAAGTATTTAATCTTTAAGAATCAGTTACTTAGATATTTGTTTATTTCAAGATTTTAGCAATTCTATTAGATTTATATTTTTAAAGAGGTCCTTTTAAATTATTTAGAGGAAAAATAACTTAAAATTACAAGAATTAAAATAAAGTGTATTTGGATTTGTTTAGGCTAATTATATTATTAATTAATTATAATTTAAATTTTGAAAGTCGACTTTTAACTATTCTATTGTTAATAATCTTAATCATACTGGAAATGATAAGAATAGCAGAACCATTTGAAAATTTATATATATCAACCCATTACATAGTGATAATAATATAATTGTGGATATCTATAATTATTAGTTTGACATGTAATTTAAAGAGTATATATATTATTTAAATAAGAGTATTTGATGATGACGATGATCAATCCTTATCTTTATATATAAGTTATTCAATTTCAGTATTAACTCATAATGGAAATATTAGTAAATATTGATTTTAATTTAGCATTATATTTGAATGAAGATAATCATATAGTAGTTTCAATATTTTAATTGATATGCTATTTTTGTTATGTTTATACATTTATTCTATTATTTATATGGATAAAACCTAATATTGAGATCCAAGAAGAGAAATAAAAATTACTTAAGGGATTCGTTGAACATTTTCAGGAGAAATGTAAGGATTATGATTTGTTGAGAAGATGTTATTCTTATTTAGAATATAGAATAGATGTAAGATATTAATAAAGAATAGAAAGGAAGATTTAAGTAGAGGCAAAGAATAATTAATGAGAAAGTTAAGTCCATCTTTATAGGATGAAATAGATCTAGCATTAAGAACAAAGATGGTAGAAAGAATAGATTTAATGAATAAGTTTTCTCCACAATTCAAATAATAATTATTGTACATGATTGAATAAGTAACATTTAATCCAGAAGATAATGTTTTAATAGTAATATAATAAATTAATAATAAAAATAGGAACATTAAGCTGAAGATCTGAGTTTGTATTATATTTTAAAAGGAGAAGTGAAGGTTTAATTTTAAGGTTCTTCATTGGCAAATAATAAAAGATCAGTTACTAAACTTATAGAAGGTTAGGCATTTGGATAACATTCATTTATTTCAGGAATACCTTCAAATATAAGTATTTTTAGTTGTGGTGTAACAACATTAATGAAATTGAAAAGGTCTGATTTTATAGAAATATTATCACATTATCCATAAGATAATGAGAGATTCAGTATGATGAAAGATAATTCTCATTATAATCAATCCTTATTTGATTGTTATTATTGCAAAATTTAAGGTGATTATATTGTAGAATGTAAACATTTACAATATTTTCCTTAACGTCAAAATGTGATTGAGAGATATTTATATAGTAGCAAATAGCGTAGAAAACCTATGATTAGAAAATAAAAGAGATATTTAACATTAAGAAATCTAATTTGTAATTAAGAGAGAGTGAGATCTATTATTAATAATAAATAAAGTTAAGATTGTATTTCTGAAGAATTTCCAGATTTTTCATAACTTCCTTATTCTGAGAGTAAGATATAGAATTTATATTTTAGATTAAATAAATTCAGTTAGTTAATTAAGTAATTCTACTCCTTTCTAAAAAGTTAGTTAAGATTACTAAATATCAAATAGTAATTTTAATGTAGAGAGTATAGAATAATTTAATAATGAGGAAGAAGAAGCTGATGAAGTTGGTATGATTATACCAAAAATGTAAACAAGAAGAAAGAGAGATGATTCAAATAAGACATCTAATAGAACTGCTGGATTTATGGGTGGTAATCCTGGAAATTGTTCATAATTAGATAAAGATGAAAAAGAAATCCTTCTTTAATTATAAGATACATAAAATAAAGAGGCTAAATAATTTATTGTAAATTAAGCTAATCGTAATTCTTAGAATATTATAAGTTTTTAATATTCAAAAGAAATGAATCCATAAATATAATCAGATTATTTATTTTTAGAATTAAATTAATAATAACAAAATTAAGAATATAATTAAAAAGGTACTTTGGGATAATTAAGTAATAGATCTAAAACTTGTACTAATTCAATTTCAAGAGATATATCAAATAATCCTTCTTCAAATTCCAGATATAATAGATCACCAAAATAATCAGGATAAACAAGAGATATTGTTAGAAAAACAAACAGTATTAATACACTTTCTGATGATAATAAATTAAAATAAAAAAGTGGCACAAAATAAAGCAATTTATTTTAACAATCTTAATTTTAAGCTTTAACAGCTCCTGATGTATTTAAATATCTTTTATGATATAATAGAATTAAGAATAGATTTTAAATGATGTGATATTTAACAAATTTGAAAGTATGATGAAATTTAAGATATATTATCCTCACAATAATTTTGATTGTGTTATTAAAAGATATAAGAATTAATTTGAAATGAATAATTTCAAAATAAAAAAAATTAACTTTTGTGGGTATTCATTAAAATGTTTTGTTGCTTCTAAAATCAAAAGAATATAAAAAATAATAAGAAGATAGTGAAAATAAGCATTTATTAAGATGCTATTTTGATTGATACTTATTATTATATTTAAATTAATTAACTCTAAAACAATGATCACATAATTAACCATTCTTGCTGGGATTATGTAATTTAATAGCTGATATATTAATTAGCTCTGTTCTATATGCTGGATGCACTCAAGCAATAATGAATCTTTATAAATCGAATCAAAATTATTAACAAATCTCGGATGAATTTGATTTCCAACAAGAAGTGTCATTCTCCTTTTGGTTTAAGTATGAACCCAAATCAAAAATTTAAACCTAATATTTTTATGGTAGCTCAACCCAAACTCAATAAGTTGTGTCTGGGTCATTACTATTTAGACTTTATGATGAATAGGCAAAATTGTTCCGAATATTTTCATATTTCGATATCAATAATTAGAATCTATAAACAATGATAATTAATGTTGATGAAAATATTTCTTCAACTGAAACTTTTAATTTAAATTTTTTAGATGGAATTTGGCAATACAAATTCTATAAAATAACAACGGATGGGAAAATATAACATTTTATCTATAATTATATCGATGACACCTATACCATAATAGAAGATAAATTTCATATTGCATAAACAAAGATTTTATTAAGCATCGGAGGTTATGGATATGTATTTTTTGAATTTAATTTAAGTTTTCAGATTATTATTAAAATTTATACTTCAATGCCTTCCCTGGATTAATTTCATCCTTAAATGTAAATCTAGGTCCCTTAGACATAAGTATTCCTTAATTTAAAGAAAATCTAAAATCATGTATTTAAAGTGTTCTAACTTGTACTCCTATAAAATAAACATTAATTAGTGGGATTTAGACATCTTAAACCTAGATTTTAAAAAGTAATTTTTAATTAGAAAATACATTTGAATTTAAAGGTTGGTATAAACTGTCAATCAATAATGTATATATAATAATTAATACATTTAGGTTAATAAAATTTATCATTTGTTACAAATCCGAGATTAAAACATAACAACATTTAATATAATTGATTCAAGAGATTTACTTTTAGATTTGAGATATGTAGTTGATTAATAAAATGTTGAAATATAATTGACAGTCTAATCATATGAATAGCAACTATATTATTCTAAGAATGAATAAGTAAAAGTAGCCTCTACTGTTATACTTGTATCTTAATGGCATTTTATTACAATAATGTATGATAGAGAATAAAATGAAAAAACTGGAATTGATATTTAGTTTCCTAATGAGGCTTTAATAGAATTAAGATACTTGAATCCTATATTATTTTTCACTGGATCAGATTTATACTTTTATTTAGGATCTAATAATATATTATTATAATATTTTTCAGGATAATTAGGAGAACTAACAATTAATTCTTGTATACAAAGACCATATAGTTTTAAATTATGTAAAATATATTGATTGATAATTTATTTTAGAATGTGACACTACTTGTAAAACTTGTGATGGACCAACATAATACTATTGTAAAGAATGTGATGATAATGATAATCGTATAAGTTCTAATAAATAATGTCTTTGTAAAGATAATTATTTTTCTTTTTAAAAGAAATGTCTTTGTAATTCAATTATAAATAATTAGAAATTTCAACCAATACATTTTTTTAAATCTAAGAAATAAAATAAGATTAAACTCAATGTTACTTTGGATAATTTTTAGTAAATTACATAGATTAAATTTATTGTATAGACTGGTAACTTAATCATTTAATAATAGTCCTTTTTCTCAAATTGGAACTACATTACTTTGTGGAGATTGTTTCGAAAATTAATAAAATTGGTAATATAATATGAAATGCACATATAATTATGAATTGAATGATCCTAATAATGTAGACTCAACTTTTAAAAAAGTAGAATAAGATCCATAGTTATATATTGTAGATATCAATTCAGGTTCAATTAATAATTGTATAGGATGTAAGGAAATATGTAATGATGATGACTGTAAAACTTATAAATATACTAATTTTGGTTAATTGATTAAAGTGAGATGCAAACCAAGTAATCTATATATGCATAATTAATATAGATTACTATTATAAAGATGGAGAATGTACTTTATGTGATCAATTCTGTAGTATCTGTTCAAATCAGGTTTGCACTTAATGTTAATCTAATTACTATTTCAATTCTATCCTTTAAAAATGTTTATTATAAATTTATACAACTAAATAATGTGGATTTAATTGTCTTGAATGTATCTATTACCAAAATAGTAACAGATGTTTAAAATGTAAAGACTAATATAAAATATCTGATGATGGATAAAATTGTGAAAGTTATGAAATACCTAATTGCCTTAATGAACATAACAAGAAACAACTTAAATCAACAATACCATACTTATTTGATCCATTAACCTAATATATAACTTAACCTTTTTGTAGTTTTTGTTCTCAAGGTTATAATAATTATGATACAATTAATAATTAATGTAATATTGAAACTATGCCTACTTCTTGTAGTTTTTAAATTGATAATACTCATTGTATATTAGGTTCAGATTCAACAATAATTACAACTTAATGTAACTCTCCCTGCACTCTCTGTATTAAAGATAATGCTGAATTTATTCAAGAATATTGTGTTTAATGTTAGGTTGGTTATTATATTGATTTGTTAACTGGAACTTGTAAGGTTTGTCCATCTAATTGTAAAAATTGCTAATATAATTTATTACCTTAGAACAATGATAGAATTTCTATATCTTTAATTACCTTCTATTAATAAGGATTATTAAAGTAATATTTGGATTCATTACTACAAATACCATAAAATTTATTTGAATTAATATGTAAAGATTGTCAAGATGGATATGTAACTCATAATGATAATTGTATAAATGAATGTCCATAAAATTGTTAATAATGTGAAGTAATTAATAATTAGAATGTATGTATTTAATGTATAACTATTACTTAAAAAAATCTGGGTGATAAATGTTTAGAATGTCCTGCTAATTGTTTAGCATGTTCTGAAAGGAGTCAAGATGAGATCTTTAAAATAAATCCTTTGTTTGATTAATCAATATCCACTTTTAATAAACATTCAAATAAATGTTACAGACCTATCTAAACTAAACCAATAATATCTAATCAAATTGCATTAGATTGTAAGACTTATGAAAATTGTTAAAAGAGTTTTAGCATTTAAATTAATGTTTATTGTTAGAAGGAATAATTTGGTGAAGAAAGTTAAAGTGCTACCGAAGATTATTCTATTTACAATTATTATTTGGAAGATTTTATAAATAAATTTGAATTAAACTTCTTGAATTAATAATTTTTAGAATAATTGAATTAATATCTAATTTAATTAATATCATTAGATATTAAATTAATATCAAATAATTAAGGATGTTCTTTTGATGATACAAATTTTATTTTCAATTAATAATTTGTTAAATATATATTTAATCTCAAGAAAGTGAATATTAAATTTTATTCAGATAATTTATTGTAGCTCTATATACCTGATTTATGGCAATTGTAAAATTATACAACTATAGTTTTTTAAAATATTATATTTTTCGGAAATAACAAAATTCAAATAATAGATGCGACCTCTTATTATTCAGAATTCCAAATTCAAATCATAGATTGTTAATATACATCTTTAAATGATGCATAAGGGATTAATGCATTTTCATTTAAAGTATAAAATATTTAATCTATTATCATATAAAATTTTAAGATGCTTCATGTTAAGCTATTTGATTATGGTCTATTTAATATTTAAGTTTTTACATCATCTTTTAGTTTAGAAGTCAATTAATTACAAATATAAGATACAACTTTATAAAATTTAACTCTCTTTGAAATTTAAAATCCATAAAATTTAAATTTGAATATAATGCTTTAAAATATTGAAATCAAGGCTATATTTTATAATTCATCCATTATTATAACTAACAAATAGAGTAAAAATATGGGATTACTTAACTTATTGAAATTCAGTTTAGTTAATAGTTATTTATATGGATCCCACTATTTGTTTAATTTAAAGACTTAAACTACAAATTTAGTTGATTTTCTTTTAGATTCAAATACATTTTATAATGAAACTTCTTTTATGTATTCCTAAGGATTTAATTTATAAAATGTTAAGATAACAAAAAATATTATCTATTTTGGCATATTATTTACAAATTATGATGAGAATTATATTTAAATTCCCTAAGCTTTATTAATGACGTGGAAATAAATTTATTTTGAATAAATCACCTATTATAATTATAATTAATTTATAATTATAAGAAACAATTCAAATACAGAAATTATTGTTGAAGATTTTTAAATGATAGAAAATATTTTAATTAAAGATTCTTTAAAGAAAAACAATTATTAAAAATCTCTTGTTCATTTAGAAGGCAATAAATTAAATATTAATAACTTAAAAATAGTAAAATAGACAGGTATCATAGAATTGTTTTTATAATTTAATTCAATAGAAATAAGATAGGGTGTATTAAAATAATAAGATGGTTCTTAAATAATTATTTAGCCTTCTTTATCTTGTTTAAATAACTTTTATGATCTACAATTATATACACCTATTATTGAAATATAAAATTCTTAATTAATATTGATTGATAGTTTATAAATTTCAGGTTTAAGTGTAGTTAATAATTATATGATAGGAATAGAAGAGAATGATGGTAATAAGATCACAGTTATGATTTAAAATAGTTAATTTTCTGATAATTATATTTTAATTGAATCCTCTTAAGTAAATTCAGGTATAATCAAATTTATTTCAAAATCTGAATCTAAAATTACATTTTAATTTTGTTAAATAATTAACAATATTTTGTATTCATATAATTCTGATTAGAATTCATTGTTAGGTACAGTATTAATGATTTCTAATCTTTATGGTTCAATTGTAATTAATAATAATTAATTTATCAATAATTAAGCAATAAATACAACATTTTCAATTTCATATTTTTATGGATCTTAAATAACTGTGAAAGATAATTATTATAAAAATAATAACTTTGATAATCTAGAACTGATTTATAATAAAATAAGTGATTCATTTGCAGAAGAAGTATATATTGAGTAGATCAAGGAAATATATAAAATAATATCAAATGGAGGAAATGGATTTTATAAAGGAGATAATATATTAATATAAAATTGTATTTTTGATTCATCAACAGCTTTATTTGGAGGTGGATTATTTATTTAAACAATTAATAAAGGGAGAATAAATATTAATAATTGTTAATTTATAAATTTGAAAACTGATTTATCTGCAAATTTAGAAGGAAAAGGAGGTGCATTATGGATTGATGGAACATTTGGTGAAATTTAAATGAATTTAAATGATTGTACATTTGAAAAAATAATGGCTAAAGTTTTTGGAGGAGCAATTTATATTGAAGCTTCATAGAAATTCAATAATTTTGAAATCTATAATCTTAAACTTAATAATGTTATGTCTCTAATGGGTTCCTTTTTTTATGTTACATTTGGGGATGTAGACAATTCAAATTTACATGTAAATAATATTGTTTGGACAATTGACTCAAATGTTATTAAGGAATATTTTGGTGAATTTAAAGGATTTAAATCAGATTATAGTATGTAAATAAAGTAAAGAGGAATGTTAGTAGTAACATAGAATGGAAATATCAAATTAGAAAATTTTAAAATATTTTCTACTTATTATTTTGGTCTTATTTCTTTGATTGACTGTTTCCATTGTGCAGTTCATAATATTTTGGTTTATTAACCATAGAGAATGTATTATAATGCATTTTATTTTGGTAATAATAATTTAATTACTTAATCCTACATCATTCTGAATTAAATTTATTTTGATACTCTGACTGTCTATCCTTATTCATCTACTACTTATTGTTAGAGAGCTATGGATATAAAAATTGCATCAGCACAAGTAAATTGTAATCAGAAACAGTTTTTGAGAAGAGGGATATAGTCTGGAATATCTGACTCTGACTTTGAAAATAATGCAGATTGCAATTTAAATTTATTGCTTTCATACTCATTAAGTTCAGTAGGAGTAAGTGTAATGGATATATTTCAAGGATATCGATTAGATGGAAATAAGTAGTCTCAGATTTAATAAATAAAGAGTATAACCATACTTTCAAGTATCTATGATTTTTTGGATTTCACTTTTGATTTAACAATATCTTTAAATCCATTAAATAATAAGACTTTACATTTAAGTAATATATTTTCTGTTGAAAATTCTGGGTATGAATACATGAGAATTATGGATATACCTGAAAAATAGCGTTTACTTTAATAAAGCAGTTAAAGAAATTCTATAATTTATCCAATCTATATAGAAAATTTTGTAAATCATCTAGGAAATTTTTGGATATATTCAGGTTTTGTCATATAAAATTATCAGGCTATGTTCAATAATTATATCCTTACTAATAATAGTTAAATGCAATCTTATTTATTAGATTGTAATAATAATTTTGGGAATTCTCATTTTTACTTTAATATGTTAGTTACTGACAATACCTTATAAGAGGTTAATCTATCAAATCCTCTTAGAATTAGTGTGAATCCCTACACACCTGAATTAATAAAGAGCAATACAATTATCTTATATAATTATAGAAAAGATTATTCAACATTAACAAATATAGCTGAATTTAGAGCAAAAAGATTGGCTTTTAAGTATGATGGTATTAAATATCTGAGATCAGTTGAAAAATTTAGAAATGATACAAAGATTATTGATGAAATTTATGTAAAACCATATAAAGCACCAGGTTTAGAAAATTTAACAAAATATTTAATGTTACCTAGTGGATAAAGTTATGAAAATTATTCTTATTTTGATAAAGTAACAGAAACATTTATACCTTTAAATATAAATATGTCAATTACATTATTGAATTCTTAAATGGAAAAAATGATTTTGTATTCTGGAGTCATTTATAATTTAACTGTAAAATATAGAATAATGAATGAATCAAATCCAATAGAAAATACATCATTTACTGATCTTTTAACAATAAAAGTTACAGATCTTTCTAAAAATGAGAAATTCATTAATGAATTAATTTTAGATTTTGATCCTTATTCAGATCCATCACTTTATTATTAATTATCATTTTCTTGTAATTTTGTATCTATAATGAAATACTCAGATTCACATCCTTATAAAGTAGAAGGTACAATAACAGATTATGAATTAAGAGTGAATGTAAGAACGTATAAATGTTAAGTAGGAGAATATATGTATTTAAATTAATGTAGATAATGCGATGCAACATAAAATTATTTTTAGGTTTTAGAAAGATAATCTTTTTGTTATTTTAAAGATGATGTAAGCACAATTCAAGTTTAGAGATATACTGTATAAATGAAACCTCATTTTTGGAGATATATATTCAATAGTACTAAAATAGAATATTGTTATCATTTAACAACTAATTGTTTAGGAGGATGGAAATATGGTGATCAAACATGTATTCAAGGTCATATTGGAGCTTTATGTGAATAATGTGATCTTTATAATACAAGAGGAGATGGATCATATTCTATAAGTTCATAATATAATTGTGGAAGTTGTGAGGATGTAAAATGGAATATTATTATTATTGTTATTATTGCACTCTTGTATATTAATTAAAATATTTTATAGCACTTTAACTTTGGGTATTATTACTGTTAAAAGTAATGCAGATGATACAGATTCATTCAATTTATAAGTTAAAGCACTTGCTGCCTTTGGTGTTCCTACTAGTATTAGAATTATGTCTACTATTTTAATTAAACTATTAACTAACTATGCCTAGATTATTTCCAGTATATTCACTTTTTAACTTACATTACCACCTGAAATTTAACAATCAACTAATAGTGTTGGTAATCCTACTCAAAGTATGGTATATTCTTTAGATTGTTTTTTGATCAATTTGTCAGATATGACAATTATGTACTTGGAATTTATTTGGATGTTATCAACACCCTTTTTTTTCATTTTTATCATCTATTTTATCTATTTTATTTTAATTTTGCTTAAATTAACTAAATTTAATATTGGAGTCATTAGTACAACCCTTATTTACTTTTATATATACATGTAACCTAACTTAATATAGACGTATATTTAATTATATAATATAAATAGTATGATATCCCATTTGAGTAGAAGATCAATATCTGGTGTAGAATTTGTCTAAGGAAATGTAGCTTATTTATTTTAATCCAATACTCATCAACAATGGTTAGTATTTGTTATAGTTCCTGTTCTCATAATCATTGGACTTGCAATCCCTCTTACTTTATGGTATCAAGTATTTAAGAATTACAAGTAAGGTAAACTTAAAGATGTCAAAGTAAGAAATACATGGGGTTTTTTATATAATGAATACAAAATAAATGCTTATTATTGGGAAACTATTAAATTAATATAAAAATAAACAATAATCATAGCTCTCAACTATTATGAAGATTAAGTAAGTATCAAAGCATCATTAATACTATTAATTGTATTTATATACCACGTTCTTAGTAATAAAATAAATCCATACTCTGTTCTTAAATTGAATAGATTAGATACTTATTGTACTGTTGTCTGTTCTATATCTATCATATTGTGTTCAACAATATATTCTGCATAAGTTGGAGGTTAATATGAAATTGTGTGGCCTTTCTATATAATTACAGCTGCAATAAACATCTTATACATTTTAGAACTAGTCATTGAAATCATATTTTCTTATTTAGCTTAATATTAGGAATTATTTGATAAAGTCAAAACATTTATCAGAAATAAATGTCCTTATCTTGTTGATAACTATCCATGTTTTTAGAAACTATTAATCACAAAATAAGAAAAATAAAAGAAGGTTAGAGAGATTTGGAAGAAAATTAAGTTACCTATAATGAAAAAAGCAGCAAGAGTTATTAAAGCAAAAGAGTAATATAAAATTTTATTTTTAGATTTACAGAAAATCCTTCACCAGAATCTTACTATAAAAGACGGGGAGGAATCTCTAGTCCTAGTCCTATGTTTTCATATAGAGGTGATGGAATCAAGGGAGATATGATTGATTCTTAATCCTAATTGAATAGTTCGATGCAAAGGAGATAAAATATGAGTAATCCCACTATCAGATTGGTTGAAACTCTCTATTAGCCAAGAAATGAAGAAGAAAAATTAGACCCTTAAACTTAAAGAGATGAATTCCAAGTTGCAGAGGATCCATTAAGTCCTCGAATAGTTTATCTCAGTTTCAACCCAAGAACAAGAAGCGTACTTAGAGAATGATATTCATTTTTTCCAAATCATTATAAATATATATTAAACAATTTCAGCTTAATTATGATTTTAATCTCTAATAGAAATCATCTTCAATAACGCCTTGCAATAAGGTAATATACGGAATAAAATCATAGAATGTTAATCTTTCAGTAATTAAAGATGTTTTCTTAGAATACAGATTGCAAAATCTATAATAAACTAATCAATGAAAGTAAAATTTATATAGATAAAATCCTTAAATTTTATGAAAGATTAATATTGATAATTACTAAAATAAAGTTAATAATTTAAATTTTTGGAGTTAATCATTGAAAATTTAATAATATTTATAATAATGTTAAAGATAAATTAGAATGATTTTTATGAATTCAGAATTGATAAAATAAACATAATATGATTCTATTTAGAAATCTATTTTGCAAATATTCTTTAAAATTATTAAATTAAAAAGTGTGGACAAGGTGTCTTCAAATTTAAAATAGATGCTAAGAAGAATGTAAAAATTGAGAAAATAAATTAAATTAAGCTATAAGTCTTTTGGATAGGATGATAAAATAGAGAAAATGTTTAATGAAGTTTTAAATTAAAAAATAAATAAAATGAAGACTACAGGAGAAATCATTAGCTATAGCTAGATAATCTGAATAATCATCATAGATTTTTAAGGTCTTTATAAGTTAATAAACTATCTGATTCTATAATAAAATTAAATTGTTTTAATAATCAATCATTAATTGTATGTATTATTAATCTAATGATGATGAATTTTTGCATGATATCATTCAATATTACATCATTTAGAATTAAATAATTTTTGAATGATTAAGTAATTGCTTGCTATTGTGGCAATTGGAACACTATCAATAGTGCCTTATCTTGACAACATAGATTATAATCCATGGTTTGAAGGAGATACATTCGTCGTTTCCACTGATGGAAGCTTAAAAAGAATTAGTAGATTCGATCCAACATGGAAGCCATAATCAGCTTATGAGTAATTATAAATTTAGATAATTCTAGAGATTATCATGAACAAATCTATCAAGAATAAGAAAGATAACGTAAAGAAAAAATGTCAGATTTCTTAAAAACTACAGCCCATATTTGTACAAATGGAAAAGATCATACCAAAATGAATTTATAGACTTATATGAATGAATTTATCAATGGTCCTTGCTAACCAGCTGTCTTAGTACCTGGTTTAATTGGTACAGCTTTATAGGTATATATATTGAATTCTATAGTTAAACAGGTAAAAATTGATTGTGAAACCTTGTAATCTAAAAGACCTGATATCTTTGAAAATTGTGGTTGGTAAACTTGTAGTTCATCTAAATTCTGGTTGAAAAAACCAAGTGAAGAATACAGAATGTGGATAGGTGCATTAAGTGGTCCATTTTCAATTGCAATGACCAATAAGAAAGATAAATGTTTTGGAGATTTTATTGAACTATATTATGATAAATCTAAAAAGGATCCAAGAGAAAGATATACAGCTGCTCCAGGTATTGAAATAACTTGGGCTGGTAATACTCCAAAATCAATGGATAATGAATGTGGAACAACTGCCATTTAAGAAATAGCCACTGATTCTGTTATTAAAGCAGCTATGTGTGATCCTAAAGGATATCATGTTTTCTCAGATACACTTAAAAATATGGGATATATTCCAGGATTAACAATGCAAGCAGCTCCATATGATTTTAGAAAATCTATTGCAGCTTCAGAATCCCAATAATATATTAAAAAGTCTGTTGAAACATTCTACAGATTGACTGGAAAGAAAACTTATATTTTTGGACATTCTTTGGGTTCACTTCATTCTACATAAGCAGTTTATTCAATGAGTTAAGCAGAAAAAGATAAAGTTGCAGGTATTGTGACAATAGCTGGACCTCTATTGGGAGCAACCAAGACATTCAAACCTTAAGTAGGTGGAGATGACAGTTTTATGTTTAAAGTCTTAATCTTGGATGCTGGTATTAACTGGTATGCTTAAAAGAAGATGGCTCGTACTTCTGCTAGTATTGTTGATTTGTATCCAAAAGATACATTCACAAGATTCAGAGGAGAACCATGGATGTAAGAAATTCTTGATAGAATGGATTGGGATAAAGAATTCATTTCAACTGGTAAGAGACCAACAAGACCAAATCCATTATCTTGGTTCCCAGAACCTGATGAGATTTGTGGTGCCAATTTTGCTGACAGATCTAATCATTGTTAATTATTAATGCATGACATGAGTGAACACTTTTTAAAAGTCGTTGATAAATTGTATTATTCAACTGAAGAATCTACTAAAGAAGCTATTACTGATAATATTAATGCTAATGATGCCAAATAAATACTAGATTATGTTGAAGAAACTACAAGAGTAAAAGCTAATAATGTTGAACATCCAGGTGTTCCTATGGTTGTAGTCTATGCTGCACATGAAATGACTCCATTCTAATTTGAATATAAGAAACAACCTAAACCTATTGTTGATTCTACTGATGATTTCTATTTCCCAGATCATATTACTAAAGCTATTGGAGATAGTACAGTCCTTGCTTCCTCATCTATGACTCCAGGTATCAAATGGATTTATGAACATAAAAATGGATTAACTAATATTCCAACTAAATTAGTTGAATATTGCTCATAATATAATGGAGATTCAGTCTCTTCTATTTATGATTCAAAAGATGCTCAAGGATAAAAACTATTCACAAATTCAGGATATTTAGGTCTTACTTGTTCTTGCAAATTTGGAAAAACTGTATATTAATTATATTTATCATTTTTAGGGAATCGATCATTGTGGCCATGCCTGTATGATTTAAGACACTTTGTTTATTGAATTTGCTGCTGATGTTCTAACCACACACTGGAAATCTGCAATTTCCTAAACACCAGCAACAGAAACTGAACTTAAAAACATCCATGAAGGATGCACAAATTTACATTGATTATATCAATACGTCCCAAATAATAATTTAAATAATAAAATTACACTAAAATTGTATATCAAATCAGTTTAATTACAATTTCTGACTTATTTTCTATTAATACTTATTATCAATTGTGTCTTCACTAAATTAATAGGGTTATCTTTATTAGTTTATTTTATTATCTTTACAACAAATTAATTTATCATCTTCAAAAACACTATTATAATTAAAAGGCTTTTTCATTATTTCATATTTTAGAAGATTGGATTGTTGGAAAAAATTGAAATTTAATATTTTAGATTATTGTAAAAGCTATAAATATAGAGAACCTTCTTAATAATTTAGATATTTTTATCAAAATAATTAAGCATAAGTAAAATCCTTCAAATCATTTAATCTATTCTTTAAACTTGTTATTTAAGAATATTTCAATTTTAGATAAAAATGAAACTCTATCTATAACTTTTATGATGTAATCTCTTATTAAATTATATGATAATTATATTTATTTCTACATAATTCTAAATACTACAATCTTTATGAATATTTAATTTCTCATATTTTTGGCTAATAACAATTAAGATTCCCATACTAATTTAAGGAGATACCATATAAATGAAATGAATTTATGTAAATAATGATGATGAATGTTAGTAAAATATAGGATTATGAAGCTTTTTTATAAAAATTAAGAGGATTTCATAATGATAGTTTAATCTTTTTAGGAAGTTTTTAAGAATAACAAATAATTTATAATAATATTTAAATTATCAAAATCAGTTTTTATTAGTTTCACTTCATATACTATATATAAATTCATATATTTATAAAACCTTTAATTTACATAATTAAGGATAAATGTCATAAAGCTAATATTAAGATATAGAATTTTTAGTTTTCGGAGATTCAAGTAAATGATGAATTTTTAAATTAGATGTGGGTAAAACTTCACTTCTTAAGTAAATAAGTGGAGAAAAATTTGAAGAAAATTATTATCCTACTACAGGAATAGAATTAATTATAAAATAAATATAAATTGGAGATGAAATATTGAAGTTTCGTTTATGGGAATTTCCAGGATATTCAAATTTTAAATAGTTTGCAAGAATGTATTATAAAAGGGCTCAAGGACTTATATTACTATATGATATCACAGAGTAATAATGTCATTTAAATTAATAAAGTTATTAGTCATTTAAAAATATAGAAATACATTTAGAAGAAGCAATTTAACATCATGATTCACTTTTGAGTATCATTTTAATTGGAAATAAAGTGGATAAAGATAGTAAGAGATAAGTTTCAATAGAAGAAGCAATGGATTATGCAAATATAAAGGGAATCCATTTTAAGGAAATAAGTGTTAAAACTAAATAAAATTTAAATTTAACACTTGAATAATGTATAATTGATGTTATTGAAAAAGCTAAAATTTAAGGTATCGAATTAAAAGTAATTTAATAAATCTATTACTATAGAAATCTCCTAATAATAATTAAGAGACTGAATCATAAAGTCTCAATATAGTAAATAAATTAAAGTAGAATCTGTAAAAGTGTTATTGAATAATATAATATAATATAAATTCATTAAAAAAATAAAATAATCATATAATTTTAAGATACTAGCAATATTATTATTTACTTGAAATCATTTATTAGAATAAATATTCCATAATTAAACTTATTATAATATAGAATAAATAAAAGTATGATTCAAAACATTTTGCATTTAATAAAATTCATATATATATATATTATCAAATAATGGATTTATAAGTATTAAAACAAGTGAGATAATATAAATTTAGAAAAATATTAGGCACTGGATCTTTTGCAACAGTATATTTAGGAGAAAACTTAAAGAAAGAAATTTTTGCAATAAAGGAAATCAAACTTGATATTGCTGAAGGATCTGATGAAATATAAAAATTGCATACATATTTTGAATAAGAAATAGATATCTATTTGAAAAACAAGCACGATAATTTAGTGTGTTTAATAGAAGAATTTACTGAAAAGTAATTTCGTTATTGTGTATTCGAATATTGTGCTAATGGAGATTTAAATAACTTTGTTAAACAAAATATACTTAATGAATAAGAAGTCAAGACAATATTTACTTAAATTTTAGAAGGAATGAAATATCTTCATGAAAAAGGAATTGTACATAGAGATTTGAAATTAGACAATATTTTGATAGATAAAGATAACAAAGTAAAAATAGCTGATTTTGGGTTTGCTAAATATTATAAATAAAATGATATATTTGTTTCATATTGTGGAACTCCAGCAACAATGGCACCAGAAATATTAAAGTATTTTATTATTATCTAAATTTAAAGTTAAGAACCTTATGATTTTAAGTGTGATATTTGGTCTTTAGGAGTGATTCTATATTATATGATTTTTAAGAAATATCATTGGAAAGGTAATGTTAGAAGCATAGTTGATTTACAAAGACAATACAAAAACTTTACTGTAAAATAATGTATTTATATTAGGTTTAATTTGATAATAAAATATAATTATCAGATGATGGAAAAGATATCATTAGTAATATGTTAGTTCCTGATAAAGAAAAAAGAATTAATTATTCAGAATTGTTCTCTCATCCTTGGTTAGAAGGAAAACTTAATTAATCTTAAAATTTATTAGAATCATAATGTATAATAAAATAAAAATTAACAATAAAATCACCAGGATAAATAATTGGAAATATAATTAAATAATAAAGAAGGATTAAAGGAGAATTTTGTTCAATACTTGATTAATGTATAAAAGATTGTAAAAATGGAGATTTAAAAGAAAGTTTTATAACTTTTAGAAAGTAAATTAATTAAGAAAAATTTCAAGTAAAATAAATATTAATTAATTTAAGATTACAATTTAAAGTGGAGATTTGGTAGATAAACCAGAATTCAAGGTTTTTGATTATAAATATGAATTATTTGAATTTTTGAGCAAACTATATAATTAATATGGAATAGATTAAAGAGAAACTGCACAAAAAGAATATGAATTAATTAATTTTTTAAAGGAAAACCCATTATCTAATAGTATTACCATTACATTTGATGGATTAAAAACATAAGATGAGATTAAAATAGTGAGGGAGTCAATTATTGAAGAGGAAATAAATAATTTTGAATATGAAGATTGGAAAATGGATACCTTGGAGATCAATGAAATTAAGGAAGGCTTAGTTGAGTGTATGAGTAATGATAGATTCAGATTTTACAAGTTAGATTAGTTGTATTAAAGTAATTAAAGTAAACTTAATAATATATTAAATAAAAATTGAATTTTAATAAACATATTTAATATACTTAAATCTTAATTTGTTAGTCAAGTTATATATAATATCATTATTACTTAGTACAAGGTGTACTAGCAATATTCTTCTTATTTATTAAATGATCCTAACAAAATAGCTGAAATTTGGCCAATCCAAGGATTAGCAGGAACATTAAATATTTGATATGAGAATTATAAACATATGTATTCATCTATTAATTCATAGAATTGCAAATAAAAAACAATTTATAATTATAAATAATAATATGATTTGGGGAAGAGTTACCCTAGCTTATACTTACGACAATTGAGACTTTAATTTAAATATTTACCAATTCATACTTGTTTAATTGCATATTTCAAATTTAATGAATCTGAAGGATTTTACAGTGATGCCTTAACTTATTATTTAAAAAATAAATCATAAATAAAATATAATTTTTAGTTTAAAAAGGAGTCATTAGAGAATAAAAAGGTTATAATGATGTAATTAATGATAGAAATATTCCTTAATTTATTATTATTATATTTATTTATTCAAGCTTACGATGATTCAAGAAATAACTAAAGATTTATTTGTCTAAGTAACTAATTTCTGATTAAATAACTAACTCATTCAATAATAATCTCATAATGTAATTGAGTTATTAAATTAAACAGGTACTCTGAAAATTGAAATGATTGTTTAGTTATTCAAAACAAAGTTTAAAATTAAATTTTAAACTAGCTATAAAGATACTGAACACTGAACAGAATATATTAAATTAAAGTAATGAATTTATTTAATTAATATATATCACATACTACTTTAAATTGTGTTAGTTTAAGATTTAATATATAATACTTATTAATTTTAATTCAATTTTCTTAAATTTATCTAAATTCAAGATCTAAATATCAATATATTCTTATAATTTATATAAAATGAGTAATAATGATGATCATTTTAATTAAAAAAGAAAGAATTTTTTACAATAACTCTTTTAAAATAATAATACAATCAACAAATAAAAATTTATAGTATTAAAATTTTATAATCCCTATTCTCAAATAAATTCAATTCATTATATATCTATTTTAAATGAGCTTAGTATTAGTAGTAAGCAAAACATGTCCACATTGTATAAGAGTGGTTTTAACTTTAAACCATTTAAAAATTCCTTATGAATTGAAATATATAGATATGGAGAATACACCAGATTGGTTTATAAAAGCTAGTCCATTAGAAAAAGTTCCAATACTTTTTGTTGGTGATACAATCCTTTTTGAATCCCTTGTGATTATAGATTATATAAATACACTTGTTCCTTCATCATTACTACCAAATGATAATTTATAAAGAGCATTGAATAGAGCAAGAGCAGAATTTTCATAAGAAATAATTGAAATTCTTTGGAGTTTGTTCTCAGCAAAAACATTAGAAGTACATTATAATATGATATATAGACTTTTAATTTATATATGAAAGAAATGAGATAGCTATTCTCTTAATTAGAAATATGGCTCTAATAAACAAAATTTATATCAGACAATATTTTAACTCTAGCTGATTTTGCATATGCTCCAATTTTTACTATATTACCTGCTTTAAAATAATTTATTTAATTTGATATATTTGATGGATTTCCTAGATTAAGAGAATATGTTGACAATCTTCATGCACTTCCTTAATTATAAATGAGTTTAGTAGAAAATTATGATCTACTCATCTAAAAGAAAATATAATCACGAGAACCATATTTTTTAAAGTAATGAAATATATTAAGAATTTAAATCATATGCAATCTTTTATTTGAGTTTTATGAATAGTTTATTTGAAAATATATATCAAAATAAATTTAAGAAATTAAATCAAATGAGTTTGAAAATTCTAAAAGAAAATTTTCATTAATTCTTAAAGGAGCATATTTATATTTTGAATCAATATTAATAAATCTTAGATTTTTAATTAACTTATATTGTCTAAATCTAAGATTTATAAATAATTTATATAATTATAAGTTTTAGATTATTATTCTTTAATAGAAATACAAAGAATAGTTACAATATTTATTATTTAGAGTAATATATATTTGTTAAATTAATTATAAATATAAAATTTCTTAATGATTATTGATTAAGATAATTATGAATATATATTAAAATAATCATGGATAATAATTATAAAATAATTATACTTAATAAAAATAATCTGTGAATGTTTTTTCTATTTATTTGTTTTAAGCTGCAGGTTTAACAAGTTATTATTATTTTGGAATTATGGAGTAAAGCTTATCTAACTTGATATTTATAATTTAATCCCATTCTTAACTTTTATATGGTTGCATTCTTTATTTGATTTTAGAGAATAGAATATTAAAATCATTAGGCATTCTTTAGAAGTACCTTAAAATTAAGACTGATATATCTGAAATTCTTATATTATAAAGAAAGGCACCAAATAAACAATTTTCTGCAATTAATCTCTATTAAATCTAAAGAGTAAAAATGATAATATTTTACATATTAAGAATGACTGAATTAATCATAGGTTTAGATATCTGATATAATCTTTAAGCAGGTCATCAAGGATCTTTTCTCTTGTATTAATAGGGCACAATTAATAAACTAAATAAAATGTGATATAGAATTACATCTAATATAACTCCAAATATTTCATCAGTTATCATTTATCTAGTAATTTCAAATTCTAATATCCATTAGATAACATAAAATAATTAAGACATTTTGTGAATGTAATTACTTAAATCATTTAGATTGATATATTTGAATATTAGTAATATTGATTAATATATCTAAATTCTAACTTGTTTTTTACTTGTTGTTAATCGATTTAAGTATTTCAAATTTTAGAATATCTTCAATAATTATAGTAAAGGTTTATAATAGAGCTTATAAATATTTTAGATACTTTTTTGTCCTAATTGTCTTTCTTAATTGAATTCTTTATTTATAGAATCTAAATGAAATTATACTTTTTAAATTACAAGTAAAATCCATTCATAAAGTTGATCTATCATAACTTATTTCAATTAACCAATTTATCCAGTAGTATTTATCATCATTCTAGTTAATTTGAGCATATCAAAATTAATTGATTATGCAAATAAATTCAAATAGGCTTTATCATCAACAATCTACATAATGACACCATAAAGACTCCTTACATTTTCATTTAACATACTCTATAAGATAAAAACTATATCTCCAGTGTTTTAAATTTAATCTAAAAATTATAAAACATCATTTTTTAATTTCTATATTAGTTAATCAGATGTTAATTAATCTTTAATGGATTCATTTTCAACATTTAACAAATACATTTTGACTTTATGATAAAAGGTAATAATCTTTTAATTAGGAATTATACGAAATTCATGAAAATCAGAAAAACATTCTTTAGGTATGTTAATTTAATTTATTTAATAAAATACATCTTCCATTTTAATTTTTGCATTGATGAAAATCTTTAAAGATTTTAAAATCAATTCTTAATCATTAAATAAAAATATTCTACTAAAATTAAAGATAGTTTTTCTATCAATTTACATTTTCTATATAATATCTTCAAATTTAATAAGAGCTTATTGATCAAATAGTACTTTCCAAATCTTATATAAAAATCTATCTGTAAAAGGTGATTATTTTTTTAAGTATAAGAATGCAAAATCAAATGCTTTACTATAAAGTTCTTAATAATGAAATTGTTTAAATAAATCTAAGTTTATTGGATATAGAAATTATTCCATCTTGTAAAATTATAATTTATTAATAACATCTAATTGATATGTTGTACATTTAATTGATGCAAACAATCCCATTGCATAATACTTGAATGCCAATTCTTAAATATTCTGATCTTAATTTAATTAAATCATTTAAGCAAAAAACTCTAAATATTATTCAATCATAAAACAACTAATTTCTTTCAAAATATGTTTGATATTGTTTCTTAAGAATTTATCATTAATCCATTAATTATTTTGAATAATCCAAGAATTAAAAAAGCTTGCAATAATAGGCATAACAAATGAATGTAATTAACTATAGTCATATTATCTTTAAAATCTAACAAGATTTCTTAAAAATTTAAGTCCTACTTAAACAGCTTCTATAGTATTTAAAGTTTTGATTAAATTTAAATTAAGTTCAATCCATTATGGAGTATGATTAGCAAATATAGTCTTACCTGCAAAATTAAGTAAACTAATAGAATTAATTTTAGATATGTCTGATACCATAATATTAGAAGTGATTTAATAGATAATATCTATACTTTATTTATCATTGGAATAGTATTTTTAATAAATTTTACATATTTTACCAAGAGATTCCCATATTTTAATGTTTAATGGTAATAATTCAGTTAGTTTAGCAATAAATTATTAATATTTAACAATAGACCAAACCATTTTAATATGATTAGTGATTGGATCCATATGATCTAAATGTTAATTTTGTATCATTTTTTCAAGTTCATTTTAATCTAATATTTAGAATTTAATTTCTTTCATTATAGTTTATAAATTTCTTTTATTTTTTACTTCTGCTCTTTTAATTTTATGCCAATCCTTTTCTTTAAAATCATCTCTTATTTCTGAAGATAATAATAAATTTAATAGATCAATTGCACTATCTAATAATTATAAATCAGGATTGCTATTATTTCCAATTAAACTTGTAGTAATAATTTCAAGAAGAGCATCAAGATTATGTTTAAAGAATTATTGTCTAACTATTTTTTATTTTGAATCAAGTATCTTAAATTCTCCAATTCGATCTTATGGTTATAATCTTCTTAATACTGTATCAATGATAATTAGATATACTTATTTATTCATTACTTAGGCTTATTCTTTAAAATATTAAACAGGTATTTAATCATAAAAGTGTAATACTATATTGGCAATAATGGATGCAAAAAAATGATAGACTGGACGTGAATGAGTTGTAAATCTTTTTATTCTATTCCATGCAAATTCAAATATCTTACCAAATTCTGGTGTATTTTGATGGTTTTAATCTATAAAAGTGGATACTAAGCTTCCTACAATTTGTAATGTAATTTCATTATCACTTTAATCTGCCAATTAACATAATAGTATGAGATTATCTTGATTCATATTTTTGTGTAATTGATCAGGATCTATTTAATATGTTTCATAGAGTTGTCTTTCAAAGTTCATTTTAATTTTAATTCAATAAATAAAACATGACATTTCTGTACCTTCAAGGAAAACTATTTTAGGGTTTTTTAATAAATTAATTAATCTAATTAATCTAATTAACAATACAATAATCATACATACATAATCAAAATGATAATGAAGATAGAATAACATAATAATCAATAATACTATTTATATATATAATTTTAACATTTCTCTATCATAATTTCTTATTTAAATAAATATATATATATATTATATATACAAAATATTAAAATAGTAAAATATGTTAGGAGGAAATTTAGAAATACTTATCAACTTCAATTCATTTCGAAATATCGATCTATTTGATTAAGGATATTATGCATTAAAAGTAGAAATGAGTTCAGAAAATGCAGAAGTTGTATAACCTTATCTTGTATTATCATAATCTGGAGATAAATATGAAGAGTCTATTTAAGATTCATAGTTTTGTTCAAAAGTATTTGATATTTAGTATTCTGAATAATACATTCAATTAGATAATGCTTGTTTATTTAGAATACTTTATTAAGCTCATCCAAATAAAAATACAGCAATTAAAGTGAATGTAGGTTTATTATATAGTTAAACATTGGAAGGTGAAACTCCAATTTTATCAATGTAATAAGTTAGTAATTTTGAATGTATAATTAACAATGCATGTGAAGGAGTATAATAAGGAGTGGATGTTATTTTTGATAATAATCATCTATGTACAACTAGGATGTACATATATACAATGATATTGGATTATAGATACACAGGAGGAGTAAATGGATTTTAGGAGTTTTTGAAGATTAAAACAAATGATTGTAATACATTCTATCTAAAATTTTAGTTGATTAAGAAGAAGTCAATCGATTTATAGGAGAATATGTAGATTCTCTTGGTTCCATATAAACCAAGTATCGTAATTTATTAATATAAATCATAAATGAATTGAAAGATAAGAATATATAAATGTAAAATTTAATGAGGATTCCAATTGTTTAGACAGCCAAATTCAAAGCTAATTTATAGACAAAAAGTTTAGGAGAAGATTGTTTAATGATAATCAATTAATTAGGATAGTCATTATTTTAATTGTGGAATTAATTTTAATAAGTGCTTAAATATTCAAGGAATTATCTATTAGAATGTGTAGATTAAAGATTGTTATAAAATTGTAAGAAACTTTCATCAGAATCAGTCATTTCGAATTAGGCTACTTTTGAAGAAATTTAAACATAAATATCTTTACCATTACTTAAATAAAGAGAAGAGATTTGGAATCAGGCAAGAAAAAATTCAAAAAATTAAACACCAAATATTTAATTATTAGATTAATTCTACACATTACCTATTACTTTACCTTTCTTTTTTGAAGATGTAGTTTCATCATAATAAATTATAACTTAATTTCAATAAAATTAATAAAATAGAAAACATGTTCTTGTATTAGTTCATGGATATTAAGGTACTTCAGCTGATTTATAAACTTGGAAAAGTTATTTAAAAATTAAATTTCCAAATCATTTAATAATCTAATCAGAAATTAATTAAGATGATACAGAAGATAGTATCACTGTGATGGCTTAAAGATTGGCTTAAGAAATATAGAAATAAATTAGTGATAGAACTCATTAAAAATAATAAATTTCAATATCATTTGTTGGTCATTCTTTAGGAGGAGTCTTGATAAGATGTGCACTATAACATTTAAGTAAATATTAAGAATGTATGCATACATTTATTAGTTTGGGTTCTCCTCATGTTGGATTAGGAATCTAATAATCTACATTAATTGATGCAGGATTATGGTTTATGAAAGCATTTAAAAAAGAAGATTAAAGAATATGTTTAAATCAAATGACTTTATGTGATGAAAAAGATATTTCAAAGACCTTTTTCTATAAATTATCACAGAATTCTAAATTTGGATGGTTTAAGAATGTGATTTTGGCATTTTCACTCTAAGATAATTATGTTCCATTCTCATCAGCTAGTTTAACTCGAATCAAAGAATAAGGGTAAAAAACTTATTTTATATTTCATAGTGAAAGAGCAATTGCTCATAACCAAATGGTAGATTAATTGTTTCATTAAATACCATCTACTTTAATTAAAACTTCTGTATTCTTTCCCAATATGAAAAATAATCTTGACAAAATGATTGGTCGTGCAGCTCATATTGAATTTATTGACAACAGCAGCTTTATTAGACTGTTTATTGATTATTATTATGAATATTTATTATGATTAGAAAAGAAGAAGCATTATTATTTTTTTCATTGAATTAAATCCCATTTATAATTCCATTCAAAATCTATTAGAAAAGGAGACATAAATTTGGTCAATATATAATTGAGCACTATAATAATTAAAATTAATTAATGAGTTAGTCTCCCATTGTCTTCACTAACAAACCTTCTAAACCCCATCCTTTAGATGATAGTGTTTGGAGATGGGGATCAGTTTTGCCAAAACTACACCAAAAAGATCTATCACCTTAAATCAAAAGTGAACCGCACTACTTCAAAAATAATTAGCTTGAAGATAGTTAAACCATCAATAATTATACAGTTAGATCTGTAGTATTACCTGAAGTAACTATTTATTATAACATTATTAGGAACCTGAATATATAGAAGTGGACTGGAATGCATTCCAACTCATCTCTTTTGATTGATTCCAGCATATTTATGAGTAAATAATGACAAATATACATATATTTTAAAAGGATAATGTCTATTTTCACTTGTTTGATTTTAATCTAATACAAATGTTTAGTTATTTACAACCAAACTCATTTGTTTTTGGATCTATCCTATCTTTAATCATCAATGACAAATTACCATAATTAACTCAACCTTATATTTAATTTAAATTTCTCAAATAATCCTTCTAAAATCCCAAAATCAAAATAGTAAAATCTCTATCTTATACCTATAGACTATAAGTATATATTGTGAAAAGTTATTTAGATCTTTAAATTTAATTCTTTTTTCTTTTAAATTCAACTCTCATATATTCAAATTAAGAATCATTATATTTAAATGCATATATAAAAATATCATCATTTTCTCTATAAATAACTATAAACTTATTAAGGGTGGTTGTAACATTTTAATGAAACTAATTTTAATGATTAATATGACAGTAATTTATTAATAAAACTTACTTATAATTATTTATATATTTAATATAATACAATATCATATGTAATTTATAATTAATTTTATGTATTGAATTATAAAATAATGTTAATGATAGGATTCTATATTTAAAGATATTTTTATTTATATCTGGATTAATAAAATACTTTTAATAGATGTCAAAGAATATTAACTTATAGTTCTTTGTTTACAATGACTCTAGTAAGAGTTTAAAAGGTGGATCCTAATCAAGATACTTTTTTAAAGCTTTGAAAAAATTGAGCTTCAATTTATGTGATAGAGCATAAAGAATTCTGAATCTTTCTGGTAGATTAAGCTCAGATATACCATTCAGTTTTATTTATTAAATGAATTTTTTTTTGTTTATGGAAATTGAATAAATAATTTAAGGCTTAATTCTCATTGTGAGATATTATAAGATTTTATTTTTATGGTTGATTATAATTAATTAATTAATCATTTTAAGTTAAAATATATTAATTCTCATATATTATGAAGGGTATAAAATAGAATTGTTATTATTTAAAAAAATACCAGGATTTTGGTTATTAAATGGAATTTGAATATGAATGTATGTTAGAATTAAATGAATACTAAATTAGAGACTATACCTGTACTTTAAGAGAAATGTAAATTTCATTAAAATGAATAAGCTAATTTAATTTGTCTTACAGCATCATGTTTAAATTAAGGATTTTTCTGTTTTTAATGTAAGAATCATCATGAAGGTCATAATGTAATATAGGGAATAGAATTCTTTGACTCATTAAAATAATTAGTATAATATGATGGTTCATAGAAATCATCAAATAATGTGAATTAAGTGTCAGCAAGAATAGTAACAGCTATGTTGACAACAATTGATGAATTAGAAGCATTAAATTAATACTTTTCTGAAACACTTGGATAGATTAGATTATAATTTGAGAAATATTGTCAAATATCAAATGATGTGAATGTGATAAATAACTTTTTGATTTTCTCTTAAAAAGAAACAATAGAACCTTAATAATTCAAGGATAAATTTGAAGAATGTTTAAAAAGACTCTGTCTTAAATTATAAAAATTACACATAAAATCTACAGTAACATGTTAATCTAATTCATTATTTTTACCAGATGAGAGATTATTTTAGGAATATTTAGAACCTCTAATATCAACATTGAAAGGAATAAAATTATAAGCTGAATCTAGTTTTACTAAACCACTTTATTATAATAAATTAGATTTGAATTTTAAAAATGGATTAATGCCTTTAGTCAATTCATTTTTTGAACCTGTTATATTTGAGACAGATTAACCAAAGGAGGAAGATAAAGTGTTGGAGAGGTTATGGATAGATAAGAATGAAACAATGAGGAAAATGTTGATGATGAAATAGCGTACAAAGGAAGAATAAGTTATTGAAGATGAACCATATTCATATGGAAATGGAAGATTGGAAAAAGTATTTGCTGTAGCTGGATCTAAAGTTTGGTTTTTAGATTTTATTTATAGTAAATTTAAACCAACTTCTAAAAATTCAAAAATTGAACCAAAATAAGCATGTATAATATGTAAATGTCATCAGAAATTTGCTAGAATAAATGAATTCTTGAATTGTAAATATGGGGATCTATATGGACCATATCATTTAGAGGCTAGATTATTGGATAATTTCAAGATGGCTTTTGATAAAAGAACTAATAAGGAGTACTTGATTGATAGAGGAGGTCTTTATTTTCATGATCTTTGTGTATATTGGTCATCATTGGTTGAATATGATGAGAAGAAAGGAACTATAGATTTTGAATCCTTATAAGAAGCAGTAAAAATATCATAAGAGACTTATTGTTATTTATGTAAAAGGAAAGGACCTACATTGAAATGTAATAATGAAAATTGTTAGATTTGGATACATTATTATTGTTGGAAGGAATTGGAACCATCTTAATAATACTTGGATAATTAGAAATTTAGAATGTTATGTTATTAACATGTACCAGCAAAGTATCGTAAACCAGTATGGGCTTCTTAGAATTTATTATTAGATGATTAATAATTGGAGAAAAGGGAATTTAAGGAATTTAGATAAAGTTAGTTTGTTAAATTTACATATTAAGAAGCAGGATAATCAAGATATATATAAAAATTAGAATAATAGGCTACAAAATAATAATTTGAGGAATGATTTATATTTAATTAGTATTAATTATCATACTTCATTTGCATGAATCTTTGTTGTTATAATTCTATTTTCTGAATTTAGAAAGTCTCCCTCTATATTTAAACCCAAATGAAATAAAGCTTTTGGATAAAAATAAGTAAGAACAAATCCTCCAAAGAAACAGATTGGAATAGTTTAGAAAAATATTACTGCTGATAAATGTTCAGTAACTATAAAAAATACAAATGGTTCTACTATCAATAATAATACTAGCAAAAGTACAACTCTATATAATTTTAATGTCCATTTTAATTTTGCAAAGTTCTAACTAAACTTACTTTCATCATAAGTGCCTCCACATAATTTAGTACCTAATAGAATAAAGAATATGAAAAGTATTTAAAAACTATTATTGAAACAATTATTTTAAAGTACAGATGCACTCTTAAATTTATAAGGATTTATTTATGATGTACATTTTCTAAACATAGCATCTAACCATATTTAAATTTCAGCATTATTGATTAGAATTTCATTACTATTCAATCTATAAAAAAGATAAGAAATCATGCTCCATATAAATGTTACTAATATTGAAATATATATAACTCTTCTTCCTATTCCAGGTCCTCCTGTTACTAAACATGTTTTAAAATAGTTTAGTAATCTCTCATGAATATAAGTCATATAATTAATCATAATATAACCTGAATAAATCCAACCCAATAAAACTTAACCATAAGTATGTGCACCAAAAAATATTCTTGAAAATCCAGTTACCAATGTCCAAATGATAATTATTGTTATTATTATTACTCTAAATAATTTTGGATATTTTAAACTAATTTAGATTTATAAAGTACTTTTCCTAATCTCGCCAAACTGCTGGAAATAGTATACATGGTAATAAAAAACACATTAATGAAGATTACATAGCATGACCAGATGGTTTACCAAATTCTTTATTGCATTAAAGTCCTTTTATGTCTTCTTCAGTCCAAAATGGTCTAGGCTAATGATATATGTTTTTGAGTAGAGAATTAAATGAAATAATGAACATAATCATGCAACCATATAATATAGCCCCTAATTTATTTTCTCTGAACATGAATACAAGTAAGGCAATACCTGGAAAAATGTTCAGCCAATTAGAAAAAAATGTCATTATTTATTATTCTCCTTTAAATTCCTTATTCTATAAGTAAATTGTCAATTTAGTATTAGATTCCCACATTAATTCATTAAGAATGATGTCAAGTATTATATAAATACCTAAAAATAGAGTAGAAAGTATAAAAGTTCGCATTTTATTTAAATTACTGGGTGTATTTATAAAAAAGGTTATATTTATATATATATATATATATTATTATCAAGAACTCTTGGCTTACAATTCAAAAGACATTCTATTAAGTAGCAAATTAGAATACCCATCTGGAGCAGATTATTCATTATCTATTATTTATAAGAAATCACCAGGCACAGAAATCTTTAAATAATATAATATTTTAGAGTACACAACAGTTATAATTAATCCCCCTAATATTGATACTGGAACAATCTAAATTATAGATTCCATTACTTAACCAAATGCTTATGCATATACTGAATTAAATTCAATCAAGAAAAAAGGAATCAATAGAGCAACCAAGATAATCAATATAAATATTCTTAATGTTTTCTACCATAATGATAGTGATTTATAATGATATCTGAATTGATTCTCTAAATATATTCCTTTACTAAGTTTTATTCCAATTACAAAACTCAACATAATCCAAATATACAAACTCATACTAAAGCATATATTTTATAAAACTAAAGGACTATCAATTGTGTATAATGTTGTTTAATTCTCACACTTTTCATAGACTGCAGTCATCCATAACGTAGCCTCTGCTGGACTTATGAAAACATATCTATTTAATTCTAGAAATATAATAGCAACACAAGTCCAACTGAATGCAATCAAACCAATAATTTATATTACTCTAATTGAAATACCTTTATGTCCCATTTACAAACATTCTGTTAAATAAGTCATGATTCTATCATGTATATACATCATATAAATTATAGAAATATATGCTTGATAAACCCATCCTAGAATAATTTAACCAAATGAATGAACTCCCATAAATACTCTTGAAAATCCAGTCATAAAGGTCCAAAAAGTAATAATAAATATAAATATGACCCTTATGTATAATGGATACTTGTAACTATGGTTATTAATTTTATTACTTCGGTTGGTCTTTCCAAATTGCTGGAAATAATATACATGGTAATAGGAAACACATTGCTGATGAAGACATAGCATGACCTGAAGGTTTACCAAATTCTTTATTGCATTCATAAGGTTCAATCTCTTAAACTATAAAATATGGTCTTGCCTAATGATAGAGATTTTTCAAAAAAGAATTTGAAGCTGCTGAAAATAAAATCATCAAACCATATAATAATGCTCCTAATTTATTATCCAATACTAAAAATGCTATTCCTGCTATGCTTGGAAGTAAAAAGAGAGAATATGAGAAGACTAAGAACATGTCTTTTTCACCAGGAAATTAGTTTTATTGCAAATATAATGTCAAACTAGTGTTTGCATCCCACATTTCTTAATTGAATATAAGATCAATTGCAATGTATAAAAACAATGCAATTGTTGCAATAATAAATAATTTCATAAATTAATTATTATTATATATAATGGTCTTTTCATTTAGAGATGGAAATAAATTTGAAATAATTTTATAATAAAATAT
Organism: Paramecium pentaurelia; assembly: GCA_905183005.1. NCBI lineage: Eukaryota > Ciliophora > Oligohymenophorea > Peniculida > Parameciidae > Paramecium > Paramecium pentaurelia. The sequence goes on along the minus strand of CAJJDO010000102.1, from coordinate 162,465 downwards.
AATAATTGTAATTTAGAATATACAATTGCTATTAGTAATATCTTTAATGTGTTAGTAATAATATTTATCATAAAATTAATGAGAAACTTTAATCATGTATCATTGTATGCTTTCACAGCCAGAGCTATTCATAGTCAAGTGGCTATCATAGGAGGTGGAACTGCAGGATTGAATGTTTCTGCTTAATTAGTGAGAGATGGTCACTATATCCCATAACAGATTCGTGTGTTTGAACCATATAAGATGCATGCCTATCAAACAGGATGGACTTTGGTTGGTAGATAATGATTATCTAATCAAGGTGGTGGTATGTGTAAAGCTGATTAAACAATGAAGCCTATGGAAAAGGTTCTACCTAAAAATGTATGTCTGAGTGATTGTCCAGTTGTGAAAATTGATCCAGAATAGAATACAATAGTGACAATGGATGGATAGAAATACACATATGATTAATTGATTGTGGCAAGTGGAGTGCAACGTGATTATGCATCCATTAAAGGTATAAATTTATACATTATTTAGGTGCTTTGGAATAATTGAATAATCCAGAAGCACCAGTAGGAAGTATATACTATTATAGATATGCTCAGAAGATTGATAAAATGATTAAAGAATTTGAAGGGGGAAAACTAATATTTTCAGAACCACCTACAAAATGTGAGGGAATTCCATCAAATATTGTGTTCTTAACTCATGAAAGATTATCAGCCAGAGGAGTCAAATGTGACTTCCATGTATACAAAGCCAATGATTCTATATTTGGAATTCCAAAATATTCATAAATACTTGGAGAATTGGCACATGAGAAAGGATTACATTGTCATCTTAAAAAAAGATTAATAGAAGTTCAAGATCATAAAGCCATCTTTGAGGATGTTGAAACTAAACAATAATATACATCCGATTATGATTTCTTACATATTGTGCCACCTTAAGTAATATATGCATCTAATATCTTATTAAGAAACCAGCTGCATTCATTGCTGAAAGTGGATTGGGTGATTCAGATGGATATGTTAATGTTCATCCAAATACACTTTAACATGTACGTTATGCAAATGTCTGGGCCTTAGGAGATTGTTCTTCACTTCCAACATCCAAAACTGCTGCTGCTGTGATGGCTTAGACTCCTATTCTTATTAAAAATTTGATCAGAACTTGGAAGTTGAAATAGCCACCTCTACCAGATTATGAAGGTATTAGAATTTAAGATGGCGTCAAGGTTACACCTCTTGTCCTGTTTATACATCAAATAAGAAAGTGTTGCTTGCCGAATTCAAGTACAACAAATAATTAGATGAAACATTCCCAGTCTTTTAATCATCTGATAGTAAAGTCATGTACTTGATGAAGAAGCATTTCTTCCCATTTGCTTATTGGCAATTGATGGTTAGAGGTCTTTGGGGAGGTAGAGATGGAATAAGATTATTCAAGGGAGTCTGAAAAATATCCTCATATACAATATATATAATATTAAAATAATTACATAGTCTCTTATCAAGAGTTAGTATATGTATAAAACAATAAGCTCATAAATTTAATTCATAATATAATTCATATTTAAATAAATATTTAATTTATGAAATAATAAAACTTTATTAAACCTTTCCCTGCTTTTAATACCTTTATAAATGTTTTAATGGCTTCTGGACCTATCTTATTGCCAATGAGCTCTGCAAAAGTGGGTTATGGTTATGCCTCCATATCGCTTACAATTTGTTGTCTCATCAGTATAATAGCATGCGATTTCATTGTGGAGGTAGCTGAATAATCTGTATTTAGACTAGGCTCTCTATTTAGCTGATCAAATTGATAAAGAGACCGATTTGATGAGTAGATTGAATATTTAGGCAACTCATACCGTTTCTGATTCGACAGAAGAAATATCGTCATCTTAGCCAATGGAATCGAAATATGCTTTGTAAAGTCAATTTGAATATGGATCTATGGCTAAATTGTTTTATGGAAAATGGGCTGAATACTTTACAGTATCGATTATTGTGATCTATTTATATGGAGCAGTAGTAGCAAAAGGAGTGATGGTTGGAAATTCCTTATCGTAATCATCTATATATTAATATTCACAATAGTTCAGTTTTTAAAGGTATCACCCTTGTTGAATAATATTGGTTTTGGATAGTCACATTTTTTGTACTTTGTGGAATACTTTCGTTCAAAGATGTTGCTAGCATTTAAATAGTCTAAACAATTGTTGCCTTAGCTCGTTATTTAACAATTCTTTCCATGCTTATAGGATCTATCCAATAAATGAGCACTTCAAAAGAAATTTAAGAGATGCAATGGTTCAATATTGATGCATTACCATAAATGATTTCAACTGCAATTTTTGCATTTTTGATGCATCATTCATCACCTGGTATGTTAAGACCAGTTAGACCATCTTCAGCTATTAGAAAGATAATCTTTATCAGCTTTATATTTGGTTTATTCACTTTTCTATTTGTATGTTTGACTGCAATATTGGCATTTCCATTTAAAGACCTTGCAGCAGCCAGCTTTTATAATTAACTATTTAATTAGGGTAGTTTGAAATGGGCTTATTATATTATAAGCTTTTATATGTTTTTAAATATAGCAGCACTACCTGTATTAACTATTACAATTAGAAAAAATCTGATGAAATTAGTTGTTCCTCATTTAGTCCCTAAAGATAATCTAAAAATTACTTTACCAAGTGCTATATTCACTTTACTTATTGTTGTACCTTGTGCATTACTTGCCATTGGTAACTCACTTTAATATAAACTAAGTGCTTAAAGATGACATTGAAATTATAGTTGGTCTAACAGGAGGAGTATGTGGAGTATTTATTTTATTGACCATTCCAGCTGCTTTAGTATTACAAGGTCGTAAAAAGCATAATGTCAAATACTCAGATAATCCATATATTTCCAAATTCTAACATCCTTTCTGGATTTGGGCATTGATTGTACTTGGTTGTGTGTTTGTGCCATACAATCTCTACATGCAAATTAAAAAGATCATTGACCATTATGGTTGATCAAATTATTTGTCCCCTTAAATACATATATATATTATGATATTTTACATAAAATTATAATAATACTCAATATTTTAAAGCTTGATTCAATTGATTTTAAGTTTCCTTATAAAGTTATTCGAAGTTTACTTATTCCAATATTAATAACATTGCTATTCCTCTCAGATTATGGGCTAAGAATCCCCCATAACCCCAACTGAAATTCCATTCTTTCATATTAAATTTCAATTTCTCCCATAAATTCTATTTTTTTGATGCTTCTTACTAAAACAAAATTGATTTCACCTATAAACGACGTCTCACACTATCAATTGGATATATTAATGCATATGATCCCAAATAAGCTAATTATTAATTATAAGGTGTAATTCCCTCTAAAAGTTAATTCAATCCCACTATACCATAAGCAAATAACAATGTCTATACACATCCAACTGTAAATCCTGAATATAATCCCTTGAAAAATCCACTTTCTATTTTAATATTAAATCTAGTCTCTTCAAAACCTACATACATTCTTTTCTATCCAGGAATTTAAATTTCAGTTGCTTATCTCACTCTTATTGTATCAAAAGGATATGAGAATATAGAAGTAGTAATACCACAAAGTGTTGCACTAAGTCCCATTGATAAAAGCTTGAAATTCAATTTATTTATATACATCTTTGTCATAAGTGACTTATTTGATATTTTGATAGAAAACATATTATGCATATACTTAAGGTAACCACATGTAAATTGCTGTTAAATTTGATCTAAATAATCCTTTTGGTCCCTCATTTGAAATTGTTTTCTTAAGAAATTAATAAAAATTAGTCATCTTCTCTTTGGAACTCAAAGTAAGAATATCTTAAGTCTGTCTGATTAATTTATATCTTTCTAATGGAGCTAAGAGTGTTTTTATTATGGATGTACTAACAAACCCTTGAATATATTCCTCCATAAATAAAATGCAATAATAATAATTTTATTAATTTACTCATTTGACAATCTTAACTTAATGTTTATGAAATTTGCAATACAATTTATTTTTAGAAACTCAGAATATCCATACTTCTATTTAAGAATATAATTCTATTTTATTATTATTTCGATAAGTATTAATAGTCAATATATTTATTAATTATGCTAAAAAATACTTAACATAAAAAATTACCATTGTAGAAATATCTAAGTAGATTTCGTATATGCACTCTCATCCTTCTCCTGAATATATTCATAATTGCATTAATAGTCCCACTAATTCTGGGAGTTTACCAAATCAACACAAATCTAGTCTATCATTATTTTGAAGAATCTGCTATGATAGCATTCATAAATCAGAATAATAGAAGTTTAAATTCTATTATGAATTCTTAAGTGGCTTAATTAAAAAGTATGATGAATAGAAGTATTATTATTGTTTATTATTTAGCTGAGAGAACGTTGAATAGCTTATAAAAAATGTATCTTCTTGGCTAACATTATAATTTTACTATAAATCAAAATCCAGATATTTGTCATGCTTAATTTGAAGATGAAGATTAATTCAAATATAACTATGAAGGCTATTGTGTCAATATATATGATATAGAATTCAAGGAATATAAGAATTTACCTGAATATGAATACTTTTAGAGGGATTATAAATTTGTATCCCTTTTGAATGAATGCATAATGTAGTTGGATCCTACTCAATTATTTTTACCAGATAATATTTATTTTAGTAAGATTGACAGAGAATTTACAGCTTGGTGGCCTTAATGGAATAGAATATAGAATTATCATCCCTCTTAAAGAACATGGTATATCTAACATTTAGAGAATTATGATTTAAATCCTAATCAAAGTTGTTTCTAATCTGATATGTATCAATTTTTTGCTGAATATCCTGTAATGGCAATAACTACTACTTGTAGTTTAAAAGATGAAAATCATAAATTAATAGCTGTATTGGCTTCAGATTAACAATTACTTGGTAAATATTACAAACATCCCAGATTAAATGTGATGATTGTAAATGTAGATGGATTATTAGTAATTAGTACAATGGAGAATCAATTAATAGCAAATTCAACTGAACTTGGGTATTTTTATGAATAAAATGTAACTGGTTTCAATAAGGAAGATTGGTATTAAATAGTTAACTTTATCTAAAATAATTCCTTTTAATCAAATTGTCAATATTTTTCAAATCTTAATGATATATTGTGTCTTCATAATTCATTATTGAAATAGGATGTTTTCTTCTAAGTATAAAACTTAACAAAACCAAATTTTATATTCATATTGTAAATTATTATTTTATAATTTGGTTAGATTCTTTAATTTGACTGATGAAATTTAATAATTGATTGATTAATAAGAAATTATATAAGAAATCAATAGAGAGTAATATTTTAATATCCTAATATTGATATCAATAGCTTTATCTATTGTGATGATTCAATTAATCTGTGTTTAAATAATCTTCCTTCCACTAAATGATTTAATTAAGCATTCTAGAGCTTATCTTAGATCTAACTCTCATAGACTACTTTTCCGATAAAAAGAATTTTACTTATATAATTTTTATATTGATGGTTATGCAAGCAGTATTTATATTATTAATTTTAGATAATATTTTATTAGGTTTAAAGTTGGCATACAAATAAATCTATCACAGAATAAGTAAATAAAATTTTAAGAAATGTGATTAATGTTAGATTATATAGAAATTTTAGTATCCATTAAATAAAATAAGATCAAAATGTCATTTAAATAAATAAATGGATTTTGAATACTCTATTAAATTAACAGATTATCAAATAAGAAAATAAATAGTTTAGCCTTGTTTAATCAAGTCTTTTGATTATTGAAAATAAATCTATTACTATTAATATTGATTATAACAATTTTAAGATTTATATATTAGAATAATCTATAAAAAATAAATAAATTCTCAAGATTAGAAGAACATATAAAGAATAAATTAAATCATTTAATGTTTTTTTAGATCTGTTTAATTTATTTATATAGATTAGTATATATCTCCAGGTTCTCTTGATGTAACTAATCTATGTTCTCAACTATATTCTAAATATTTTCATTAGGATTAGTATGTCTTAAATTACTTGAGACAGTAGGTTATGCGACTCTTTGTACAATTTTCTTGTCTTTTTCAGACAGTTGAAATTTTAATGAGAATGTATCAGTTTCTTAAAATTATAATTTGAGTGATTCCATAAATACTCTATCTCTAATTTTCTTTTCTTCAATACGATTAAGAATGAAACGATCAGCTTCATTTAATTCTTTACCTAATTTACGAACAATTAAGTTATCTCTTGTCATTTAAATGGCATCCATTAAACGATTGACATTACGATCACTCCATAGATCTACTACTCCCATTGAACCATCATTTGCAGCATCACCAAATACATCTCTAACTTTTTTAATTAAAGGTTGTAAATAGTAATTATTTTTCTTTTCATGAGTTCTAAATCCAAATTTAAGAAAAGTCAATCTTTTATTCTTAGATTATTTATTAGCCACACCAAATGTTTAATCACGTTTTACTTAGATTTCTGTTTTAGGAATTTCACGCATTTATTTGTATGTTAAGAGACCTCTCAAATGCCCTAAAGCAAAACTAGACTTTACATTTTCTTTAAGAATATCAATATTAGGTAAGAGAGAAGGTTCACTCTTTTATTTTGGTTTGTGTTGTTATGAAGATCTAGATAATTATTTCATTTTAAATATATTAGAAATGAATTTAAGCATCTCTATATTGTTAGGATAATTAATGTTAAGGAACATAATTAATATCATATAAGAGGGTTAATTAGAGTCTAAAGATATAATAACAATGACATTAAATTCATGTGCAGCTATTTTTATTTTGATAAGCTACTTTGTGAATTACCATCTTACAAATCAAAGACTTTTGTTATTAATGATCATATAGATCATTGTAGTATTGCATTTTGAAATTTCATTTTATGAAAATCATCAATATTCATCCTTTAGCGCAATCGTATACCTCATTTCACTCTAATAATATCTCTATAAATAAAAGGAATGCTTTCATTATTTAAGTCATAGTGTATTGATTTATGCTGTTACAAGATCCTTGGTACAAAAATTTAATGATATTGTAATTTGGGAGTTCATCCTTATTTTATTATGGCAACCATTCAATCATTATTTATTACATTTGCTAAGACGAAAGAAATATCAAAAAAAGGAAGAGTTAAATTCATAAGTCCAATTCCACACTCTATCAACACCATAAGCATAACATACAGAAAGACAAGAAGAGTAGCCTACTACTAAAGTCAATCTTGCTGAAGATTTTTTTGATTGTATTCCAGAGGGATTAGTTATTTTAGATGAATTTTATAAGATCATTAGACATAATTCAAAAATCTTACATTATTTGAATATAACAGATTCATTTTTAATTCCATAAGCTTTAGATGGATTATTTAAAATGTAAATGTTTAATTTAATTTAGTGCTCAAAAAAATAGAAGTCCTTAAAAAGAGAAAAAGAAACCAATTCCATTAAAATAAATTAAATAAAGAATGGATGTACAGTCTTATTATACTAGTTCTTTAGCAACTTCATTAAAAAAATAATTTTGGATGTCTGATAAAGAATAACATAATTTTGGTTTGCAAAAAGGTGATTCAATTACTTATCCTTTTTTATAATCTATTCTTAATGATTTTAAGTTATAAAATTTGAATGAGAATATGACAATAACTTCTGAATGTAGTAGTATAGTAAAATACTAAATATTACAAGAAACATAAATTAAATAAAGACATCTTTAAATTAAAATATATGATATTAAAATGACATCATATTAAAATACTCCTTTATTTTTATTTATTGTTGAAAATATCACTAATAAGGAATAACTTAAATTATTAACAAATAGATTTAAATTTTAATAAGCATTATTAAACTCATTTAGTCATGAATTAAGAACTCCTCTTAATTGTACTTTAACTTTATTATAAGCACTCAAAAATAAATTGAAAAATGATGATATTAATAATGAATATTTAAATCCTTCTATAGTATCAAGTCAACGATTATTATATTAAATAAATGATATTCTTGATTATGCTCAATTAGAATGTCAAGATTTTTAAATAAATATTACTGAATTTAGAGTTGGTGAAGTATTTTAAACATTAAAAGATTTTTTTGAATAAGAATGTAAATAGAAATAAATTGAATTGATTATTGAAAATGATTGTTTAATATCTATAAGAAGTGATAAGGATAGAATTACTTAGGTGTTAATTAATTTAATTAATAATTCTATTAAATTCACATCTTAAGGAGGTAGAATAGTAATCAATTTAAAAAAGAGAGATAATATGTATTAATTTACTGTATGGGATAATGGTAAAGGGATCTCTAATATTACTTTAGCTAATATTTTTGAATCATAAAAAAATATGAATGCTAGTATAAAATTTGCAGAAACTACATCAAATTCAAATAAATTAGGACTAGGATTAAAAGTTAGTAGAGGTATTGTAAAATATCTATGTTAAAATGGAGATTTAGTAATTAAAAGTTAAAAGGATAATTATACATCAATTAATTTTTTTGTTGAAGATTAAATTATAAAAGTAAATGAAGATATCACTGAATAAGAATCAATAATGAGATTTGGAAGTAAACATACTGTTTAAAAATGTGAATGTCCATAAATATTGATTGTTGATGATATACCATTTAATCATATTGCAATGATTGCCATTTTGACTAATTTTGGAATAAAATCAGAAAGTGCTTATGATGGAACATAAGCTATAGAAAAAGTTATTCTTAGATTAAAAAATAAGGAATGTTGTAAAACATATAGAATAATATTTATGGATATTGAAATGCCTGGCAAAAATGGATTTTAAACTTCAGCAGAAGTAACCATTATGTGATTCATAGATAGTAGAAATTTTGAAGTAATCAAATTGCCAATCAGTCATAGTAATGTGTTCTGCATATACAGGAGAAGCTAATGTTGAATAGGCTAGAAAATGTGGAATGAAAGAAATAATTCCTAAACCAATTGCTTACAATAACCTATAACTATTAATATCGAAATATTTTTAATCATTATCTTGAATTTTACTAATATTTATTTTTAGTAATAAGATTATATATCAAATATCTTAATTTTCATCTTAATCTGCTTGACTAGTACTTTCTTGATTTTTACCTATATCATTAGTCTCTTTTTAACTAGATCTTTCATTTATCTCACTCCCTTTAATATTCTCATCTTATTCCACTTAACTATTATTATTATTACAAATATCCTATTCTTTTGAATCTTTATATTCATTTTCATGAATTTATTCATCAAAATTATTTAAATCATCTTAAACTATCTAAATATTCTATTTATTCTTCTTCTAATCTGATTATTATTCTTCTGTAGGCATTTCTATATCTTCTTATATTGTTTCTTATTTCTTTGCTCTGCTATACATCATAAATCTTCTTTCTCTTTAACTAATAAATCCTTAAGATGTTCTCTATTGATTATCAGTACTATTTGATCTAGAATTCCTTTGACTTCTAAGTTATCTCTATTGATTTATCCTTTATAATTCATGTAAAGCTTATTGTTCGAGATGTTTGGCACTCTTAATATCTATTTTTAATTGTAAAGGTGGCATCAATTTCCTGGCTGGATCAAATAATTTATGTAACATATAAAAAGACATTGTTTTCTTTTCAATTATTTAAACCTTAAAATATATTTAAATTCTCTACTTCTCTAAAGAACTCATATATTTCTATATTGGAAGCCCTAGAGTTTGTATCTAATAGTGCTGATAATGAATTAATTAATTATCTTTGAAATTGTCTTAATTCACAGTAAAGATTGCAAGCTAATTTTTTGAGAAGAAAGTCATGAGGAAAATTAGATAATGCAGTTTTTAATTAAGGAACAAGTGATAATCCATGATTTACTAAATTTTCTAATTTAAAACATTCAACAACCAAACTTCTATAAATTATTCACTTATACTTAGTTTACAATATTTATTTTCGAGGATGATTATTTCGATATGCCTTTATTTCTTACACATTTAATGCTAACTTCTAAAGATATTATAGAAATGGAATTTATAGATTATCAAGTAACCAAACTTCATTTGTTATTTATTTGAAAACAAAGGTTTCTGGTTTAGATGTAGGTCTACTTTACTATCTATATTACTTTTCGAAATATGTAAAATTAATCCTTGAAAATTGTTATGCAAACTCCTCACTTATATTTAATATCTAGTGGATTGTGATTAACATTTTCATCTTTACTGTATAAGGTTGTAAATCTTCCTCTTAATAAACCTTGAAAAAATCTGTAATATTTTATTCATCAGTTAGAAATGGAATTAGAATTTCCACATCTTCTTATTTATAAACAAAGTTATCTTTTGCTAAACTAGATTTTGTTAAAAAGCTTTAGAACTCTGATTAACCCTAAAATAGCTTCTTGAATTTCTTTATCATATTTATAATTATACAATTACCAAAAATAATCAAGAGAGTTTTACTTCTAATTTATATATTTATTTTATAAAATAACACAACTCATTATTTATAAAGATACAGAATTATTAACAATTTAATCTTATTTCATAATTCATATATCAATCTGAGTCTTCTTTAATTTGATGCATAATTAATTTTTTCTCTTCCTATACCATTCCTGGGTGTATAGTCTAAAGTAATTTATAATATTCATTTGTCTCATCTAAAAAGTCATCATATTCTTTTTTGTTCATTTAACTACGAGGACATTTACTTTTCTATTTCTTTATTTTCTTTCTTGCCATTTATATTTAAATTATAATATATAGTAATTAAAGAATTATTCACAAAAATTATAAGACTTAATAAATACATATCTAAATTTATTAAAATCTTAATTTTCTTAATACAAATATTTCATAATAATTTATTAATTTATTATACTCAATCAATTAGAATAATAATACTAAGCTAATTATTATATATCTTAATATTTTTACATTAATATAAAGATTTCATCATTTTTCTTATTAATTATAATTTATTAATCCATAAAAATAATAACATCAAATAAATCTTTTACTGTTACAAAATAGATTATTATTACTCATTATTTAGTTAGGAGGCAAAGAATGATTTTCAAGCATGTCTTTTTCTATATTAAGATCATCAATCATATCTGAAAATATCTTTCTTCTCTTAAATTTCATTAACTATAGATATTCATAATTTTATAAATTGAAATAATTAGTTTATTCTAGAATCTTTTCTGTTTTTGAATTACATTAATACAACCAATTAAATAGTTGATTTTATGATTAAAATAAAGGTGAAGCATAATTATTTATATCATATATTAAATTGCTACTAAGTTTCAGTCTTAAATCATTTATTTATGAAATATTGTTAATTTTTAAATCTCTATTTAGATTATATGAAGAACATATCATTTTTTATCTTAAAATAATTTGTAGAGCTTTACTTATTTCTTATTTATTTTAATCTGCTATAAATAATTACAACTCCTTTAAATATTTATCTAAAAATATAATAATTTTTATGATACTTCTCAATTCAGTTTTAAAATTTTAAAATTAATATTCATTTAAAATTAAAAGTACATTATTAGTAATTTATGTTTTTAATTCAACTTTTTTTTGTTTAAATTTAAATTTTAAAAAGTTAACTTAATTTTTATATTTAATTCTTTCAGATACAGGTAATAATTCATTTTATAAAATGTTTTTCAGTTTTTAAATAGTTATTTCTAAATTTCCACTTCTTAATAATTTTAATATATCTGGTAATTCATCTTAGAAATCTATTTCATTAATTAATTCAACATTTCTTTTAATGGTTTAGCTACTTTCATTAAAACAATTAGATTTTTAGAATATAGGAGCTGATTCAGCAACAGTCTCTCTAACAGAACACTCACTACCAACCTAAAGACTATTTTCATTATAACTTTCCATATCATCAATATCTTCAATTTCTTCTTAATCTATATGCTTTTAAACCATGTTCTAATGTCTCTATACCATATTTTTTTCAATTTGATTTTTCATTTGATATACATTTCTAATATCTATATCTTATATACTTTTCTTGTTATTCCAATAAGGATTTCTCTCTTAAAATATTTGTATAAATATATCTCTTTTCAATTTTTCTAGTATTTTTAATAAACACTAAACTTTATGTTGCAAAATATTTTGGTAATTTATTAAATTTATTAATAGCAAAGAAATCAGAATTAATGGCTAATAAAAATTCAATTATTTCTAAATTTCCTATACTCATAGCAGTATGACACAAACTTTAACCATTATTACTAGAAATGTGATTAAAATCAAACAATTATCCTTTTTTAATATTATGTCTTTTAATTTGATTGTATTCATATCCAAATTTAATAGCTTTTATTTATTATTTTTTAATAGCAACATCTAAAGGAGTACTGCCTTCATAATTCTCAACATTAGGTTCAGCTCCATATTAAAGAATAATATTAGCAAATTCAGTACTATTTTCATGTTTATCAAAATTCATCATTAATTAATGTAATGGAGTATTTCCATCCATATTTCTATGCATTAACAAAGCTTCCTAAAATAATTATATATAAATTGCAAACTTGATTATTATGAGATGCTAAAATGAATCTCAAATTTTAAATATCAGCTCTTTAACTTATTTGATGAATAGCATTTATTGAAAAACTTGCTCCAAATGATTTGAGGATGCTTACTGATCTTTTTTATTATAAATACTTAACCTTAATTTCCCATCTAAATAACATACTGTTAAAGGAGTGTTGTTATCAAAATCTGTTTTATTAATATCTTATGGTATAATTTAATATAATCCATACAATGCACCAATATCATCATTTAATCCTGCTTAACAAAATAGATTTCTTTCTTTATAATCAGTACCAGAAAAGTTTTATTCATTAACACTTAATAATTTCACAAAATCTAAAAAATTTAATTTATTATGTTTCAATGCATTCATTATTTTTTATTAAATTGAAGAATATTTAACAAAGTTCAATTTCAAAGGTAAAGGAGGTTTACAGTATTTAAACCAATCAAATTCTAATTGATTCATATTTTTTATTGCCCTATCAAAATTCTTTGGTAATTAAGAGATTGGATTCATTTAGATACACAAAACTTCTAATGGATATATATATGGTTGATCGAAATTATTGCTTGAAATATTCAATTATCTTAAACTCTTAATATGGAAATTTAAACTATGTAATTAATTTTATGATAAATCCAATATCTCTAAAAACTTTAATGACTCTAAAAAATTTGGAACATAAGTTAATAAATTTGAGCCCATATATAATTTTTAAAGATTCACCATTTATCTACAAGTATTATAATAGATTTACTTAATATCTTCTGGAATTTAATTTAATTTACATCTTGTTAAATCGAGTAGTTTTAGGTTCAAATATTTATTAAATGATATATAAGTATTACTTAATCCTTTCCCTTGTGCTTCTAATTTCTCATCTGTAAATAAATATTCTTATATCTATAATATTTTATTATTTCAATACTGTTTCAGCTGGTGCTTTCAAGTCAAGAGGTTAATTGATGTTTAAATTTGAAAATTGAATTTTATCTTCTAAAGTCTTTTAATTCAAAATTGCTAGATTTATCCCTCTTTAATGTTCATCAAATTCTGATTCATTATACACATCACTTTGAGAACTTTCTACATATTGTAAAGTTTAATTCATTTAATAATAAAAACAAAGTATTTTATTAATAAAATTTATCAAAATTGAATCACTTTTAACTTCTCTATTATCTTAAAAATTTATGTCATAAGATAATTCTAAATTTTTGTTTCTTTAATCCATCCTCATAGTATATAAATATAAATTATGAGAACTAATAAAAAAATTAAATTAATATCCTCTCTCAGTAATATTATTCTTAAAATCTAAACTTATCACTTATAATCTGATTATATGATCTATTTAATAATTTTGAAAGATGCTTGATTTATTAATTTCAAATCCACAAATTTTTATTTTCAATAATAACTCTATAGTTGTTCATAAGTCTTGAAACTTAACTGATAATCATAACTGAACATTGAATTATTTATATCTCCTTATTTATTAAAAGGTCTAATATTCATATAAGACATTCACAAATCCTTTAACAGAAGAATTTTAACCATTAGATTATAATGCTTTATTAGCTAAAATATAGTTCCCTCAAATATATGAAAACTCTTATAACTAATATGCAAATTTAGCTTATTTAATATTAGGATTAAATTTGAGAGATTGCAATTTGGCTTTGTATTAGTATTAGAAAAAAAAATACATATAATGTTTCAGAACAATGATTCCATTACTCTTGAGCTTATTTTCTTTAGTTTGATCATTTTTTCATGTTTGGGATATACTATAGGTAGAGGATCATTATTTAATTATGAAAAATCTATTAATGGGAGGAAAGATTGATGATGTTGAGGCTGGGTGGTTTTTTTACTATATAACATCATTAGACGTTGTTTATTTTAGATTTAACATCTTTTGTTTGTAACTTTTTTAAATTCTTTGTTTTCTTTTTATTTCATTACGTCAAGTTCTAAATATTGCATACTCATCGTTGGAGGATCAAGAGTTGATAACCTTCGTTTAACATCACCAATTTAGGTTGGCTAAGAGTTTTCACTGTTTAGAGTTCTATGCCGAAATTATACTGTCTTTCTTTGATCATTTAATCGAGCAATGATTTCCTTAATGTTATATTGCATAAAATTATTTATTGCATACACTATAATTAATCGCTCACATAAATTAATTAATCCATTTAATTCTCAATTTAAAAAACAGTTCTAATATATTTGATAGATATATATATATATAAAATAACATTAACAAATTTTAGTATATTAGTGAAATAAAATATTTATCATTGAAGATAACTTAGCTATAACGATTTAATTTTTTAGCATATTTGTAAGAATTATCGTTTAGTGAGATTTTAAGGTTTTTCTTCAACGACTAATTTTAATTTGAATTCATTCAAGTAAAATATGGATTTCTCATAATTTGAGACTACTTACATACATATCTCTAAGTATACTACCAAATATGTTAAGAGTAATATGCCACCTTCTTCTACTCCATCCAATTAATCCTATTCTCTAACATTTATCAATTTTTAGTTTAATTAATTCTATAGATAAGTAATGGAGTATCTTAATAAAGGAAGCATTAAAATATAATGACTTTGAACTTCTAAGTCACTTTAATCAAATGCTGCTGCAAATCTCTTATCTTAAAGAATTTCATTTAATAAAGTCTCATCTTTATGAATGGAATCCCACTAAATCATAATATGAAATTATTTACTAATTTATTAAATGAAATTCTAAATGTATCATTCATAAGATTGCTTTAATGTAGGAATTCACTTTTCTTTGTCTAATCAATAGTAGAATGATTCTTATTCAAAATAAATATTAGTTATTTTGATTTAAAAATAGCATGTTTGATAGTAAAGTATAATAATTTTTCTTTTAATCCTCCTTCAATAAAAAAATCAAAATGATCAACAATTTTAGCTATTCTTAAAATTAATTTAAGTAAATTTAGAATATTTTAAACAGCTTCACCATAATTTACTAATTCTTATCTTGTTTCTGGGAGATTTTTACTACTTTAAAGTCGTTAAACTGAAAGATTAGGACGTTATTAAGAATAGCTAGTTTTTGCTCTATTTTCTAAATTAGCTAATTGAGAATTATTAAGAGAAAATTATACAGATTTTCTAGAAGGTCTTACTTAAAAGCATCTGAATAAATCATGTTCCAATAATTAATTACAATTGTATCTTTTATTTTCTTCTAATTATAAACATTTAATGATAAGATCTTTAGCTGTTGAAGAAATCTTAATGTTCCTTGAAAATTGAATAGGAGTTGTTGTAATTACTTTAACAAATTCCTATTCTGTTCCTGCCTACCAAGGTACTTTTCCTAAAAAAATATAAAAGACATTATTATACCACTCAAAATTTAATAGAACATCACTCCCAAACTCCAAACATCACTTTTTTCTGAATATTTGTTTTCAGTCAAAGCTTATGGAGGCATATAAAGAGTGGTACCAACATTATAATAAACTTTTTCTTTTGGAGAATAGACCATTTTTGAAAACCCATAATCAGCAATCTTATAAATCCCTTTACTTATCAAAATATTTGAGGGTTTTAAATCTCTATGAATAACACCCTTTGAGATTTACTCTTTGAATCCTGTCAAAATCTGATAAAAGATTAAGACTGCTTCATTCTCAGGTATATACCCTCTTTTAATAATCAAGTCTGCTAAATCACCTATATAAATAAAAATAAATTATACCCTAATTGCAGTATTCAGTTATGATATATGTGAAATTAGTATTTTAACAATAACAATGCATTTTAACAATGTTGTAAGAATCTAAAACTTGTAAAGCTGTGATTTCTTATTGTAATAGCTGTCTCTCTATTTCATGCTACATTTTTGAGTGATCACAAACCTTAATTTGATTTATTAACATACTTTAATAGCAACAATCTCTCCATTCATATCATTCCTACCTTTGAATACTTGGCTTTTGTATCCTGATCCAATCAAATCATCTGGATTATAACTGTAAACACTAACTTTTATCCTCTGTTGATTGTTCATATTTTTATAATTAATTTCTTTATTTTTATTGTTCTCCAATAAAATAAACAATTTAAGATCTAAGTTGATAAAACTAAAGAATTTAGTAATTACATTTTATCTCTATTTATTTAAAAATTATTATGGAAAACTTTTTTGATAAATAGGCTTATTAAATTGAAACCGGAATTCCGATCTTCAAACAAATAGTATTACTTAAAATATAATCAAATGATGTTGTAAGATGTCATTTGAAATTGGAGAATACCTAAATTTCTTTGTATGACTACTGCAAAGAAGAATTGATATTAAATACTATAAATATTGCTAATTCTTATCTTGAATTTACACTCCATGTCTGCATGGGAAGGGGAGTCTATATCAAACAATCTTCTAAATAATTGTAGATTTTTGGATTAACACCATAATTGATCTAAATACTGAAATTATACGGAATTTAAAAAGATTTTGCGACTCAATATACAGTTATAAAGGAAATAGGAAGGGGAAGTTTTGGAAAAGTAATATCATTTGTGTAATATGAATAGGTGTATTAAGTAAAAAATGTGTAAAATAATTAACTATATGCTGTGAAAATGTTTGAAAAATAATTACTTTTGGATACTAAATATAGATAAGCAATTAGAAAAGAGATACAAATCTTACGATTAATGGATCATCCCAATGTACTTTCTATAGTAGAATGTTTTGAGAGTGAACAATGCATATTTTTGGTAGAAGAATTACTTGACAGCCATTTGTAAATAGGTGTAGATTGTATACTAAAGGAAGAAAAAGCAATCCTCATTTTAATCAAAGTTTTAAAAGGATTAGAATATATCCATTCGAAAAATATATTACATAGAGATATCAAACCAAATAATATATTACTTAGAAGTAATGGAGAACCAGTAATTTCAGATTTTGGATTTGCTGATTTCTATAGACTAGATGGAAATTATTTATTTCTAAAATGTGGAACAAATGGTTATCTTGCTCCTGAAATGATTACTACTTAAAATTATAATTACAAGGTAGATATATATAGTCTAGGAGTGGTATTTCGTTAATTATTAACTGGTTGTGCATCAAATCTGTTTGATATTAGCACTTTATCTAATGATTGTCAGAAGTTGATATAAGGAATGCTATGTTCTAATCCTAATAATAGACTATCTATCAATGAAATAAGATAAAATAATCTTATTAGAAGAATTTTAAGAAGATCTTAAATACTCAAAGCAATGTCTAATATATCAGAAAAAGCAAAGTGTTGTTTTATTAATGACTAAAAAAATGATGTTGAAACCAAAAGCTTTTCTATATATTAATCTTAAATACCTTCTCTAAAGAGTTTATGATATTTAATTAGTATATATTTTAAAATGAAATCTCCTTTAAAAGATTTTGCTTCAACATAAATTGATGAAAACATGAGTTCCTTTTGGTAATTCAAAAACATTTCAAACATTCCTCTAACCATAAGTTTCGATAGATTCAATGTGTATTCTGAAAAGAAAAAAACGTTCAAAGAGATAGAGATAGCTAAAATGAAGAGTTTAATCTTTAAGAAAAAGAAGAATCAAGTATTATGGAAATTTGATTTTAGACTGGTGTATTGATTGTTGATATAACAGATTGTATCATTTCAATAGTTGAAAATAATCATATTGGACATGGTCTTTCATTTACTAAAGCAACTTTTTAGTTTCTGATATTTGGATCTCAAATTCTTGATTGGTTTGAATCATTAAAAAAATATTGTTATTAAACAGAATTTAGTAACAAATATGAGTTATTGACTTTACTCAACAGAGGATCATTATATAAAGTATCAATTTATCAAATAAATAAGTTATACGATGCAATAAATATCTTTGAATAAATTAATTATACTGTGAAAGTATATGAAAAATAAATATTAACAAAATAATCTGATATTGATGCAATCAAAAAGGAGATTTCCATCTTTAGATAGATGAATCATCCTGGAGTAGTAAATTTAATAGAGGTGTTTGAAAATGAGTAAGGATTCTTAATAGTATATGATTCTTTTGAAGGAGGCACTTTAAGTGATATGATAAAGAAATATTAAATTCCAGAATAATAAGCAATTAAGATTATTTTTCGATTGCTAGATTCTTTAAGTTATATTCATGAATAGAATGTCCTACATAGAAATTTGAAACCAGAAAATATTTTAATAAAGAATCTTTTGGCTCCAAATAATGTTTAAATTAGTGATTTTAGTCTTGCTGATTTTTTTAGAAGAGATAATAAATATTTATTTACTCGTTGTGGTACACCTGGTTATGTGGCTCCAGAAATTCTATAAGATAAAAGTTACGATTTTAAGGTTGATGTCTATAGTTTAGGTGTTATCTTCTATACTATGTTATCAGGAGGTATTTCTCCATTTCCAACAAAAAGCTATGATGAAAGGATTTTTCTAAATTATCAAGGTCAAATTGATTTTTCAATAATTGATTCTTCATCTGATGCTCTGGATTTATTAAAATAGTTGCTTGAAATTAATCCATAGAAAAGAATCAACTCTTTTTAAGCAATTTGGCATCCTGCATTCAAAGGATTACATAAACTTAAAATAACTAGCTTAGAAACAGAAAAGAGAAATTCTTCAATTAAATTAACTATTAAATAAAGTCTGCCTCCTAAAACAATAGAGAATCTAAAATTAATTCCTTGTCCCATTAATCAATTACCTCCTGCTTCAATATAATTTTAGAGAAGATAAAAATTTAGAATTACTTTTAAAAATAATCGCCAGTCTCTAAGTAATGCTTCATCTCCATTGGTTTCACCAGGAAGAAAATTATTTACAATGCAATCTCAAAAAACACTCTTTTCAAATTTATTTGAGAAGGGGACTTCATAAATTTATTGAATATATTTTTGTATAAACATTATTGATAGATACTTTATTATAATTCGTTTCTAAATCAATAATGAAAAGGCTCAAATTTTATAAAATTAATAAAAATTTCATTTGAACCATTTACACCTTTGATTCATGCTCACATTATATTGAATTTAATATTATAAGATTTATATTTTGATCTTTTATATATATAAATCATACTTGAATTTGATAAATCAATTATATTTATGTTGAAAATATAACCTTGAAATTCCATTAATAATTTTACAGTATGAAATCTCACATATCATTTAATTGTTAATCTATTCTTTTTGAACCAGATTAACCTTTCTGGAAAAAAGTTGATAACAATATTAAACTTGATGAATTTACTAAAGAAGAGCTTTATTATTATTCTAATAAACATAGAGAATATAAGAAGAAGACTTTTGGGCGAAAGGGTTCAATAATAGTGAAATTTGGAAGCAAAGAAGTATATTTTTTAATTTAAAGTAGAATGATATAATGTGTTGTAATGTGAGAAACTCTTTAATGGAATAAACTAATCATTAACAATATGGTTTTGGACTCAAGTTCATCTAAAATACACATTATATTGAGGTTTTCGGTTAAATTGAATACTGGAATCAAGAACTAAAAAAACATTGTATTCAAACCAATCTTAAAACCAAATATACAATTGGTAGAAAAATTGGAACAGGAAGCTTTGCAGATGTATTTATATAATTTTTAACATAAGGTTTATCTTATCATTCATAACGAGAGTAAGCAAGAGTTTGCTGTTAAAATATTTGATAAGACTTCTATTAAATTTGATTTAACTTGTGTAAAACAAGAATTAGACATATTAAGATTAATGGATCATCCTAATACAAGCTAAATCATAGAAACATATGAATCATCAAAATACTTATATTTAATACAAGAGTTTTACAAATATGGAAGTCTTTACGATTATTTAATTAAAACTGAAATTCCAGAAGAAGATACAATAAGAACTACTTATAAGTTGTTAGAAGCATTAATTAGTATTCATTCAAAAGGAGTTTTGCATAGAGATATCAAACCTGAAAATATTTTACTTCGTAAACCCAATCTTGAAGATATTGTTATCTCAGATTTTGGATTAGCTGTTTATTACAATGATAATGGTAAGTACAATCATTAAAGGGCTGGTACACCTGGTAATATTGCTCCAGAAATCCTTAAGGATTTGAATTATGATTATAAAGTGGATGTATATGGATTAGGAATTGTACTTTATTAGATGTTAACTTCTAAGTAATCACCTTTCTACAATTAAAACTATCATAAGATGTTGTCTGAAAATCGAGAAGGTTATATAGATTATTCGTAAATAAAAGCTTCATCTCAAACTATTAATTTACTTACTAAGATGCTTGATCCTGATCCTTTGACAAGATATACAGCATTATAAGCTAAACAAGATTAGGCCTTTAAAAAATACAATAGACAAACTATTATAATTAAAAGAAAGAAAATAGTTAAAGATTAAACTATCTCTAGTTTTAGCCCAAGAAGCAATTCGATTTATTTTAGTCCTTCCCAATAATAAACTCCTCCTATAATTGTCTCAAGTCCTAAAAATAGTTCTTAATTCAATAGAAGAATACTGGGACTTCCATTAAGATTAAAACATGAGGATAGAAGATAATTTTTTTCACCCAACTCTAATATTAATAGTGGGATCTATAGTAATTTGAATAAAAAGAATTATAAAATTTCAAATAACCAAACCAGAAACAGTATTTATTATGGAATGATTTCTCAAAAAGCTTCCTGTTGATGAATTCGTATGATTATTTAATTTTAGTTGTTTATTATTTTATATATATAAATAAATATGAAATTGTTTCAAATTATAATGATTTTGAAGTGACAATATTATTTAAAATTTTCTAGAATACTAATTAAATAATTAACCTTTGTCAATAATAGAAATATGCAATAATTATATATTCTTGGTAATTTAAGATGCGAAATAAATGGAAAATAATATTTTTGAATTTGATATCTGAATTCATCTTTGGATTTGCTTCAAAATATTTGAAAAATAAGTGGAAGTAATAACTAATAGATAGAGTTTAATTGATTCTAATTAATAAATCAATAAACTTCTGAAATATTTTAATTATAGAAATATTATAAATAATAATAAGCAGAATGTAGATTTCTAATAAGTAAATTATAATTATGTTAATAATAATACAAGTGAGACTATTCCAATATCATAAATTCATATTTGAGGTTGTTAAATAGATTTTCAAAATGGTAATTTTAATAAAAAATGCTTGATCTGATTTAAAAAAAAGAATGAATTATCATCCTACAGGTTTGCTGTCTTAAGAATTTATTAAAAATAATTTAAATATTTATTTACTGCATCCCTATTTAAAGAATGAAGGTAATTGCTTATTCAATTTTTGATTTAATAATGCTTTAAATATAGAAATAAAATATTGAATCGTAAAATAAATCTAGATTTTGTATAATAAAAAGTATAATCATAAATATTATTACATAGATTATAGTCTTATTATTTTTTTTTCTTTTGATAACTTTCTGTTTATGAAGCAGTTATTGAAAAAGAAAATTAAACTATTTTTAGAGAATGATAGTTTGTTATTAAAATTTAATTAGCATCATTTTTATGATTTATTTTTAGATTATTTAATTTTAGATATTTATTATTCACATTTGAATATTATAATCCAAAAAAATTATAGCATGATTGATATATTATAATGAATGATTTTTTGAGTGTTAATGATTAGTGATATTTAATTTTGTTAAAAGAATGATTAATTTAGTATGTGTTAATTTTCTTATTATTTATACATAGAGATGAGGCATTATTATTTATTATTGATGTATTTATATAAATTAGAGATTAAAATTGTTCTAGAGAATTTTCATAATTAATTGAGATGATTTTAAGAATAAGAAACATTTATAGATATTGTAGCAAAAATACAAATTATCATAAGATTGTTGGTTCAATACCAGGATAGGACAATAAAGACATAAAGGAAAATTTAGAAAAGTTTACAAGAATTTATTAAAAAGTTGATTTTAAGTAATTACAGAGAGAATAGATTGAAGAATAATAAAAGAAATTTATGATGCAGAATTAAGAGGCAAGATAATTTGGTGAATCTATTCAAGATGATTAAAAGGTAATCAATGGTTATATGACAGAGGGAAATTGGAAAAAGCAACTATTTAAAATTGATGGGTATATTTTTTTTGGGGATGTTTATATATTTGGGGAAAGAAACTTATAAATTCTTAAAGAATCCAAGAAATGTATTATTATATGATGAAAACACTGGAAAAACATATTACACAACTAAAGAAGAATTTGAAAGAATTAAGGCAGAGTAAAAAAGAAACAAGGAATTCAAAGAATTTAGATTTAAGGTGTTGTCTAAACAATAAGATCAAAAAGAGTAAAAAGGAGGTATAGATTCATTATTTTGATAATTATATAACACAATTAATTATTCTTGTGGAATCATCATATACATTAATAGTAAAAATGTCTTTGATTTAGAAAGAGAGTGGAATCAGAATTTGATTGGATTTCTTAATTGCTTGCGTCATATTCATAGTATTTTATTTATCGAATTAATACTATATATAAATGAACTATTCATTCTGCAAAATAATCATAAATAAAAATCTCTTTTTTTTAGGATTTCATGCAATTCACTTTGAAATTGGCATTTATTTTAGCATATTTGCATGAGACATTGTCTTAAACATGCAGAGTAAGCATTATTATATGGTTAGACTTAAAATACAGAATACAATTTGTTGACGATTGTGAATGGTGAGACCTTCCGCTTACCATTGGGTGATTATTTCCTTGGTGATGGACTATCATACACTGTTACACCTACAACTTCACCATTTACCTAGAAAACGGTAGTAGAAGGATAAGGAACAATTTAAGGAAAAATAATTTCATCAACATCCTCATACTTCAATAATAATCCCAACATTTAAGGAATAAAATATTACGCTCTTACTCAAAGTACAGGAGGTGGCTATTAAATTTATTAATCATAACTTCCAACCGGAGCCCCATTTACTTAGATATCATACACAACTAACTTTGCATCAATCAACTCAGGAGCAACTTGTTATTCAATTAATTTCATATAAAATATGATTGTAGTAACTTGTTCAGCTTAAGGCACCAATTAATTGACATACATATTTTTTTCAGGATCTCCAGCTCCACAATTATAACCAATATATAGTTAGACCATCCCTTCAGCCACTATCACAGCAGGAGCTTATGTATAGACTTAGGCTGTTGGATAATATATAGTAACTTAAATAAATTCTGGAGCATATGATAATCAAGCCTATTCGCCAGCATCATCATCACTCTATATATTCCAATTGACTTTAAGTGTAACATAATCATACAATTTAAACTAAATACTACTTCCTTAATCTCCAGATGGAAATTAAAATACCCTTTTCTTTACAGGTATTTCCTTACAAGAAAATGGAATACGTAATTATTATCATATATCTTAGTCTTTTTTACAACATATTAGACAGGATTATCATATGTAAATTTATAAAATTTGCCAGGTACAATTCAATCATTCAATCCATTCAGTACAGGTACTTTGGGTGTGAGTTCTTATAGTGTGGATTATTCATCAAACCTCTTTTATTTAGCTATTTGGAGTGCTGAAGGTATTGTTGCAGGTGTTTATAATTCAGCAAATGCAGTACCTGTAAATAAATTAATAAAATATTTTAGTTTAAATCAGCTTAAGTTATATCAACAAGTTAAATTACTGAAGTTTAAATGTTTGCAACATAAGTTTATATGAATCCTAGATTCCTTATTGTTGTTAATTCTAATGGAATTAGTGTCTATCCAAGCATTTTAAATGATATCAACAATTGGTAATTGCTCTATTTTATGCCATTAAATGTATTATCTAGTGCATTTGATTATTACAATAATATTTTAGTAACTGTTTCAGGATAAAATGTTAATACTTATTAATTTAATAACCCAATCCTCACAACTAATATTTAAACTCCATCTTCAACTGTTTAAAATTTCACAATTACCGCAACTACTAATATGTATGGATCAAATTCTAGTTAGACATGTTCTTTGACATTATACTATAATGTCACATCAAATCTTTAAACTGTAGAAATATTTTAGGCATATTAAGTGAATAGTTCAAAAGAGACATTTGTTCAATGGGGTCCTTTATTTAATTTATATTTGGGTTCAATTTAAAATGTTAACATAAACAAAATGTTGATTGGACCAGCTATTTTAGCAGGATTTCCAACTACAAATTAAGCATATTCTAATATTGATATTCAATTTTCAAATGTTTTATCAACTCCTTAAATAAATAGTCCTTACAGAATCAACTCAAATCTTATAGTTGGATAAAAGATTTTGTATTCTCAAATGTTTTATGATACTTCCTATATTGTTAATGATAAAACAGGAGAATAATTCAAAGACACTTACCTCTAATTGGTGCAAGTCTCCAATTATATTGTCTTATTTTAATGTTAAGGTTTTGAAGATTAACCATGCACTTAAATTGCTAACATTCCAGTTAATATAACATTGGTTGAACAATTTGCTTTGAGTTTTTCATCAAATAGTTTAATAAATATAGCATATATGTGGAATGATTTTAGTATCAAAGACTAAATTTCTGTAGGACATATTACAATTTGTCAATTAACCTACCCTTCTACAACAACTAATTCAATTTGCAAAACATATAATTTTAATTCTAAATAAGCAGGCTCTACATAAGCATTATAGATTTCATTGGCTTAAGACAGTTTCTATGTTCTTTATACATAAACAGTAGATGAAATAGCTACAAATTATTTCTCTGCTTTTAATGTATAAGAATACTTTAATGCAGCTTAGATAACTGATATTACTTCACTATAATCATATTGTTAATATGCAAATACTAATAATGTTGTTATAACAAGTTTCACATAAAATATTCCTGCCTATGGAAATGTTATCTTCCTAAATACTTAGAATATTGTAATTACTGACACTATAACTAATTATTATTATTATGTTACAGCCATTAATTATAATGGAGGTTATCTTAGTGTAGTTGGATAATATAGTTATGTTTTAGATGAAATTGGAAGTGTATAAACAAATGATAATATAACATCACCATTTACTAATTACTATTAATTTACAATTGATGGAATGTACCTTTTGACACTTAATAGCAAAGGAAATTCTACTTTAAAATTTTACCCAAGAGTTGATCTTTTACCATCAATCTTTTACTCTAAAACTCAATAAACAACACCTAAATTACCTGTTAATGGAATTACATTAGAATAGTATGGAATGACAAATATAGTCTAAGTTGCTTCATCAGCTCGTTTCTTTTACGTTATGGGTCAACCTGTTGGTTCAAATACATATTCAATTTATGTTTATAAGAATACTCCTACAAGCTAAAATGCTTTGTATTATGTGATTTCAACTGATGCTAATGATCAGATAATTAATGCTCCTTTTAGTGTAACAAGTGCAATATAATATGATGGAATATTATTCAAATCTAGAGGAAATGATGGATATCGTAATAGTATACTTTTACCTGAATTTGAATTTGCTGTGAAATGCAATTTAAATAGCAATTTCTAATAGCAAATAGAATATAGTTATGTCATATTTAGGGCTACATCTTAATTAAAAAATTCTAAATTACCATAGACAGCATAAGAATATTGGGCAACTTTTGAATCCATCAATTTAATTTCCTTTACTAAGGAGACCACTACAATAGCAACTGTTGGTAATATATCACCTTCAGGATATTTATAAGTTGATCCAAGAGGATACTTTTAAGGAAATATTTAGAGCTTCATTCTATCAAATGGAACAAATTCTACCACTTTTTATTTCTTCAACTTAACTTCCCCAGTAGTAAGATAACCTCAAACCACAAACTATTAATACCCAGTAACAGCAGTTTCAGCATATATGTAGATATCCAAAGAATAAACACAACTACCTTTTGCTAACTAATAAAATTAATATTGGTTCACATTTGTTTAAACAGATAGATTAGTATATGTTACTCCATATATTTATTATAATCCCCCTCAAGATTTCGTTGATAATTCAACAATCAAGATTAATTATCCTTTGATTTATAAGTTACCTGTTTTGGACATAGCTCCAAATTCTTAAAGCTGTCCATTAATATTTGTGGATCCATAGTCTTTAGGTGTTGTTAGTGTATGTGGAACTAAAATAAATAATAAATTTGCAGCTTCATTCACATTGTTTAACACTTTGACCCAATAAGTTATGGAGACTAAAATAATATTCTTGGATTAAGCTTTTCCAGTTTTAAATTAGGTTAATCTAACAAATAATGGATCATATCAACTTTAATCAGCAACTTATTTAGATATAGGAGTTGTTGTATTATAATTCAAATACACTTATAATTTTGGTTCATCACCTCCAACAATCATAGTATTACCATTTTTATATACTTCTAATTTGAACAAGAAAATAGCAAATTACCCAAATAATACAAATACATATTTTTACTAATTCATTTAACCAATATAATCAGTTTATTAAGTACCAAATAGTAATTTGGGAAGTGAAATTTCAGTTACAGTATTTTAATTAACATCACAATACTTTGGAGGATTAAATACTTAAAATTAAACAAGTCCAATGAGTTTCGGACTTTTATGTGTTTCAGATACCAAAGAAGAATGTTTAGTACCATATTCTACAACATCATAAAACTAATCTCCAACTAGTGGAGTAGTCATTATAATTAATTAAGGAACCACTTTGGCTAATGTATTTAGTACCAACACCACAGTTAATTTCACTTAACCAAATGACTCAATTTAATCACTTATTGTAACCCCCTTCCAGATATCTTTATTCAATATAGTATCAGGTATTACATTTATATTATGTTTAGATTACACAAAAAGCTCAGTTCAATAGGTTATTTAAGCAGGATCCCCAATCTAATTTAGTAATGCAATCTCTGAAGTACCTTTAATAGCAGTCAGTCAAGGAACTGCCTATGTCTTCAAATTGTAATTTTATTTGAGTAATGGCCAATATATCCAATCATTATATGCTTGCACATTACTTGGATTATCTAATCAGAATCCCATTAAGCAAATTTCAGCAAGCAGTTCAAAAACTGGTCAATATCAAGTAGTTGCAGTAGTAGCAAATCCAATACCTTCAAATACTTAATAAGTAACACTACTTAATTATGGATTTATCAATCAGTAAATTTTATAATCATTTTAATAGATAATGTTTGATAAATCCTAAAGCAGTAACAACTAATTAACCAATAAAACCCTAAGATGGATAAGAAGTTTTAGTAACAGCTATAGGAGCAACTACTTATAAATCAGCTGAAGCTACTCCAATCTTAGCTTTAATGTAACCCCCTTCAGTAAATGGTTAACCTAGTGGAATTGCAAGAACATTAATTAGTGACAATTCAGTGATTACTTTACTTGACACTAGTCCATATCTTACCATTTCAGCTTATCCTAATTATAATCTTTAAGGAGGTGTCACTTTGGATTCATAAGGATTATTCTCAAATGTTACTTAAAATCTATCAACATCCATTTCAGCTATGAGTGTTTAAACATATGTAAACAATTAATTGATTTCTGGGGAAGGAGGATCAACAATCTTTTAACTTGGTATTTCACCAATTCCAATCAATTCAACATTCCCAGATTCAGTTTGGGATAGATACTTATGGGGTTAATTTATTTGGGGATTTTTCATGTTTATAATCATCTTAGGCACTGTTGGATACTTGTTTTACAAATCATAACCATAGCCATACGATAGATTTTGATAAATAAGATAAATACATATAAATTAAAATATTTGAATAAAATCATAGTTCTTCATAATAGATCTCCTCTTCTAATTCCTATTCTTCATCTCCATTCAATTCTTTA
The DNA here is from genome assembly GCA_905183005.1 of Paramecium pentaurelia. Classification (NCBI taxonomy): domain Eukaryota; phylum Ciliophora; class Oligohymenophorea; order Peniculida; family Parameciidae; genus Paramecium; species Paramecium pentaurelia. Next base: position 133,774 of record CAJJDO010000102.1, on the reverse strand, counting down.
TTCTTTAAAAGTGATGGTGGTTATAATATGCTATCTGACATTTTAAATTCACTTTATTCTTCTTCCTTTTGCTACTCTTTGATTTGTTCTACTTTAAAATTTACAATTTTTGTCTACTCACTCTATTTCTTTATGAAAGGTATGCTCTCAACATAAGTTTCACTATAGGTAACATTTTCTCTTCCACAAGTAGTTGGTTTTCTACTTTCAGAAGTCTTCAATGAATAATCATTCTATCGTAGTTCTATATTAACATTCATAATTTACATGAATATGTAAGGATTGGTTCAACAGTTATATGCATTTTCATTTCAACAGGCTTCTAAACTATATCCTCATCATCTTCATATTTTATTTAAATCTTTGGTGTTGATCTATATATTTAGAAATTAATCTTTTATAATTTATTTAATTGATCCATCATTTCACATTCTTCTCTCAAATACAAACTCAAAAATCCTTGATCTATATTGCCTGAATCACCAAGATACAAAGAATTTATTAATCTCAAAAAACTTATGTGTTCCAAATTCCATTTTGTATTATTCTTTATATAAATTATGTATTCATCAATATTGTACTTTTTATCCTCTAATTTTAATTATTTCATTTCAAAATTCAAGAATTTTATTAAACTATTCTTATTTATTATACTTTTGAAATTAAATTGAGTATCCTCCTTACTTGGAATCATTTACAATATCATATCATTTACACTTTGAGTATCTTCCCATTAAATTTTATAACCTTATCCTTTGTCTTCTCCAATAAAATACCTACTTAAAACTATAGCATCTTTTTCTGAATAATTAAATGGCCTCTTCATAAACAATTTTAGTCCTTATGATAATTAAATAAATTCGATTCCTTTAAATAAATATTGAAGTTTTGATCGAGTTAAACACATTGAAATTACTTTATACTTTAAATCTTCAAGCAATTCTTTTAATCGTTCTTAATCTATTGGATCAGTATTAATTATATCAGTAGCTTTATGCTCTGCTTATTGGACTTCTGGAAATTAAGTAAATTAAGAACGATAACATTTTGGTGGAATCAAATGTTTAACAACAGGTTCTTCTGATGTAGTCTTTTGTTTGAGTAGATCCTATATAGCAACACGATCTTATAAATCTTGTCTAATTAATAATAAATTTATTTTAAATAATACATTAGCAATTCTTTTTTAGAAAGTGTATCTTCTAAATTCTATTTAGCTTTCTGAGCTAAAGCTATTTATTATTTAAACTCTCGTTCTTAATCTTATTATTATTTCGTAGCTGATTTATATTTAGTTTCATAAAGTGAAAGTTCCCCTTTTAAAGTGTCAACTTATTTTAATACACTCCTAATTATAATCAATACATAATACTGCAATTTCTTCTCTAAAAATTCTCTTTTCTTTTATTAATATTATTCTGTCTCTGTAATGGTTTAATCTTCTAATTTCTTCTTTAATTGAGTTTTCTCAAAAGAAATCTGTTTAACTTCTTCCTTCACCTTTATATTGTCTTCAACAAGTCCTTAATATTCATATTTAAGTTGATTAATTTGCTTTTCTAGTACTTCAATTTGGCTCTCTTGGGCATTGATGGTCAACACATAATTTTTTATACGCTCCCCTATCTCTGGATCATTAAATAAGCTGTTTTCATATGGAAAGCACATACTCTTGGTCTGTCACCTTGATGGCGACTTATTGAAACTGTTTCAAGCGCATGATTTCATCTTGCTGATTCTTTATTTCTTTCTGTAATTCTACAAGTTAAGTTAATTTCACTGATTTGCATTGTCTTCTTAAGTCGTCAGTAAGCTCGAATATTTATTATGCCTATTCTCTTATCTTAGCTTTAAGCATAGGCACAATACTCCCTTCTTAATTTGCTGTTGTCAACCCTAAAGGGTCTGTGTGTAACTGATAACGATCAACTTTCTCTATTTACTAAATGCGATTCTAAAGTATTAAGAATGTAGACAAATTACTTATAACTATTAAACCAAAGTTCTCAATTTAATATTCTGCATACGAAGCATATTTGCCTCTTATTTAAATTGAAGATTCTGAATGTAAAGAGTCTCTCCATCAGCATATCGTTTAGTGGGAGGGCTTGTAACTTTGTTTTGTTTAGGAGTAAACATTAAATGAGATATTGAATCTCTAGATCGTGCATCAGATGCCTCAGATTTCAATTTCATGATTGCTGAATGAGGTCTATTCTGCATAATTTAAGTAATTAATATATCACTATTTATTTTCTTTTCTACTATTTTTTTTTTTATTTCTTTTTTAATCTGCTTCTCTACTTTCTTCAAAAATATAATAACTCTATTATTCTTCATTACTATTTTATCTTCTATAATTCAATTAATTGTTTGTATCTCAATTCTCTACATTTTTTATTTCTAATTCAGAAATACTATTTCTTATCAATCCTAATCTTTATTTTATGAATTAAAATACTATTAAACTTTATTATCTTAGATTTAGTGCCATAATATTTTTATATTTAAAATTTCTATTTCTTATAGAATTTGTTAACATATTCTTAAATTATTTTATTTTTCATTATAATTCATATTTGATTGTCTCATTATTATTAATGTGTGTCTTACTTGCTTAATTAATATTTATTTATTTTTTCTAATTATGATTCTTCAAGCAAACTTTCATTATGAAAAAGATAATAAAGAAAAACTTGCTTCTACATCTTGCAAGAATGGGAATGACCTCTATACAAATCTTCTCAAACTTATGGATGATATCAAATACAAAATCATATACTTAGATAATACATTCCACAAAGTATTTGCAATATCAAAAGTTGAACTCATCAAACTTCCAGATAAGTAAGATGATTTGGAAAATTTTATTGATGTTGTTTTTCATACATCTTGTTAGAAAGGGATTAATGCTATTGCATTTCATCTGAGAATATTGGAAATTACTAATTAAGCTATAACAATCTATAAAAGTGAAAAGATTCTATAGATTTTATAGGAAGTTTACTCTTAAAAGGGTTAAGATTAATAAGACAAGTAGGAATAGTAATCTAACTGCTATGCACTCAGAGATCTCGATTACCAGAATATGATAAAAAAACTTAATAACACACTTTATGGGAAAGAAAACTTTCAAGATTTAACTAAAGAACAACAATAAGAATAAGAATAAATTTTCAGTCTAATAATCCAAAGACCAAATTCCAATAGGAATACTTTATGTATTTTTGAGAATAACAATGAGATTGTTAAAGTCTTATCTAATTGTAAATTAAATTTCTATTACTTTTTTAGTTTAAATTGATAAAGCACAACTTTATGAAACTAATTTAGCATGGGCTGGGGAAAAAAGAGAAAAAGCAAAACCTAAATTATTTCTTAATGCATAAGTGATAGAATCAAAAAAAATGAAGAATGGTTTTACTTTTGAAACTACAATAAAGGTGGATCATAATTAGAAATCATAGAATCATTTAATATTTGTATTGAATCAAAAAGTTCTTGCCTTTTAGTTTCCGTTAAAATTTGGAGATAATTATTGAAAATATTATTAGTTTATGAGATTGAATTCAAAATTTATTAATAGCTTCTCTTATTTATATAATATCTATATTATTATATTAAATCTTAATTATTTTTATTCTTTAATAAAACTAATATTAGAAGAATCATATTTATATAAATATTCTACTTTAAATTATCTATATTCTTTTATTGTAATTTTAAAATATAATGAGAATTATAAAATAATCATATATATTTATAAAGTAAGTAATATCATATAATTTATTAGACTATAGATTGGCATTCATCAATAATTAAATCAATTTCTCTTTCTAATTTCATAATTTCAAATTTTTGAATTGAAAATTTCATTGCTAATTATATAATGTAATTAACATTTAAATTTAATAATTTAAGTTATTAGACTGAATTTTTTCTAATATTATCTTATTTATATTTAATTTTTTATTTTTGATCAATTCTAGTTTACAAAATTTCTTGAAAAATTTGTTCATGAAAGGATGAATAATATAGATCAATTTCCCTTCTTATTGATTTACGATGTGTATTATGATTCCAATCTGCTAGTAGATTTTTAAGTTTAATTCTCTTTATTTTTTCATAAGATTCTTATTTTTTTTTAATAATAAATTATTAAACTTAATTTTCTTATTCTACTACTTTACCAAATTTATTCATCAACTTTTATAATTAATTATTAGTTTCAAACATATTAGTTTAAATTGTCTATTGACTTCTAGTAGCAATCAATTCTCTAATAATTTTATAATCTGGATCAGTAACTAATGCTACTCTTCTTTTTTTAGATCTTAGTAACATTTATTTAATTCTATCAACAGCCTTTATATATATTAATAAAATATACTAATCTAAATTTCTCTCTAAGTAGTTTTTTCCTAGCTTACTTTTAACCAACAACTGATAACATTAAATCCTATTAAACACTGATATAATTTCTAAAATCTATTTTAGATTTGAATTATTATCTATTTTCACTTGATCTTCTAATTTATTAAGTTTGAACAACTTTACCTTCTACAATAATGGCTGTAGATCTTTTAAGTCTAACAGCTTATCCTAAATTAATATGCATTTATTAATATTACTTTATTTTTATTCTGCATAATCAGATAATAATATTTTTCTTCTTTTATACATCTAATATAATTCAAAAAATTGAGTAGAGTTTTATTTGATCAAAGATTCAAAAAATCTGCCTGGACACATTAATACAACACTTTTTGTAACAGCATGAGCATGCCATCTTCTTAAAGTCTATTCAATTGATTCTACTTCTCCAAAGACTGTTCCTTCCATTACTCTTAAAATACATTCACCAGAAGCATCAGATAATCTTACATCACCACTTAATAGATAATAGAAATCTGATGAACTTTAACCTATATGATATATTGTAGAATATTCATCAAATTTAGCAAAAGTACAATAAGGTAATACCATGGCAGAGAAATTTATATCATTTGCAATAAAGGGTACAATTTTAAAAATATCTTTATGAGTTGATGCAATAAGGTATTATCTCATACTCCAAGGTAAAGCTTAGATCATTTCAATAGTATTACGTGCCCAAAATGGATTATGAGATATATTAAATTTAGTAAATGAAATTAATTCTTTGAGTACTTCTTCAATCATGAATGTTTGATCTCCCAATTCCTCTAATAATATTAATTAATCTTCATATTCTTAACGTGGATTAACATTTACTAAAATGCAAGTTATATCACCAATAGTAAATGAATAGAATCCAACTCCAATCAGCATCCAGAATATTTAAAGAAAAAACTCAAAAGAAGTTTGAGCAGCAATATCTCCATATCCAATAACAGTAACTGTTTATATTGCCCAATAGAAACAGGTCAAATATTATTTTCCTATATTATAATCATAAGCATTTTCTCTTATAATCCAAGTTTCCTAATTAAATTCATCAATTCTAGCACTCCAAAACCATAAACATGCAAAAATATGAGTCAAAATTACCATATCTATAAAAATAGTTAAAACTCTTTTAATTCTTAAATCTATATTATAATCTTCTCTATAAAATAGATCTTCGTTTACAATAATTTCTTTCTTTTTAATAATATCATTTGCTGTATGATAATTTTCACGTCTTTCATACATAAAATACTTTGCAATTCTAAATAATCTCATTAATCCTAATATTTTTGTACTTTCATAAGCTTCAAAAGGTATTATAGATAATAAATCAACTATAAACCATCTTTTAATATAATAGGGTATGATCCTATCAAAAGTATGTAAAAGAGTATTATATTCATCAATATGACAACTTGTTAAGTTAAATAGTATATCAATTGCAAATATAACAGTAAGTATTTGAGTTAATAATGTTCCTACTCCCCTAATATTTTTAGATATAATACTTAGAATGCTAATTAAAATGGCAATATTATTGATGCTATACAATGCATTCCTTTCATAAAAATAATCCAAATAATATATATCTTATCATCTGGATAAAAAGGAAAAAAGTTACGATGCCGATATTTGTATTCCATATGTTATGACTTCAATTATTCAGCATATTAACGAAGTTCTTTCACAAAATTCATTGCATGGATTAATTTTCTACTTATTTATCGAAATTCACATTTTGCATTTCTTCTTTATATCTAAGAATGACTAACAAAACTAAACTTTAGATGAGAGTCTGTTCTTGACAATGTATTTCTAGATTCAGATGAAAGTGGTTGATTATAAAGTGGCAATCTATTCATTATATATTCTAATACAAATATCTAGAAGTTTTAGCATTATGAATTTTCTTCATTTAATTTTATCCATTCTTATTTCCACTTCTAGATGTAAATTCATTTATAGGAGAATCATCTCCATTTATTGGATATATTTGCATATTCTAAATGTTTTGATTAATTATTATTTACAAACGCAAGAAAAATCAAAATTTTATTATAATATTTTAACTTCATGACTTCAAACATAACTAAAAGATGTCATCAAACTAATATTTATTTACTTTTCATTTTCACTTCAACTTAATCTTAAATAAATTAATTCTCTTCTTCTTTAATCTAACTTAAAATAACATCTCATTTTTTTATGATCATATATATCTAAATATTAATATACTTATTTGATCCTATTCTTATATATCTAGATTATCAAACTATCTAAACGTATCCATTTTATAAATAATATAAATTTTATGTAGCCATTCTATTTAATTAAAATGGCATAAATTATTATATTATGTCAAATAATAATAAACATTTTCCATTACCTTAAACGTTTGATTAAGAAAATATTCCAACAATATCTAAGGTTTAATACCCTTCCTTTGAACTCTAAGATTAGAATTAATTGGCATATAATTAATATGCTCAACCTATTTAACAAGGTTTTCCAATCTAATACACATCAACATTTCATAATTGTATAATATATTTAAAATCAAACATAGCTTAAATACCAATATAATCAAATTTCCCAGTTGTTGTGAATTGTTATTATTGTCAAAAACAAATTCAAACTATTGTTTCTTATGAAGCTGGAGCAGGAGCTTATTTAGTTGGAGGAGTCTTGGCTGCTTTGGGACTTTGGTTAGGGTATCAATTAATTTAAATTATATAATTAGTTGTTGTTTGATTCCCTGTTATTTAAAGGATTGTCAAGATGCAGTTCATTTTTGTTCCTAATGTTCTGCCTAATTGGGAAGGAAAAAATTTATATTTTGAAACAGCTATCATTATCCCATAATCATATCATAATTAAACTCTATTGATCTCATTGATATTTTTTAAACATACTAGTTAATTAATATATTTTCTAATCACTTGTTGAATTAATATAAATATATTCTTCACATCATTTATTTTTTATTTATCTAAGACTTAATCATAAATGAAAAATCTATTTATTTCTTATATCATAATTAAATATCTAAACTCATTTTAAAGATTTTAGAAATTTCTATATCTATAAAGAGAAAATAAATTATGAATATAGTCATATTAATTTTTAAATTATTAAATAAGTATTAATTATATCTATAAGATATACCTTATAATCTAGTATTTTGAATATTAAAATTTGTTAATTGAAAAATTTAGAATTAGTTCAATTTATTATAAAATTTATAATAAAGAATTTCAATAATTATAAGCACAAATTAATTATATTTATATATTTATTGTTTATATTATAATTATAGCTTAAAATAAAGAATTTATTATTCTAAAAAATTTTAATTTAATGACCTTAGTATTTCTTGATATAGTTAAATATCTGGGAAATTAATATATTTTGAATTAGATCTTATAAATATTCATCATTGATTTCTACCCACCATTTCTTAAATATAGGGCCCTTATGCCTTTATTACAATAAAATCTGCTATGGGATGAGGTAAGAATCTGACTAGATTTGATAATAACCAATAGAATGAAGGGATAGAATGTACATCTTTTTAATTTTCTATTGCATCAATAATTTCAATGGCAACTCTTTCTTCTTTTAATTCTGGTAGTAGAAAATCAATTTTAGATTTAACTCCTTTAAACATACCTGTATTAATTGCCCAAGGAGCAATAAATGTACATTTAACAGGACTTTTCTTCAATTTTAATTCAACTCTCAAACTATTATGAAAACCAAGTAGAGCATGTTTGGAGGCACAATATGCTGCTACTTTTAATCCTGTTATAATTGATAATACAGATCCTATATTAACTATATGTCCAAATTTTTAAGCTTCCATTTTAGGTATAAGTAATTTGGTTAGTAGAACTGGAGCAAGATAATTAACTGCATGAGTCAATTAAAGATCTTGAAATGATTATTCTGAGAATAATTTTAGTTTAGCAACTCCAGCATTATTGATTAAAATATGTATTGGTTCATTGATTTAATTAATAGTTTCAATTATCTGCTCTTATTTTGATAGATCACATTCATAAAATGATACTTTACCTCCATATTATTCAATTGTATTTTTAAGATCGGCAATAAGATCTTTTCTAATGTCTAAGATAATTATTTTGCATTATTTCATTGCCAATAATTTACACATTTATTTACCAATACCCATGCATCCTCCTGTAATTAGAATAGTCATATTGGATTCTAGTTTGATTTTTTTTTATTTCCTAAGTAAAAAGTATGTCAGAAAAATAATGAAAAAAGTCAGGGTATAAGGGATAATCATAAATATAATATTATTTATAATTTATAATTAGTTTAGATATTTATAAACAACACATGATTTCATTCTTCATTAACTTCTACATTCTATTCTTAAGATTCAATTCTAGCTTTTAATTTTTGATCACCTTTTCTAAGCTTCTTTCTTTTTTTTAAGGCTAAAGTACTGAGATCTTGTTATTAAACGAAAACCTTTCCTCTTTTATCACCTACTTCATCATAAACAATATTTTTTTCCTAAATTTATTAATATATCTATTTACATGTGGTTTAGCTTTTGGTTTAGGTTAACGACATGCTTTCTTAAATAATTCATCATCTGCCCATTTAGTTCTTCTAATTTCAAAAATACATCTAGGTCCAATTTCTTAAATTTTAATACCATCTTCATGATTCTATTTTTATAATATTGTTATTGCTAAACTTGTATCATTTGTTGCAGTAATACTTATAATTAAATGAATTTCTTATGATTTTATATCTTAAATAGGAACATTTTCATAAAAGAAATCTGTAAAAAGATTATGTAATTTCATATGATTTGGATTAAATCCAAAAACATCACCATTAAAAATAATTAATGGTCTTGCATGCATAGGAATTTCAACAGAAGTACCAAATTCTTCTTGACTTTTGAATTCTTTTAAATGTAATTCAACCATATCTAATATTTTTTTATCAAATGTTCTTCCAATAATTAGATTATCAGGACGTTTCTTTGAATTTGATACAAAACAAAACATTGAACATTAACTTCTTTCACAAAATGTTTCTAATTGTTTAGTATCTTCAAATGGTTAGATTTCATGATTTTTATTATATGTAGTACTAAAATCTCTTTTTATCAAATGCCATTCATGTGCCAATTATCTTACACTAAGAGAAGTCTTAGGACCTCGTATGAAGAGAGTTTGTTTTGGACCTTCAACTAATTTAGGTTCTCGAGACTCTAGAATTCTTTTGCCTTTATGAGTCTTAGCTCCTCTAGGTGTTGTTTCTTCTTGATCAGACATTATAATTTTAATTTAATTTAAAGAATTTTATAAATATAAATTTAATAAATTTATTTATATATAAGAAATTTACTATTTGATTAAAATTTCAATAATCACTTTCTTCACTTTCCACATCATCATCTTCATGTTCTGATTTGATATCATTATCTTCTAATGCCATTAAATTTCTCTCTCTTTCTCTATTTTTATAAATTATTAATTATACTCTTATTTTCTTTCTTCTTCTAATAATTTCCTTTATCTAGCTTTGATTTCTTATTATATTCTTAATTATTTTAATTGTTCTTTCTAAATATCTTTCTATGTCTATGGTTCTAATCTTGGCTATTTGTATTTGTTTAAAGTAGGAGGTTTTCTGTTTTTCAATTTTTTGATATGATTACTCATTCTTATTTTGAATTCATCTTCTTTATTGGTATGTAAGTCTTTATGCTAGATGATGATAAATATAGTATGAATACTTTTTTGACTAAGAATGATGTAAGAATATCTGTAAATTCAAACAACAATAACTCATATTTAATAATAGATGTAGATTTTTCTAAAGTCTTTCTTTAATCTTTTTCAGCTGTCTAATCTTATTATTTCTTTCTACGTTTATTTCCATCTTCTCTGATTGTTTAATTAACAGAAGATTAATCAATTTATGAAATAGATTATTATGTTATTTGTCCTTCATCAGTATCAAAGTTTTTATCAACATAACTTATTAAAATAAGTTTATCTTATTCTGAAGCATTTAATAACTTATATATTTATTCTAAATTAATAGTTCTATCAGTAAATCCAAATTAAGTCTCTCTATTTTCAATAGACCATACATCAAATATAGGTTTAACTTCATCAATGAAATCTCCAATAATAATTTTAGGATGAGTAGATTTTTTAGTATCATCCAAAGATTAATTCTATTTACCCTTTTTTCTTTCAAAATATGGAGTCAATTTACTGATAATTACTCTTTCAATTGCTCTATGTAAATCAATTAGATTGCCATATTTCAAATATGATAATCTTACAATTAATTCAATAAAATGTCTAAATAAAATACATCTTCTAGGATCATGAATATCTTCAACTTTCTTTTTAAATGTTACATCTTTAAGTTAGAAATCTTGATAATTTATTTTTTCAGTTGATAAACAATCAAAAGCCATTTGTTAATGGAATAAATCATTAAGTTCTTACAAATTAATATTACTACCTTATCTACTAAGTACATCTATTTCTACATTTAATTCTTATCTATCATATTTTAATCTATAATTATTTTTAGATCCTTATAAAAAATTTCTATTCAACTCAGCCAATGAATAATTTTGATTCAATAATTTAGCCTAAATTAAAAATATTAAATTACATCTCTTGCAATTTTCCAAAAACCTTCTAAACTCAAAGAGAATGTATCTTCATAAAGCAAACTTTCAAATTTATTAGCAAAGAATTTATAATGTGTTTTAAGTGTATAATTGTGTCTCAATAACATAGTTTAAACATTTTGATCAATTTATTAAGAGTCTAATTACAATCCTTTATATAAATCTGAGAAATCAATCATATAAGAATACGGATTAGTTTCTATTGTTTTATTAAGATTAGTTTAAGTTTGATTTGGATTATTGATACCTGCTAATTTTTCAGGTCTCTTTGTAGTATTACCCAATTTATTTTTATCTTTATCTTTATCTTTATTATCTTTATTATCTTTATCTTTATTATTATCTTTATTATCTTTCTTTCTATCTTTATTGTCCCCTACTTCTTTAGGATTTTCATTTTATTAAATTACTTCACCACCTTAAGGTGCAATTTCTCTAGGTAAGATACCAGTTCTAGATTCATTTTCAGTTGTTGCATAAACCTTTATTAATCTATCTTATTTGAATTCTCCAAGAATAAAACCACCTGTATCTGTTATAAATAGAGCAACTCCATATTTCAGATTGTTTTTCCAACTTCCCATATATTTAGCTCCATTTGCATAATAAAATACTCCAACTCCACTTCTTTCTCCATTTTCCCATTCTCCTTCATATCTATTTCTCAAATATTTGGAACCTTCTCCTTTAGGTTCAATCCATAAATGAACTCCCCAACCATTTTAAACATTGTCTTTCCACTCTCCATAATATTTTTCATTTGAATTCAACCAAAACATTACTCCCTATCCTTCTTTTTTATCCATCAAGAAATCTCCATCATAATAATTACCAGAAGGATAAATCATCTTGCCTTTCCCAGATTTATTGCCTTAATAAAATTGTCCTTCAAATGTGGCACTAAATTTCATAATGGATAATTATACCCACTTTAGAAAGTAATTTTTCCAAAACCATGTCTTAAACCATTCTCCCATTATCCTTCATATACTGCTGATTTATCTGCTGTAACAAACTTGCCTTATCCATGTCTAAGTCCATTCACAACAATTCCAGTATAAGTTGAACCTTCTGGCCAATAATAAGTTCCTTATCCTTCAATTTTATTGTATGTGAATTCACCCTTATAGATTACACCAGATGCCCAAGTAAATGTGCCCTCACCTAGTTTATTGTAAATTACTAGAACCATGTAACATCCCATTATGAAACTCTCCTTCATACTTATTTCCATTTTTGAATGTAACTTCTCCTTTCCCATGTAATGCTTTTCCATAAACTTAATCAGGTTAATCCAAGATAGCCAAATCAGCATCCCACTTATCATAAATGATCTTTGCCAAATCCAATGGGATAATTAGATTTTTTGGATCCTCTTTGAAATTCATTTAATATTATAAATATTAATATAAGTAATTCTCTACAATACATATAAATATTAATATTAAATAAATGGGAAATTGCCAACAATGTGATAATTCAGACCCAATCAAAACCCAAGAGATTTTAACATCCAAAACCACTAAGTCCAAATAAAGTAAGAAATTAAATAAAAATGATCTTAAAGGAATCATAAAAATTTAAGCAAATTTTAGAGGTTTTATCACAAGAAAGTAGTATATTAATTTAACATAGAAAATATAAATTTAAATCATCTGGATCAACATCACAAAAATATGGAACTTCCATTAACTAATAAAAGAGTTCTTAAAATGATTCAGTTATCGCAGACCCTTATTAAATCCATACAAATATACAATAAATTCAATAATTACAAAGAAAACAATCACCTATTAAGAATTTAGATTAGGATGATCATAGATAAATTCTTGCTGCTGAAATTACAATTAATATTAATGAAGATGCAAGTTCCTATTCTGAAGTTAGAAGCAAACACTTAATCAGTTTTTAAATGAATGAACTTTGCTTTATCCCTCTACATAAGAAGGATCAAATTAGAGTTTAAAATGAAGAATAATAAAAACTATCCATTCTTTAATTGAGAAATGGATGCTATTATGAAGGATAATGGAAAAAAGGAATGGTACATGGATTTGGTAAATATTCACTCTCTGAAACATCATTTTATATAGGAGAATGGATTGAAAATAAGGCTAATGGATTTGGAACATTTCAACATTCTAATGGAGATCTATATATTGGAACTTGGAAAGATGGTACTGCCAATGGCAATGGTAAGTACACATTTGCAGATGGTACATTCTATGATGGTTAATGGATTAATGATTTACCTAATGGATAAGGCAAATAAACTTATGAAGGTGGATGGATTTATGAGGGTAAACTCTTTTCTGTATTCCAAAGCTAGGAAGCTTTTAAGATGGTTTTAAAAGCGGTTTCGGTTAATTAACATATCCTGATGGAACTATTTATGAAGGGAAATTCCAAAATGATCTAATGAATGGCAATGGAATTTTGAGATTTCCAAATGGAAGATTTTACAATGGAGAATGGAAAAATGGTATGAAAAGTGGTAAAGGAGTATTTCAATGGCCAGATGGAAGGAAATATGAAGGATAATTCGTAAATGATTAAAGAGAGGGGTATGGAACATTATTATGGCCAAATGGTTAAAAATATAGTGGATTATGGAAGGAAGGACTTCAACATGGAAATGGATAAATAATAAAAGCAAATGGTACTACCTTCAGAGGAAGGTGGATCAAAGGAAAAATTATTTCAACAAAATTCACTACTAATACTCCTGCTAAAGTAATAAAATTAGTTAATGAGTGATCCTATTATGTAGATATATGTCTACTTTGATTTTAATTTAATAATTATTATAATGTTTGAATGTCCAATATGTTTAGTATCATATGATAATCATGAAGCCTTTACATTTCCTTCTTGTTTTCATACATTTTGTAAAAATTGTTTAAAATCAACTTTTGAAACCAGAATAAAGGAATAAAATATAAACCTAGATATCTTTAAATGCCCTGGTTGTGAAATTCCATTTGATCAATCATTGATCTAGAATTTTATATCATAAGAATCTTTTAAGAAATACTGTGAATTAAGTATAGAAATGAATCAAATTTTTGGTTTGGAAGAAGATGAGATATTGGCGAATTGTTTAAACGAGGTTTGTAGAGAAAAATATATAATCTGGAAGAATGCAGGTTTTATAAAATTGTATTGATTTAGAATATTAGAAATGTATAAAATGTAAAATGGAATATTGTCGTTTATGTTTTTTACCATAACATAAAGATATTTGTACTTGTGAAGAATAAAAATTAATCTATTAAGACAAAGTTTATAAAGATTTAAAAGTTCTACTCAAAGCAAGTAGATGTCCTAAATGCATGATTTTTGTAGAAAAGGTTGCAGGATGTAATTTTATGACTTGTAAATGTGGTGCTAATTTTTGTAATCTATGTGATATTTAACTTGAGAGACAAGTATAATTTAGGATTTATTTTATAAGGATCATTATTCTCATTTTGAAAACAATAATCCTTCTTATGATAAATGTAAAATAAAAGTAAATGGTTAATGGGTAACAAGACCTGTAGTTGAAGAGGTTAAGAAAGTTCAAATAAAATAAATAATTAAAGAACCTGAAAATGTGAACAATACTATTCCTTGTCCTAATTGTAAATCAATCAATCCGAAAATTACAAGGCTTTAACTCTATGATAGGATTATACATTGTGGCAGTGTTAAATGTTAAAATAGAGCTTTTTGTTTATTGTGTAAAAGGATGCTTCCTCATTAGGAAATATTAAATCATTTTACTAATACATTAGAATGTAAGTTTAAATGAGTTTAATAATTATATGATTTTTCAATTTTAGTATAATATAATTATAATGTTTAATATTGTTGGGGAACTTTGGAAAGCCTAATAATATGCAAAATAAGAATGCTGTTTTGAAGTTCCTTAAACATTCTACTTATAAGGTAGTAAAATATCACATTATTTTACCAGTTCATAATGTTCTGGTAAAATTTTAAAGAAAAGGAAAGAGAATGTAACTTTACAAAGTATATTGGATACTTTTAATTCTAAAGAAAAGTACGTATGTTCATTTTAGAGATTATTAAATAAAAAAGATGTTTAATTTAAATATTTAACACGTTATGAACTAGAGGCACTCATATCTGACATTACTAACTTCTCAGAACTATATTAAGATGTTATAATTTAATAAACATTTCAGAATGAAAACTTAATTACTTATTGTAAATAAGGTCATATAACATAAATTTAATAAAGAATTCCCCTTTAATTAGAACCATTAATTACTTTAAAAGTTAGTTAATTTGCTTGTGAAAAAGTAATATTTGAAGCAAGAGTTAACAAAGTTGGAATAGCAATTGAATAATTAATAAGTCTGATTGAAGGATCTAAAGTTAATGAAATTGAATTATACATGAAATATGTTGGAGATAAATTAATTATTATGTGGAATACTAATATTAAATGTAGATCTAACAGAAGATCTTTAAATTTCATAAATTCATAGAATTATTTACATAATTAAGAATATTTTGAATAGTTCTAACCAAAAAAATAGATTACAGATGATATTACAATGATTTAATGTTCTGGTTGTAAAAAATTAATAAAAATTAATGATACATTTGAAGTGTTAAAAAATAGAATTTGGAAAATAAGAATGCATAGAAATCTTCATCATTTGAATGATTAGAAATTATATCTTGATGTAACAGGTAGAATTGTACCAAAATTTGATGAGTTTTAATTTGTTAGAGTATGTGGAATATGTTATAATAGTTTTATTGATACAATATCTAATAATATTACTAAAACTGAAAATACTTAAAGGAAATTACCATAAAAATAATAAGATTTATAATCAATTATTATGTAGAATGGTCCTAGAAGAAAATTATTTAAATTTAATGATAATCAAACATATTTAGGTAGTCGTTCAAATAGTACTTAAATAAAGGATAAGAGAATGACACCATAAATAATGAATTCTACATTTGATGAAAATTATGAGAGCATATAAAATTAAAAAATGGAAATAGATGATGATTTTGATTAATTATTGAATGAAGTTAAAAATGATATCAGAAGTTCATATTAATCAAATAAAGTTATGACTAATAAAGCTAGAATATAGAGTGCATAAAACAATCATAAATTTAAATTATATTACTAATGACATATATATATATAATCAATCACAAACTAATTTAAGTATTTCTAATGAATTAATATCAAGTTATTTTTCATTCTAAAAATATTAAATAATATAATATACCAATTAATTAACAACTCTTATATATTTTGATACAAATTTTATAGATTATTAAATTTACTGTTTGGTTTTATTATGCATCTTGAGAAAATCTTCATATATATCTTCAGATATATCTTTTTTAAAAAGTACAAATATTATTGAAAAGGAGATATCCTCTAAAGTATAACTCAAATAATTATGATCCAGAACAATAGCGTTTATAATTTAATTGATAATTTTTGAATCCTAATCTGATTAAACTTTTAAATTTGGAAAAACAATATAAAATCTGCAAATAATTTCATATATAATATCTTAGATTGTTAGAGGATTAGTGTGCCAATCTAATACATTAAGGATAAGTCTCTCATATTATATTAATTATTGTTTAGTCATATTGAGTGATGACTATGATAAAAGTGAATTAATATTTGGAGTTTCAGCATTCATTTTAGTTGCCACAAAGATTATAGCCAAAGATAGAAATCTTAATTGAGTTTAATTATTTATGGTTTTACTTTAGATTCTGCAAAGGAACAGATCATAAAGATAGATAGCTTTATGAGAGAAAGGGTTATTCAAATTCTGACAATTATCTTAAATTCGATTTAAGATAATTGCCCTTGTTTTATAGTTATATTCTTTTTCATTGTATTCTTATAAGTAAAGTGGATTGATATTATAGAATTCTTTCTAAATTGGAATAGGGGAGGATTTAGTCTAAAAGGTAATTGGTGCTGATTCATCATTTTATATGCTCTCATAGCAATATAAATCATCTTCATAGGTGTGTATAGTACTTTCAGCAGTGATTTTGACTTTCTATAACAAATTGTAAGAATTAATACCTTAATAATTTATGGAGATTGTATTAAATAGTCAATTTGAGTGAAATCCTAGGTATTTGTTTAAGTATTGACACATCTTTTGAGAGTATTTGATTTAGTGGATGAGGCAAAATAGTCTAGAGATTAATTGGAATATCTTACTCGTTGACCCTACATAATTAAGTCCTAGCATCAGTTTAAATCTTTTATTGTCCATCTTCATTAATTATTTTATGGCGAGAAATCCTTTTAATAATTGCCTTTTTATTTAAGACTAAGCGCAATTTTAAGATTTTCGTGTTTAATTTGTATTTTGGAACCAGAAAAAGATAATAGTATTTTTAAATTATAATAATTATAATATATCAATCAACAAATTTCTTTTCTTCTGGTTTCGAAGCAATAGCAACAAAACGAGAAGTGCTAAAGTATATATTTTTTGTTAAGAAACATAAGACAATTAGTTTAATCAATAAAATTAATAAAGTAGTTGCAGAAATAAAAAAGTTTGCCATCCAAATTTAATTTCCAAATACATTTTCAGGTGTATAATATTCTTATTCATCTTAAGTTTAAGTATTCTCATCTCCTTCATCTGGCAATTAACATTAATCACCCAATCCTAATATTACTTTTAAACCCTAAAAAAAAGAAATACCACCTATAGCTACCAATAGAGCTATTTAACATAATATTACAACTATTAATCTAAACCATCTATCATCTGATGCATATTTTACTCTATATATATAAAAATCTAGAATTCCAGAGAAAAACACTGCTATCAATTATCCTATAATCCATGGCTTATATGAGACTGTACAATTATCATCCAATCCATTAATTTCAATTACATATGCAACTATAACTCCTGCAATCATTAACATTGAAATTATGCATTATGCCAAAAAAGCTGCAGGTGATACATTCTTCCATAATGGAGCACTTTCACCTGTAAATTCTCCTTTCTCTGTTTTCATAATATAGGTTTTCCCCCATTAACATTTATAACATCTCTTCACATAAGCAAATAAAACACTCATTATTTAAATATTTATATTAATATATAATTTCATTAAAAGAATTAACTCAATAATCCACCAATACCTTATGATTATTATTCCTTTTCTTTTAATCCAAAGTATTTCACTCCTACTTTATAATATAACTAATTATAATAATTATAATACATCTTAGAATATTGGATCTGCATCTATAACAACCTTAAATTTATTAAATACTAAATCATATGCTTCTCTACTTTAAATTCTTATTGATTTCACTAAAAGATGAATAAATAGAGCTTCTTAAGTGACTGTTGTAGGAATTAATTCATTCAATATTTTAACACTCTCATTGTATAATCCTTGACCAAGTTTACTAATTCATTTGCTTTACAATTTTACATTAATAAATATCTAATTAAATTATATTATCTTTCTTATTCAGACAATTATTAATTCCATTTTATTAACATTTAAATCTCTGTATTTACATCAGATAATTAAATAAGATATCTCCATGCCAAATGAAATTTATTATGGTTAATTAAATCTACACCTACTTATTAACAAATTTAATCTTTATAATTTGGATATTTCTTGAGTACTTTATTTATGAATTGCACTTTCAATTTACTAAATTATGCTATAGAATAAATTGACATTATTTCAGCTTAAATATTAATAGATCATTCTTACCTATATTTTGAGAATCCAAATCATCTGATATTTTGATTACTTCTGTTGCTAAATTAAATCCTGAATTGTCTTAATTGTTTTTAACTAAAACTTTGCTTGCTTATAAATAAAGAATGATAGCTCCATCTTTATTTTATTAATTAATGAATCTAGATCCAAATGTTAATATTTTTTATTCATATTCATAGTATTTTTATTCTTTTAACAATTACTCTTATTTGATTAAGATCTATATTACTATTGAGAATTTACTTATTACACTTTATCAGAATTTGATATTTCTATGTTCATAATAATTTATATTTATTTAATATAAGTCAATTAATTATACTAGATTCTTCTTTGACTTATAATTGTGTAATATTTTTAAAGTTCTAAAATAAATTAGATTCTATTTTACTTAGATCATCATCAATAATTAAAAATTTAGCAGTTTTTATTAAGCTAACTCTCTTTAACAAAGAGCTAAAGCAATTTATGTATTATCAAGGTTTGGAGTACTCATTACTGGAATCATATTTTATTAAAAAGATGGTGGTGAAGGTCTCTTTTCAGGTGAATTTGATTTCATTTATAAAGGTTGTTCAAGATTGTACATTGATTATATCTTCCTTGTTTGATTGTAATCTCCTAAATCCTATTTACTTTTATTTCTATCTCTTGTTTTTTTCTTTCCTATTCGACCTTCTTTACGATAAGTTTATAATATGGCTTTGGCTGTAGAGAAATTTATTCCAAACTCTTTAGCTGCCTCTTTTATTGTTGATTATTTAGAGAGTATACGACGTAATAGTTAAATACGAACAGATTAATCAATAATAGCATATTTTTTATTGTCTCTATTCTTTAATTCATCATTGTTCTCTTGATGTCTGATTTATAAATGAATAAAATACTCTGATTCAGGTGTGAAACTGTTCAAACTTTCTTCCTCTGAATGTATCATTGATTATTATAAATGAGATAAATTTATATATCAAATTATTAAGATTCCCTTTAAATCACAAAATCAACTCATTTTAATTAGATACTTTTAGACAAAAATGAATCATATTATTTTCAGAATATTTAAATATCTAAATTACTAATACAAATACGTAATATTTTAGATAATTAATTAAATACTTTACATATTTAATAATAATTATATAATTTTATATATTTTTCATACTCATAATCAATACATTTACAGACTAGAAATTAATTAATAATATAATTATAAGTTATATTTCAATTAAAAATTAGTTGATAATATAAATCAATGCATTTATGATGATTATCTTAATAAAGGAGAGTTTATCTGAGAACATATTTTTTTTATATTTGTTTATTTACTTATCATTTATTTTATAGGTGAAGAATAGAATCTATAACAACTCATATCATCATCAAGTTAAGTTAATATTTTAGAAAATTATACACGAGATTTTAAAGATGATGCAAATTTTTCTACACTAAATTAAGATATATTATTTATTGGTTTTTTAGGTAATATTTAATCTCTTACTAAATACTTTAAAACAGATTTATCCTATAAATTTATTTCATTTTTAAGTATTGTATATGGTTGATCATCTGTATTCATATCTTAATCATATTAATAATTAACTTTTGAAAATCTTTCACTTGATATTTTATTATGATCATGATATTATTTTATTCTAAATATCATCTTCTTTAATTAAGGAGATACAAAAGTATTAGTCTTTTATTTCTCTGTATCATCTTATATTTATAAAATAGGTAATTTCTCTTTTTGTTCATATTTATCATTCAAATATTTAATAAGCCATTTTTATGATAAACCATATTCAATTACATCTATAAATTATTAACTTGGAATCTTAATAATTCTTGAATCACTCTTTACTATTGCTGTTGTTCTTCTTATAAGTTTATCATTACTTTTCTTATTCAAATATAATTCATAATCTCCTATTATTTAACCAACACTAAAGAGACCAATATTTTTTATACGTTTTTACTTTTGAAAATTAACAAAATATTTATTTTCTCGAATCTTTGCTGGAGCATTATTTATAATCTCTTTAATTGAAACCTGCACTTCACCTTTTATAATAAGATAAACTGAATCTACTATTTATTATTCTTTATATAATATGCATCCAGCTTATATATTTAATTCTTCTTAATTATGTAAAATAGATTATAATTGCTATTCATTTAATAAATGAAAAGGATGCATTTGTGCAATTACTACCTATCTTAACTATAAATTGTCAGCTTTTAATTCACTAAGTAATGTTTGATAAGCATCAAAAGTCAATATAGCAAATATACAAGGTTCTTTTGTTATTACAGTAGCTGTTCTTGGAATTCTTTGTTCTATAGCTATCTCTCCAAAATAATCATATTATTTTTTATAAGCAACAATCCTGTAATTTTAATAACGATGTAAAATTAACTCATCGAAAGTCTTAGTTGCTCCTATTATAATATTTTATATTTCATTGTACTTCTTCGTTTATTGTCTTCCTTTTTTTAATGAATCTCAATTTAATCATGACTTCTAATTAACACAGCAGCCTCTCCTTATAAAATAATATACATTTTTCTTCCAGTTTCTCCTTAATTAAATACTACACTGAATGGATTAAATCTTTCAATTGAAATGGTTTACATCAATTTAATTAGTATATTAGGATTCAATTTATTACGTATTTATTAAAAGTAATGTACATACTATTCGAATTTATCATACAACAATTATAATTATGTATATGATCTATTCTATGGTTCAATACTTAATATTGCTATAATTGTATCCACATCAGATAAATGTTTACGTTACTAAATATTGTTAATTTGAAATATTGAATCATCACTCTCAGATTGTTCTGAACTCTAATCAGATATAAAACTCATAATTTTATATAAATAAAATCTAAAATCAAAATAATTTCTATTTTTCTAAATCAGATCCCATAAAATTATTAGTCAATTCTCTTTTAGCTTTTTGACTTAATACTTCATGTAAATTTTATACTTAACTAACCTAAAATTCAATTAATTTTCTTTTAAATTAGTTTTCTTATAAAAATCTATCAAAACCTTCATTTGTATCTATTTCCATATCCTAATTTTTGTATCTACTTCTGGCTGTATCAAAATATGTATTTAATTCTCTACCCATTATATTTATTCTCTTTTTCAATATCTAATTTGATATTTTATGTTCATCCTCAAATAATTCACATTTATCCATAATAGTTTTAATTTTTTAACTAAAATCAGTATTAATTATATTGATAGGTGATCTACTGTCACTAAAAGTACCAATAGACGTAGTCATTTATTTGAATTCTTAATGAATAGAAGTTTATGGTGATATTTATACAGTAGTAGGTTATGAAATAAAGATGTTATTTGAAGGTGTAAATTATTAGGAAAGTGTAACTTTATGTTTCGATTCTGGAGTTTTATTTTTGGTATGAAAGAAATGTTTAATAGTATTATTTCTTTAAGAATGATGAGATTTAACTTTAAATATTTAAGCAAACATTTTATCTTAAATTTCTTTTTATTTCTTTATTTTACACATATTAATTTATCCTTATTTCTTAAATTCAGGTTCAAATTAATCATATCTTGTTTCCTTATAAATATTTACTAGATTTTAATTGTATTATTGTTCCAATTTCATTAATTATTCTAATTCTTCTTATTTTATTCTTTTTTAAATTAATTCCTTTAATATTTATTCCTAATTATCTAATTTTTATTCTTTTTTTTCTACATCCACTTTTAATAATTTCCCTATATCAATCTCAGGATGATTTCTGCAAATTTCTGTAAGAAAATATTTTACTTATTCTTCATCTTCTAATTCAACATGATTTAATTCATTTAATTAATAAGATTTCTTAGCTTGCAATTTTACTAAGTTAGCTTTTAAATTTGCTAGTTTGTATTCTTAATATAATGGACTTATTTAATGCTATCTAAGTAATTCATCATTTAAATATGAAGCTAATCTAACCTCAGGTTTAATTGGTGGAGATCTAAACTTGTACTTAAACTTTTTCTCTGAATCATCCTTTTAAACAGATAAAGACTTATGTTTTAATGAAGCTTTTCTTTTTATTTTATGTCCCTCAGTATTTTTGTCTTTTGGTATTTTTATCTTTAAGTTCATTATTCGTTTAGCTGATAAATCATTGCTGCCACTTTAAACTAATACATTCAAACTATACATCGTAGATCAGCTAGCTTTTTGTTTATAAAAAGAACAAAATTTTAATCAGTGAAATCATCATAATAAACAGGCTTTTATCTAATTGGAAATTGTTGGATAGTTTTCTTAACCAAAAATCCTTAAAAACTCATTTATTAATTAAATAAAATTAATTATTTTTAGCAACTTATTAATATAATATTTATATCGATTAACATAAACTATTGAATTATCTCTTATATTTCAAATTTTCTATTAAATTGCTATTAAAAACTATGTATATATATAAAATTTTAATAAATATTTTTACATTATTATGAAATGTAGACTTATATTTAAAATAATTGAGTTAAACGAAAGTGTTAATTGAAAATCTTATAATAAATAATATTAAACTGATAGAAAGTTTAAACTCAATAATAAAGTTAAGATTTAATGATTACTTTGATTTCAACAAATAATATATTCTTCATTCTTAAAATCTAATATATTGAGATAAAATAATGATTAACTTGAGAATAAGAATATTTTGAATTTATTACTTTTAAATTGAATTATTCTAAATAAATTTTATATACGATTTCAATTATTCTTCATTTATCATTTCACTATTTTTTAATTACGAAATAATTCTTTAGAATCAAAATAGATTGTACTTTTAAATTAAATTTTTTTGGATGACTAAATAAATATCTATTCTAATATATTCTATATTTTTTATTAGTTCAATAAAAATCATAAATACTTTAATTTCTCTTAATAAAATAATTTATTCATGCTCGATGAAGATATAATGATTTTCTGCCCTATTCATAATTATGAAATCGTATTTCTTGATATTCATGAAGGAATTCCTCTAGGAGAAAGGGCTTGTTGTAGAGGGTGTTGTAATATCAAAAGAGCATATAATATTGAAAAAGCAATAAATAAGATCAATTCTTAAAGACTTTTGGAAACCTAGATTATCAATACTAATTTAGATAAAATAATGGAGGAAATAAACTTTATAGAAAAAAAAATAAAAGCTTTTTATAAAGAAATTGAAGTTGCTTTTAATGAAGTTTTACTTTCTATAGAAAACTAGAAAATAAATCTAAAATCTTAAGCAAATATTGAAAATGAAATAAAGATTAAATCTTTAAGTGATCTTTAAAATCTTGCATTAATGATATGTTAATTAGAAAACAATTAGAATAATAATTTTTTTTAGTTCAAATAATTAGATATGAGTGTTTATTTAATAGATCTACAGAATAAATTAGAAAAGGTTCAGAATATTGTTGATTAATATATGACAACAATAAAAGCTACTAAAATTGATTCAGAATAATAAATAGTCTTTCGAAATAACTATTAAGTGATTTAAACTTATCAAATGGATAAATGGATTGATCCAATATTATTTTAATAAGATAACAATAAGGCAATTATATGTGATTGTTCTGGAATTATGGAAATTAATTTTGATAATAGCAAATTTATAGTTCAGCGTTTAATTTAGATAAATAATATTACAGGAATTTGTTTAGAAGCTAATCTAAACTTAATGATAATAGCAGGTCAAGATGCTTTAATTTCAATTTGGCAAAAAGAAAATTAGAATTGGCATCTACGTTCATCATATAAAGGACATACTTAATCAATTAATAAAATAATAATAAATGAATCTAAATCTTAGGTTATATCTGCTGGATTAGATCATAAAATTGTTATATGGAATAGAAAAGAGTTAAAATTAGAAAAATAGATTTCTTTAAAAGAACACAAAAAAAGTGTCACAAGTTTAGCTTGGAATTATTCTGGAGAATATTTTGCATCTGGAAGTGCCGATAAAAGTATAATTATTTGGAAATCTAATAATGGATAATGGAGTTTACATTAATAAATAAGTGATAAACATTAAGAATTAATTTCTGATATTGTTTTTGACAATTATGATAATATATATACAGCAGCTGAGAATGTAAATGTATGGAAATTAGATAATAGTAAGAATTATATATTTTATTTAAAGATAAAAACTTAAAATCAAGTCAAAAAATTATTTTATAATAAACATCATTAATATTTAATTATTTTATAAAAAACAATAGAAATCTGGAAAATTGTGAAAGATTAGATAGTTCATAAATAATCAATAAATGGTGAATATTATAATCAGGCAATCTCTATTAATGGTTAATTTATACTTGCTTAAAAGTATAAAAACCAAGAATTAGAATTATTTGAATTAAAATAGTTGTGATTATGGAAAAATTTATAGATTACCTATTAAAATTAATAAATTTATGTATAAATATATTAATTTAAACACTCATCATCTAAATCTGAATGTAGAGATATAAAATAACTTAGGCAAAAGAAATGTCGAAGTTTAATTATATTTATAATAATAAAATTTGTTCCAGAATTTCTATTCTTTATTTAGGGATGTTCACATCGATTAATTATAATGAAAAATCATTATGACACTTTGGGCTTAGAGAGGAATGCTTAACCTAACCAAATCAAGAAAGCCTATCATAAATTGGCCCTTTAGTGCCATCCAGTATTAACATGCTGATGTCTTTTTAGGATAAGAATAGTGATTTTAAGGCAACTGATTAATTTCACTAAATAAACGAAGCCTATAATACTCTATCCAAAGAAGAATCCAAATCAAAATATGACAAAAGACTCTAAACCAGAGACAATTTGAATGACCTGCTAAACTACTTTAAATGGTAACAGGAAGAACCATATCTATAATATGATATAAGAGATGATTTTATATCTAAAGAAGATCGAGAATTCTTAAGAAACTTTTCAAATAAACAAGACACAGAAACAATTAAAAAAAAGAGAATTCGAAAAAAAAAATGAAAATCTTACCTTTACAAATAAATTAATAAAAAAATCATAAATTGGATCAGAAATAATTATCTTTGTTAATGTGTATTGTAGCCAATCCACTCTATTATTTTTCAAAAACTAAATACTTTTATTCTAAAAATATATTTAATGTACATATTTTATCAGTAAATAGTATTTCTCCTATATCCTCCATAGAAACTAACCTAATCCCCTTCGAAACTTATATCAATAAAATATCAATTCATAAATTCCTTATATTAAAATAAATTTCTTTATGTCTCATTTTTAATTGGTTCTTCTCCTTAATATATATACAATATATATTTTTATTATATACTTATATTATATAATTGTTAGATCATATAATCATTTATTTTTTTCAATATAAAATTGGTACAATTTAAATAATGAATATTGTCCTTAAGTTTTTATTCAATGAATATCATTATTAAAGATGTTATAAAATAATAACAATCAATAAATGCATATAATAAAAGAAGTTAAATTGATAAAATCTCATTTAAATTAATAAAAATTTATGTTAATTAGATTATTCTAATTATTATTATTAAATTTATTATTACAATATTTATTTAGTAATAAAATATATAATCTTAAATTTGATATTCACATATTTCATTTAAGTTTTTTGAACGATTTCTAATTTTTGTTATATAGTTATATCTATAATTAATTAAATAATAGAATGATAAAAAGAATATTATATAATAGAATACATATAATATTTAAATAATAATAGAACTAATAGAATTATTATTCTTAATTGAAAATCAAATAAATAATCAAGATTATAATTGATATTGAATTATCTATTAAAAAAATAATATATTTTTTAATTTTTATGTAAATATTTAATGACTCAACTATGAACTACTGAAGATGATTTGATTATGGTTGAATTTTGAATAAAGGATGTTTATAATGGTTATGCTTTCTTTCTTAAATCATCACATTCAATTAATGCATTCTAAAGTGATTATGTTAATCTATCGTTATCATCTGTAAGCATGATAATTTAATCATTCATTCTACTATTTTCACCTTAAGATTTTGAATATTTTTGAATTTAAACTTCTAATTATCCTGCTAATAATGCACATTTATTTTCAAGATCATTTTTAGATTTTTCTAATTTTTCAATTTATCTTTATAATAAATCCATTTTAGCATGCCATTCCTCTTTTTCTTTATTTTAAGTAACTATTTATAATTATAATTTCTATTCTTCTACTTATAATTATTTAATAATTTAATTTTATGAATCATAATCATTTAATCTAAATTAATATTATATAATTACTTTTATTTCAAATCCAATAATTCTCTATTCTTACTCTATAATTATTATAATAATTCATCCTATTATTTATTTAAAGCTTAAATCTTGCTTTCCAATTCATTTTTGATTCCATTAAATTATTTCATTTAATTACATTCATTTTGTAATCTTTAAATTTCTTAAATAAGATCCTCAGATTTAACACTTAAAGATAATTGATTTGATTTCAAAGAATCAATATCCTATAATAAAGTAGTATTTTTTTATTCAACATTTTCCTTAATTTATTTAAGATCTTCACATTCCTTTTATTTAATAACCAAATTTTATTTAATAGTATCAATTTATCCTTTCATTTAAATAATTTATTCTTCAGATCTTCTAGCATCTCCTTCAAAAGCTGATAATTAAGTAACTAATGATTCTAAACGTTAATTAGCTTCCTTCAAATTATCAATTTCATCATTCTTAGTCTTTACCATATGTTTTTATCTTTCAATTTCAGAGGCTAACAATGCTACTCTTGATTCTAAACTTTCTTTCCAATATTAAAATTAAGCAGCTTCAGCTTCTTTAATTTTTAATTTATCTTTCAAATCATTACATTAATCTTATAATTATTAAGAATCCTCTATAATTTTAGCATAATCTGTTTCAATAGCTTCTAATTTCTTTAATCTTAAAATAGCATTTTGATTGGTAACTTTTAATTAGAAATTCTCTTCTTAAATTTCATTATTTCTTTTTTGGAATTGATTCAATTATGAAATATGTTATTCATTAGCTTATTCTAATTCTACAATAATTTTAGATCTTTCTTAAATCTATTATTCTTAACTCTTTAATTATTCTTAAGCATGTTACAAATCTTTTAAATATTAATTAGCTGTCTCAGTTGCTTAAGCTAATTAAACTTAAATATTAGCTAAAGAATTTTAACTAAAAATAATAAATAATAAAATTACTCTTTTTAAACAATATTTTATAAATCTTCCCATTAATTTCTAAATGGTATTAATTGATTAATTTTAAATTCTTAATTTTCATTCTAAGTCAAAAGAGCTTTTACTTAACTTGTTAATTATTAGTTTTTAGTTTATAATGCAAAGTTTTCCTCTTAAGATTATCCTAATTAACCTTCAACAATCATTACTTTCTAACCTAATCTTTCTGCTTCAAGGGCTTTTACTTCTGCTTTACCTAGACGATTATTTAATCTATCAACTTCCATTTATAATTAAGTCAAAGTTGCTTTAATTTCTTCTTTCTCTGATGCTGCCTTTTCATATTTATCAACATATTCTTATTTAATCTTTTATGTATTCTCTAAATCAGTTCCAATTAAATAATTTGATGTCTTTAATTTAGCAATATCTTAATCTTTTACATTACTAATGCTCTTTAATGATGCATATTCATTTTACAAAATTTAATAATTCTTTAATTACAATTGATATTTTGCAATTTTTTAATTTAATTTATCAATATCCGAATTTAATAATGTCATTTCATTAAGTTAATCTTCAATTTATTATTATAATTAACGATTTTATCCTTATAATTCAGGTAAACTCTTTTCCAAAAATCTTAAATCTGTAATTCTAGATTCTTAGGTATTGCATCTACTTCTTAATTCTTCACATTCTCTTACTTTATTTTAGAATGCTAAAGTTAATTTTTAGTTTTCTTTTAATAATTCATCAATTCTTTTTTGTAAAGGTGTCAAATCTTTATCTGCTAGTTCTTATTTTAATAATGGAATTTATGTTGCTGTATTTAAATATTCTTATTATAATTTATCATATCTGCTTTATAATGATTACAATTATTATTAAAGTACTTCATTAGATTCATTATTATTTTGACTTTAAGGTTAACTTTAGGATTGTTCCCTTAATAATTAATTGAGTCTTTCATTATCTAATTTACTTTAAGTGAGTTATGCATTTGCATATGTATATTTCTCTTCAATTCCTTTTAGATCATGATTTAATTATTCTGATTATAAGTATTTTCTTCTCTAATTTTCACAATCTTCAGTCTTTATTTATAATTGAATCTTTAAATATTATAAGTCTTGCATCATTTAATTGATTTCTCCTTATGATTTCAAATTTTATTCAACAGATTATAATGAAATTTTTTATGAATTATTTTATTCATCTATTAATTAATTTTTAAGTTATTTGATTTCATTAATTAATTTACTATTTTCAGTATTTAATAAAGCTTATTATGCTTCTATTTCTTTTAATTATTTCTTAGCTTCAGTAGCATCAACATAATAATTACCAGCTTATCTTCTCCAATCTTCAACTTCTTATCTTCTAGCAATCAATTATTTTTATAATAATCTCATTTAATCATTTAAGAAATCACAATTAGTTTATAATTCTTAGTTTAATTTAGATAATAGATCCAATTCAGATGATAATTAATTAGATTTTAATGTCCATTAATTAATTTCAGTTTTATCTTCAATACGAGTTTCTTATGTAATTTCAATAGAAACCATTTATTAAGATAATAACATGTTTTATTTATTTTATTTATCATATTATTCTTATAATTAAGCAAATTCTGCTTTTAATTATTCAATAACATTTAACAATGATTTAATTCTAGCTTCTAATTCACTTGTATCTTTACTTTTTGGTTATAATTCAAATTAAGTTAATTTTCTTCTAAGATTTTATATTTCATTATCTTTCAAAATAATAAGTTCATTTAATTTCTTATTTTCAATTTCAAATAATTTTAATTATTAAATTCTAGCTTATAAATCTTAAATTTCATTTTTATTAGCTTCTATTTAATCTTCTAAATATTTAACTCTTCTAATTAATGTTTAATTTTCATTATTTAATTATTTAATTTAAGTTGTTAAATATTTAGTTTCTTCTAATCTCTATTAAATTTAATTCTTTTCAATTTCTAAATTACCATATTTTATTTTTAATGAATCTAATTAATTTTTTCTATCATTAGCTATTTATTTAAGTTCTTCAACAGCAACAATTAATCTTTTATTTTCACTTTCAAATTCAATCTTTAATAATTTTTCATGTCTTAATTCTCCACAATTATTTTCTAATCTAGAGATTTCTTTCCTTAATTCTGTCATTGCTGTCTATTATACTTATAACATTTCATTGAGATTGCCTATTTCTTAATTTAAAACATTTATTTCCAATAATTTATTTTATAAATTAGTTATTTCAAGATTTTATTCATTAATTAATTTACTTCTCTATTAAATAGTCATACTTAAATTATTTTATTATTCTTATAATTTAACTACCTTCATCTTTTAAGCTTCTAAATCTTATTATTTTAATTCAACTTCAGTTTCCATTTATAAAGTCTTTTTTCTCCATTCATCAACCTAACCTTATAAATGTTAAATTAAATTTTTTAATTTCAAAATTTCGGCATCTCTTAATTTAATTTCAGTAGCATTGTTTCTTTAAGCTGCTTCAATTTAAACAGCATTTAATCTTTCATTAAGTTCAAATATTTAATTTTATAATTTATTTCTCTCATCCACCATTTCCCAATATCTATCTTACCATTAATTAGCCTAACCCTCAAGTCCTTTCAATTATCCTTCTACTTACATATTCTTTATTTCAATTCCTTAATATGTACTAAACTAATTTTCTAATTTATTATATTTATCTCTCCATTCATCTAATTCTCCTAATCTACTCTTCAATTATACTTATAAATTCTCTAAAATAATAGAAACCAATCATACCATAATTATTCTTTGTTTCTTCAATTGAATTATGTAATTCATATGTATTTAATCTCTATTTCAATTCATCGTTCTCTTTCATGAGTAATCTATTTTATGCATACAAATCATTGTTCTCTCCATATAATAATTGAATCTTGACCTCTTATAATTTTATCTAATCATATTAATAATATATTTATACCACTTCTTCATTTGCTATATTTTTGTCATAAATGGCCATCAAATCTAAATATCGTTTTCTCCATAATTCTACTTCATGCAAAAGAGATTGAATCCTGACTTCATAATCAGAAAAGTTTTATTAATCTACCTTCTTAGTGACAGTATATTGAACATCTAAAGGTATGACAGTCTCTCTTGGAGTAGATGATAATAAAAATTAGGATTCTCTTAGCTATGGATTCACTATTGTTTCTCGTTGAATTACAGACCCTCCATTGCGTTCTCCAAGTTAAGGAGACAAGTAACGCATATGTGATTTTGTTAATGATGACTAAATGATTGATTCTTACTTTGAGAAACTCATTTACAAAGATATTTTTTTTATTAAATAAACTTATATATATATATATATATATATATATAAATATACATATTATTTAAGATCTCAATTATATAATATACTAATATATTTTTTAAGAAAATTAAGGACCTTCTTGAACTCTAATTTATATATTAAAAAAATAAAACAACGTTAAATGAAGTTTTCTAGATCAACCTCAACTCATCTTACTAATTTAACATTTAGATCTAGTAATCCAAGCACTATTTAAACACCATAAAGTAATTCTCGTTTGAGTGAGGTAAATAATAAAATTGATGATCTATTAAAAAAATCATCAACATAAATCAACAAATAAGAATTTAAATTTCCATCATAAGAAAAAAAGATTAATTAAACTTATAATCATACTCTTGTTGTTGAATAAATATAAAAAGAAAAAAAATAATTGTTGACCATTCTATTATAAAAAGATAGCATTATAAGAGATTAATAGAATAAGATTGCATAATTAGATTTATAGAATAAGAATTTGATGAAATAATTATAATAATTCAGCAATCTATAACCCTAAATGGAATAATTGGAAGAATAATGTTAATAAATTATTAAACAGAATGAATAACTGAAATATGAAAAAAACTAAATATAAACCTCACTTAATTATCTTAAATGCTAAAATATTTAAGTTATAAGTCAAGAATTAAAGAATTCGTTGTAATAATTACATTAACAAATTAAGAAATATTATATATGCAATTATAAAGAAGACTATTATAATCTAGAATAAAGTAGGATGACTCTAAAAATGAGTGACTTTGATTTCTATATTATCTTAAGGGAATGTTTGGATTGCATATTGTATATGATTAAAAATACTGACCATTCACTAGAAAATTATTTTAATAAAAATACTAAAATATGATTTATACTATGTAATTAAAATATGAATCTAGATACTCTAATTGATTTATTTAAATTCATTCCAAGATTTATTACCTAAATCTATAAAAAAATATTAGTATTATTAAATATTATAATCATATTTCTGTAAAATATCCATTTGCTATTTGATCCCTTAATTATTCCAATTTTATCTTTTTTTC
Source organism: Paramecium pentaurelia (assembly GCA_905183005.1). Classification (NCBI taxonomy): domain Eukaryota; phylum Ciliophora; class Oligohymenophorea; order Peniculida; family Parameciidae; genus Paramecium; species Paramecium pentaurelia. The sequence goes on along the minus strand of CAJJDO010000102.1, from coordinate 101,160 downwards.
AATATCAATACTATCTTATTATTTTTATGAGGACTTTAATATATAAAACAATTTTAATTTATGATCTATGCTTTGTTGAACAATATAATTACGAGATTTTTTAAGTTCATTTTATGTATCATCTAAGTATTTTTAACCTTAAATTATGTTCTTTAGTCTCTAAGATTTCTATTCTAATGATCTATCACGATTACTCATTAAAGAATATAATTTTTGATTGAACTTATTAACTTAATTACTTTTTAGTTAATAATTTTCATTTATTGTAGTGTGAATTCTATTTTTATAATAAAAATAATCCTTTTTTTCTTAACTTTAATTATCATTATTAATTTATTTAATTTTTTATTATTTATTAATGTCTTAATATTCGTCTTCTTATATTTGTTAATCATTAATCCTAAATTTCAATTTTTCCAATCTATTTCTACAACTATTCACTTTTCTTTTATAATCTTAGATTTTTTTATTGTATATTTTATCCTTATTTCCAAAATATTCATCTATATCTGGTATATCTAAAGAATATTGACAAGACATTGGAATTTAAAGGAACATTATACATTTGTTATTCTTTGCTTATTAAAGTCTATATAATCTTTAATTAATAAATTTACTATACATTTTATTCAAATAACAGTTCTCTCAGAATTGTTTATGGATTTCTATTAATTAAAGCACTTCTATCTTATTTTGTCTCAAATTTACTCATAGCTCTATATTATCTATTAACTTTCATAATTGAATGATTCATAATTCAAAAATAAGAAAAAAATTATAATAACCTATAAACGAATATTTATTATAGATATTTTGTAAAAAATGAAATTAATTTTAACATCATAAGATAAGTTAATATATCTTGAAAAACTTAATTAAGTCTTGATAACTTGAAATAAAAATCAATTAGATATATAAACTACACTTAAACATTTATAAATATATTAGATATTGAATAACAAGAAATAGAAATTATTAACATTATGAATATGTAATATTTTAGAATTTTTGGTCATTAGTATATCAATTCCAATTTATAAATTTAATTATCAAATATGACTTATTGAAATAAACAAATTATTTAGTATTATGAAATTAATCTAATATTTACTAGAAAGAAATTGATCAAATTAAAATTTCTGTTTTTACTTATTTAATCTAAAGGTTAATAAAAATTAGAAAATTGACAATATTATTATTTAAATTATTATATGTTTAAAAATGTGAACAAACTTTAATTTTTGTGGAAATTAACAAACATCTTTTAGATATTACTGATATAATGAGATTAATTAATATATTGAAATCTGCTTTAATAAAATTAAACAAAAAATAATAAATATTTGGATGGTAAAATGTTTGTTACTAATTCTTATCTTTAATTGATATACATTCTTATTTATATTTTCATAATAAAATTAGATAATGGATTTAAAAATTGGACCATTGATGATCTTATAAATAATAAAAAAAATTGTTTTTATTTAATAAAATTAACATAGTTTTTTAAAAAGTCTTGTATATTTTATATTAAAAATCAATTCATAATAGTTAATATTACTTATTATAATGATTAAAAGAGAATATTATTATATTTAATTATGATATATAAGAATAGAAAACTCATTAATTTATATTGTAATTACAATATTATTACAAATGAATGAGATATAAGTATAAAAATTGAATAAAAGTTAGAATTTTTAAATACATGAATGATAAGATAAATCTATCATTGATTTTGGAGAATAAATAGGAAACATAAAATTGAAATGAGTTAATTATAAAATATAAAAATTATAATATTTCATGATGGACACTAGACAATTAGAAGCCGTACCAGTTTAATCTCGGAATACAGTGAAATAATAGGAAGTATGATAATATTAAGATTAAAGGATCTTTATATATCATTGCCAGATTTATATATTAGAAAATATGTGCTATCTGAAAAAATATGTGCATTGAAGAAACCATACATTCCAAAAGTAAATATGCATGATCAAACAAATTAAGAGGTATAGATGAAAAATAATTTTAGATTCTAAGAGTTCCAAAAGTTTGGTAATAAGTAATGAATGATGTACAATTGAAGGCACTTGATTTTTCAGAGAGAAAGAAATGGAAAGTAAAAGAATAATTTATATTAATATATAGATTGCTGTGAATTATTAATTGGCATAGGAAGCAAAGGCAAATCATTAGATGTTATAGAAAGAGAGGGAAGAAATAGAGTAATTTGGAATTTGTATTTCTTATTCATTATGTCAGATGGTATAGAAAGCATTTAATTAAATGGGTAATTATAATTTTATTATAGGATTAGATATTGAAGAACCAAATCAAAAGCCAATATAAAAATATTTGAGAATAATGAAGAGTGATAATTAAGAATTAGATGAATAGAGATATTAAGATGCCCTTCAAAAAGTGAAAAGATACTTATCAACTAATAGAGATATTTATGTCTCTTTGGAATCATTATTTCCAGATATGTAATAAACATATTCAGAATCAAATACTCATGATATTCATTCTAATGATAGAAGGAAGATTAAATACACAGTTGAATTCGATTTTAAGAAGAAGTATGAGAATCTATAAGAGGCTTTGTAATTGTTTGTGAATAAAGATATTCCATTAAAAGAATCTTTTGAGAAGAGTATGATGAGTATAGAGAGTTTTCCAACTTCTTTGGATATGATTTACAAACATAAAGCAAAATCATATTATTAAGAACCTTGTTTGGATCCAGAATATGAAGAATTATTATATAGAATTGGTTGTACTCCTGAATAGGTATTAAATGATGGAGAAAAGATGATGAAGAAGTATTAAATCATATGAATTATAGAATGAAGATATTCTCAAGTAATTAAGTTGTAGAATAACAATTACTTCCATAATTGGAATTAAAAGATTTGTTTCGATACAAATATAATTATATAGAAAAAGATTGTCATTTTATTTAGCAAAATGGAAAATTTATACCTTTAAATGCTGAAAGATTCAATTCACATGCTTAATCAATAACAAAATCAAATGAATTAGTCAAACAATATTTCATATAGTAATAATTATACATAATCGAATTTTTAGTTATTATTAGAAATTTTAAGGAGATTTTAATTAAGTTAGTTAAGCCTTATCATCAAATACAGTTACAGCTAATTTGTATTTGTATACTCCTAATTTCTGTGCTGATCTTTATGCTTGGTTGATATTTAATAAGAGTATTCCATCAAATTCTAAATTTATCTTACCTTAACAATATTAAAAGAAATGTGAATCAATTAAATAAATATAAAAATCTTAATAGCAATAAACTTAATACACTAATATACTAAATGATTATGAATAACTTATTTAGAAGAAATTACCAACTAAAATATAACATTTAAGATCTCTTCCATAGATACCATTTAAACAATATAATAAGTCTGTTTTCAAAGAATTACTAACCAAAATTAAATTTGATGATCCCATATAGATTAAGACTTCTGGATAAGCTGATTATTCAATGGTTGAAAGACTATCATTTTCTAATTTGAAAGAATTGGTTAAATCTGTTAACAATTCAAAAGGACACATTGAAAAAAGATATAAAAACATATATGATATTGCTAGATAAGATTGTTATCCAATTGAATAAATTAAAAAAGAATTTGTATATAATATTTTTTAATTTTTAGAGGAAAAATTTTAAATAACAAATATAAGTAGGATAAAGAATGTTTCCTTAAACTATGAAGTATAATAATTAACCACCAAATTCTGGATTACAAATTAATCAATATTAATCGAAACCAACAACAATAGAAGGTATCAATAGTACCTAAAATATTATAATGCCATAATAATAACCTCCTCCATAATCGGCTATGCCTATATAAACATAATTACCATTATAATCAGCATTACCACCCTAGGTTGCTTAAACTCCTCCAACAGCTTAATAATATATTCCACCTGCTACATCAAGACCACGTAAAACAAAATAAGAAGTTCCTGCTTAACCTCCTTAATAAGCTCCTCCAACTGTTTAATAACCAGCATCTGCAAAAAAAAATAATAGAAAAAAAGATGATACAGTAGTTTAACCAGCTTCAGTAACAACTCCTGCCAATGTTGAACCTTAAGAACCACCTAAACAATCAAAAAGAACAAAAAAATAAACAAAAGCCAATGATAAAAATAAACAATAATAACCAGAAGATCGTAAAGATGATAGTGTTTGAATACCTATTTAATTTTTATGTAATTTAATTATTATATTTTTGTTAATATTAAATATTTTATTAAATTTACAATAAATTCATTACGTCATGGGTTCTGTTGATCAGACATAATTTACATTCATTAAGAGACGCCACTTCTCAAAAAAGCGTAAATAAGAATCTAAACCACGAAATTACACATATATTACATCTGATGCCAAAAAATTGTTTCTCTAGCTCTTTCTATTTCAAAGCTACAAAATCCATGATGTAAACAATACCAAATAAATTTTTATTTAGGCTGCTAACAAGGCTGGAATCAAGTATTCTTCTGCCAAAACTATATTATTTGCACACCGTAAATAATACAAATAAGAATTGATTAGAGATAAATTGGCTGCAGTAAAATATTCTTCGAAATATAGAATTCTATACAAACTAAGTGTTGTGGATATAAACTTAAATAATCTAATTAATCAGATCCAATATAACTAATAACCAGAGTTGGCATGTGACACAACCAATTTCATATTTGTATATATATATATATATATATATGTGAATAAATTTATTAAATCATAATAAAATTAATTTTTATCCGTTAATTTATGAATATAAGACAACCACTCCAATCTTTTAACTCAATTAAAACAAGTCAAGAGTAGTCCAATAAATCAATAACTGAAATCTAAACATTCCTTTAGGAAATTGATCGACTTTAAACGGAAAATCTAAAACTTAAAAACCAAATAAAATAACTTCCATCTCTTACAATCACTTTGGATAATTAAAAAATACATCATGATAATCTAGATCTTAAAGTATACTATATATATATATAATTATTAAAGTAATAAATAGAATCCTTATAGCAAAAGTTAGAATAATAATAAAAATTGCATCAAGATGGTATCAAAAAAATAGATATTAATTGGAAATAAGATGCTAAGACATTCAAATATCAATTAGAATAACAAGATATTAATCATAAATAAATCCTAAAATAAGAATAAAATAAGTACAAAACTGAAGTTGCCAAATTATAATAAAGCCTAACTTAAATATCCAGTGCTGAATATCATAACTAAAATTTAGTATAAGAATTAGTAATTTATATATATTTATCTAGGAAACTGAATTGATTTAAGTCAAATAACTTAATAACACATTAGAATCTAAATTATAATAAACTATTTCATAATTTGATTTATTGTCTAAATAACAAGAAGTAACTCTCATTAAATAAGAAGCAATTTTTAGTTCACAAGAACAATAAATCAATTAAATTAAATAGAAACTTTAAATATAGAAAGATTAGAATTAAGAATTTATGAATCAATTACAAAAATATAAAGAATTAACTAATTCATAATATTAATCTGAAATAAAATTAAATAATAAGATTAAAGAATTAGAAAGTGATATTAAACATATGACTTAATCCTACTAAGACCAAAACATTTAATTGTAGGCAAGAATTGATGAATTGATTTAACAAATTGTAAAATATACAGAATAAAATTGTACTCTTTCAAAATCAAAAGAAAAAGATTAATTATTAATAAAAAGACTTCAGAATTATTTAGAATAAGAAAAAAAGAATAAATAATTTGAGATCTTTAATATTACTGAATCAAAAATATCTTTGATCTAGTTTTTATAATCTGAATTGCTTAAATTTAAACAAATAACTCATGATGAAAAATCAAGTAAACTTTAATTGGAACTTAAAATTAAATAAATTCAGGAATTTTATTAAAATTAATTTAGATAATTAGAATGTAAAACAAATACTTTAGAAGGATAATTTAATAGAATTAATAGTAATTTACAACTAAAGGATATATAAATTTAATAATTAGAAAATAGTAAAAAGTTAGAATAAAATAAAATTAATGAAATCATTTAGAAAGAATCTTAAGAAATTAATCAATTAAAAGATTAAAATGAAATCATGATTAATGATTTATATAAACAAGCTGAAAACCAAAGAACCTTAATTTTACAGAATAAATAATATTAATCATTTGAGGAAAAAATTAAATTAAATAATATTACTATTTATGAATTAGAAAGTAAATGTAATCTTCAAGATTAAGAAATCTAAAAACTCAGACAAATAGTATTAGATAAATCATAATTATTTGAAAAGGTATAAAACTACAATCTAGAATATTAGGAAATTCTCTAAGTCAAAATCAAATGATAATCATACTATAAATAAGAAGATAAATAGATTCATCTTAATTTTGAATAGTTAATTATCAAAAATTATTATTATTTTTTTTTAATTAATGAGAGAAATTAGGAATTCTAAGTTGATTTAATTTTAGTCTTTTTAATGTTTAAATGAAATCATATATATAATCCTGCTTTATGACTCATAATTCTTAAAAGATTTTAAATTCATCGTCTCTTTTTTCATTCAAAAGTTAAAAATTAATAACTATTTTCCTTAATTGATTTATAAAAAATTTGTAAATATTTAGAAATCAAATATGTATTGTACTTATAAACATTTTAGAACTAATATAATCTAAATTTAATTCATTCATTTGATTAATGTTCGAGACTATTGAGAGTAATAGCAATATTAATAAAATTAATTTTAGATTCTTAATTCCAAAGCTGGAGATTATGATTTTTATATATTTTGAGACTTTTAGTATTTTTAGATAGACAGATCTCATTTTGAATTAATCCTATAATTACATAAGGATAATGAGCTTTTGATAAATACTCTATTTTACTCATATAATTTATGGCAGCATATTTTTTTAAATAGGAATATGACGTTTACTATATATTATTAATTAATAATATTAATATTTTTAGAATCAAAACTACTTATATTTTAATATAAAAATAAATTACTCTAAATATCCTCTGAATACTAACTTTTTTATATGAATTAGTGTATATCTATGGTTAAAATTGAAAAAATATTTTATTCATAAAAGTTTGCTCCTTCTATGATAGAAAATAGAACTGTATTAAATTTTAGAAATTATTATAATAAAGCTATAATTTAATGAAAAAAAAGGAATTATAAATTTGTTACGATAAAAATGCTAGAATTACATAATCAATATTTGAAAGGAATAGGTACATTAAGATGAATCAAGCGATGATACTAATTAGCTTATCGGAAATTATGTAATTCTATTAGAGAAATAACTAGAAATTATTAATTTAAATAACCTTTTTTTGAAATTATTTCTTCATTATTGTATTCATTTAAAAGTGCTGAATCACAACATTATATGGAATCAATCCATCTTTTTTAAAGCTGTAGAGCATAATCTTAAATATTATTTATGTAATACTTTTTTCGATATAAAATGAACTATTAGATTAATTATTTTTAATTCCTTAATCCCAACAATCAATCACCTCTTAAAACTTACCTTATATAAATAAACATTTTGCTATTAAAGTTATCATAATAATTACCTTTCGCTTAATAAAAGATCAAATCATCAAATAAATCAATGCATTTATTTGCCTCTTCTAAAACTTATTCTATATTCCCTTATTCTTCTAATGCTTTAACTAAAACTTAACTAATAATAAATAAACTTCTTTATTAATAAAAACATTTATTATATGGATTATAGTGGATACCTTCATTCCAACATTCAATGATCTCTTCCAATCTATTTAATTTCTTTAAATAGTTGGCTAATAATTACTGTATTTTTTCATACTCTTTTACTCATAAAGGAATTCAACATTCTTATACTGCTATATTTCTTTACTCAAAAATACAATTGCTTCATCTAATCTTTCTAATTTTTCTAAAGCTTTAACTTAATTAATTCCTTTTTATTGTACCTTTAGATTTTATAAAAAATAGATTATTATTTCCATTTTATATTCCATAATCCCAACATTCAAAAATCTATTTCTAACAATTGTCTTCCCCAAAACATTTTATCAAAGCTTATACTATTTCATTCATAAATTATTGTTACTTTTCTATCTATAATAATATGAGTCTGTTTTATTATTTTCAATTGCTAAATCCCAAACTTAAATGGCCTCAACTAATCTATCCTATTTTTCTAATTCAATATCTATTAAAATAAATGAATATATGAAATACATTTAAAATTATAATATATAGCTTAATTCTTGTTATTCATTATTCCTTAATCATAACATTTAATTATCTCTTCATATTTCAATTATCTTCTTAAAGCAAAAACTAATTTACAATAAAGTATTAAAACCTTTCTCATAATAAAAGAGAAAATCATTTTTATTATTTTGAATGCCTTATTCCCAAATATCAATAACTTCATTTTGAAGGCCTAATGATTCTAAAATCTTTGCTAATTATAGATTTATACTAATAAATATACTTTTGATAGTATATAATTCTACTTCATTCAAATTTTCTGATATTGCAATATCACATTATTTTAAGGCTTCTTGTTATCTACCTTAATTTACTAAACTTTATACTATAAATTAGATAATTTATACTTTCTATTAACTCAAATTATATATCTTATTTCTACTACATATGTATATGCTATGATTTTTTATTAAGTTTATTAATTAATCGAAAATAATATTTCCTAATGTCACAATAAAGATGCACTATATTTGATCATCAAGAACCTATAATTGGAATATGTTTATCGGATGTATGTGATAGTAAGGCAATATCTTGCTTTTAATGTTTCAAATAATTTCATTCTCAACATTAAAGAGAATGCAAAACTTTTAAAATTCTCTCAAATTAGCTAATAGAATATTAAAAAGCCTATTAAGAATTTATTGAAAAAGTAAAAGATTGTAAGCTTAAATTCGACGAACTCTATTAGAAATTTTTAAATCGAAGTCAGGAATATTTTGAATAGTTAAATTCAATCAATTAACTTATGAAAGAAAAATATTATTATCCTACAGATTCTGATATAGATTTTCTAAAGAATTATTATACGAAAAGAGAACTAAATTAGGAATGTAATTTATATTAAATATAAAAGCCTATTTGATTAATCAACTATATTTAATAATTGAATACTTATAAAAATAGGATTTAGATCAATTTACTTTTGAATTATAAAATTAAAAGATTCATACCGAACAAGATCAAACTGATAATTAATCAATAAATCTAAAATAAGAAACTATAGATGTTATGTTTTAATAAGGTATGTATGTAATATTCAATTTTAGGTATTGACTTATTTAAAAACAATCATTTTTAATAATCATTTGACGTTTTCGAAAATCTTTTAAAAGTTGAAAAATCTAATTAATAAGCAATTTATTGGAAAAGTATTTCTCAATGTCATAAAATTAATAGTACAATGCTTAATGCATATGAAAAAATATAGTGATGTTGTTGTAGATTGTGATAGAATTATTAAAGATGATTCCTAATTTTATGAAATATCTTTAAAAGAAAGTAATAGAATTAATAATTCTAAGTTGAAACCTTAATAAAACACCAAAGGTATGATTAAGCTATTGAAATTATTGAAAAAGAATATCCTAGAGGAGTATTTTCATTATTTTAATAACATATTCACTTGTTTAACTATGAAAACATGAACCTACAAGATTCATTAAATATAAAGAAAATCATTAATATTATAAATTAAATAATTCATGAAAATCTAAGTAAAAGTAAGTAATCATTATTCAATTTATTTGAGGTACTTTCTGATTCTTAGATCTCATTGATTAAAGAAATAAATTAGACTTAAAATAAGAATGAACTCAATGATTTACCTGATAATAAGAAAGAATAAAAATCAAATGAAATAATTGAATAAACATAATTTGAAACTACTCTTAATTCTACTTTAGAATAAGATAATTAAGTTAATTTTAATTATTAATTTGGCAAATATATAGGAGTAATTTATTAGATATATATTGAAAAGATACCACTACAAAAAGATTTATAATCTTATTAAAAACTAAACTTATAAGATAACAAATCCCCTCATGAAGAATTTCTAAATGCTCATCTCTACCAAGGTGATATTCTAATTAAGTCAGAAAATTATAAAGAAGCTATTAAACTCTTTGATAAAATTATTGAAAGAGATTCTAATAATTGGATTGCCCATAAAAATAAAGGTAAAAAGTAAAATTAATGTTAGCTTAATGTTTAAATCTTTTGGAGCTTCATGAAGAAGCCATTCAGTTTTCCAACTTAGCTATCTAAATTGATTCTTAACGTTTTGGATCATATCTTATAAGGGGTATCAATATGAATTCATTCAAGGAAGTAGTCAACTCAAATTGAATAGATATGAAGAAGCAATAGAATCATTCTAAACTGTTATAAATTTAGATAAAACTTAGCATAAAGCTTATGCCTTAAATGGTAAATAATAATTAAGTAAAATAGGAGTTGCTTTACATAATCTAGGAAGATTTAAAGAGGCTATAACATAATTTGATATTGCTCTATTCATATTTTAAGATGTGTCATATCTAATAAAAAAAGGTATATTATTGAAATAATATTAGCTGATTCATTATTTGAAATAGAGAAATATTCAGAGGCGATTACCGCGTATGAAGATGCATTACTTGCAGGAACAACAGATACTGATTACATTTATGAGAAATTAAAATCCATATAAATTAATTGATAAATTATTCTATTCTAAATAATTAATAAATAATTTTACAAGAATAATTTAAGCTTATTCGAAGATTTTGTAATTATATTTTTTAATAAAAATAAATGCTAAAATTTTTAATTATATACAGAAAGATGAGATTTATGATTTTTTGATATATTTATATATTCTACTATTGATATAACATTATTTTAATAAAAGTATATTAATA